>SWBF01000059.1:0-169418 GCA_023848595.1 Aureobasidium sp. EXF-10727
CAGAGCTGGTCGATGACTTGGTGCTGTCATTCTTGGATTTGGCGGAGTTGACAGAGCTGGTCGATGACTTGGTGCTGTCATTCTTGGATCTGGCGGAGTTGACAGAGCTGCTCGATGACTTGGTGCTGTTGTTCTTGGATTTGGACTGACTAGTCGTCGGCTTGGTGTTGTCCGCCTGAGAAATTGGCGGGACGGTGGTTCTCAGGATGGGTTTGCTTTTGGAGGCTTCATCCTGACGGGTCGGTTCGCGGAAGGACTTGACGTCCGATGGCTTCATCAGATGGTTAGCATTGTTGCAGTGATGGATGAGACTGGACAAACCGGCTGAGTTTCCCATTCGTAGTGATCAGGATCGAAGTCTTCTTCGGTATAACGCCGCTTTTGGCCTCGTCTTCCAGCGGCCTCCATGATCTTCGCTACCAACGATGAAAGTGAGGAACAGGATGATTTGGGGGAGATGATGATGATAAGATCAGGTCGCCCTTGGAAGTCGAAGGTGCGAAGGCGAAAAGCATGTTGGATGCACCTTCCTCAATGTGCGACACGCCGCATGCCCAAATCAGAACTGACGACCCGACGTCTTCGATTGGCACGAACGAGTCGCAAAGCAAGCAACATTTTCAGCACCACCGTGGTTGTTTTTTTTTTTTTTTTTTTCTGAGGTTGGTGAGTAAGGATAGAAGACAAAGGGAAAAGAACATTCTTTTTATAGTGCTTGAGAAAATTATCAGACTTCCTCGACGGTTGGGAGTCGTGAAAAATGCCTCCATATGCCATGTAATACTGAATTACTGTCAAGGAGCACAATATACGAGACGGCCAGTGGATAAACCGGGAGGCACCACACCTGGATAATGAGACGAAAACGAACAATGTCAAGATGTCCACCGCTTCTCGCCAAAATCTGTATGGCAGCAGTATATTGGCGACCTACCACAACAGCGAGAACTTCTGAAGATCTGATTTCGATATTGTAAGCCGGGCTGGGACGTAATTGTAGTTGGCCTGCGACGATTGTGGACTTGTACCCACGTTTTGCTTTGTTACTTATACTATCTCAACCACTTCGTTATCATCTGGATACCCTCACGCCTGTATGGTACTTCTTTTCGAGTCTCTTTCCAAGTGCAGTAGTTCTTCTGGTGAGAGGTCAAATGTACTGTAGGAGTGCAGAACAGTACAGGTAGGACGAAAGGAGGTTGATGCATTTTTCGTCTTGATGTCGACATTGTGCTCTGGCGCCGTAAGTGTCCTCGCCAGCGGACCCGGTAGCCGTCCCTGTGGAGCCATGGTGACTAACCCTACTCAAGGAGAATCGACCAAACACATCTCAGGTCCAAAAGGCCATCAACTCCGGCCGCGGGCTTCCCTGAGGCTCTGCATGCCTTTGTCATGAGCCAATGTCTCATGTGGTCTTTGTGACTCTGTCGGACATGGCCGAACGGCATCTGGACGTTATAATGTAACGGCGACCTGACTCGAAGCTGAGTTCAGAAAAGGAAGGGTCTCTCCCCGGATCATCGCCGAAAGGTTATCCTGACGAATTGTCTGATCTTCACACTGTATTTAACTTCCTTCCGGTTAATACGGAGCCATTGATCACGCTCTGCAAAGTTCAAGATGATGTTGTGACTTATAGCCACTGGAGATTGTCGATAAGGTTGCAAAGGCCCGAAATCTGCATGACAATTAACCACGGACTCAGAGCCTTGAACTCTATACTGATCCGAGACCGAAAGGAAGTGAGTCTGCTTGTAAGCATTGTGTGGGGAAAGAGTTGTGACCACATTTCGAAAGCAACATAGACTGCGCAGGCGATTACGATTTCGCAACGCGACAGGGGCAAGGTTGCAGATACTCGAGCTGGCATGAGATGTCAGGGAAGAGGAGGTGACGCTTGGGGTGGAGTCACGCATAAAGTTCAATGGCCCACAGCAGAGGTGCCTGTCGACCCTGAGGCGCAGTGCTCAGCCGTCGTGCGTCAGTCAATCAAACACTGTACGGGGAAGCAGGAACGACATTGTCATTGATCAATGACATTTGCGCACGGAGTGACGGGGTCCAATCCGATCCACTTGGGGAGAGGAGACTATGAGGAGGGAGAGGTACTGTTTTAGTCTAATCCTGAGGTTTTCCCCGAGGACCAAATCCAGACCTGAGCCAAAGCCGCATGATTGACCAACCAGGTCCAGGGAGAGACGTCAAGTGGTGGCGGGGTGGGCGTGGATAGAGTTACACATACGAACAAATGTTGTCAGTAGCGTATGGTACATGGCTTCCAAGTTCTCACAGTACGCTGTCCCCGAACAGGGTCGTGCAACCCAGACGAGGTCGCGCAACCGAGCAGAAGGATTTTAGCGGAGAGGGTTCCCTGACAATCTCAGCTTCGGCCCTGCACGAACTGGGCAGACCGCTGCCGCAAGCGCGAACAGCGGAGTCGCATCAAACAGGGACTTGACACTAATGTTTGTGGCCGCCGGCAGCCACCTGTGAAGGATCAAGAGGATCCGCTTGCCAGCATTGAAACGATCGCAGACGGCGGAACGGTAGTCACAGATCATCCTCAATATATCGAATGATTACTGACTGGTACGATTTTCTCGAGTGTGAGGACTTGTGATCTTGACCAAGTCGGGTGAATGTGTTCGTTGATCGTCAGGCAATTCCGAAGGACTGATGTTGCAACATTATTCGTCCCCTTACAATAGCTTGCTCGAACCCAGGGTGCCAGGGTCCTGGCGGGGTCGGCGGCTGAATTAAGGCTCGGAGTCATGACCGTAGCGAGAATTCTCATCATGGGAAAGCCTCTTCCGCCAAAACAACCCTGCAGCAAATCGAGGGTACAGTGCATAGGTAACGCCCCATAGCTGACGCTCCGAATCCGCCCAGATGATTAGAGCTCAGCTGGGATGTCGGGCTCTGCAGGGATGTTGTCCAAGTACCGAAAAAAAGGTACTGTCCGGGGCGCGCCGCGACATGCGCAATTGACGACCAGCGTCGGCGAGATCGCTTACTCATTCATGACCTTGGCATTGGCATATGTTCTTGACCACGTACTGTACACCCTCCCGCGGATCTCATTATTGATGGTTCTGGTTGAGCCCCGTGGCGTGGCCTGGTCTGTTGGCCTCGAACCACCCATACCCATGGCTAGACACGCGGACGCAACTGCCAACCAAATATTGTTAATGTACAGAACCCAAACCCCTTGCAGGCTGGGATATTTTGATGATCATACGGACGTAAAGTTGAAGTCTTGACGGATGCGTTGCCGTAACGTCAGACGTTGGCTGAACGTGCATTGGCGTGACACGCTTTCCGCTTGCAACTGCTGTGCTTGAGTGAGATGATTACTTTCATGAATCCGTTACATGCTTTTCACGCCATATTGAATGTCACTGCACTGTAGCGGTCTTGACTACATCACGGCACAATTTGACTCGCTGTATCGGATCGACAAATCTCGAGCCTTCGGTCTGCAGCGGACGAGTGAACGAGGAAAAGAAATATGTGTGAGAGGTCATAGTCTATCAATTCGTGTTCAATAGCTAGTTCTAGTACATCATACAGCTATGGCATAATGGCTCTGATGAAACACTCCTCGAACTCCTTCGGTTGGTGATTGTGGGCCAGCTGCATTATACATCATGTATCGTAAGTGCCGTGCCCCTAAGAAATTAGGAGATCAGAAACCCCCAACGCCCGTGTGATGCTTTTAGAAATACATGGGACCAGGCATGCAAGTCCGCCGCTTGGCAACCCGGTCAACCTTTTTCAAAAACAGATCCCTCCTCGGCCAGCAATAGGAAAAATAGAGTAAGGCAGAATCGAAACTGGGTATATGTGCGTGCAAAGACATAAGGAACGAAACATAAAAAAAGAAAAAGAGCCGTGCCGACATCAAGAGTTCGTGAGAGTAACCATCGCGACCATGAGTAAGGAGGAAGACGTCTAACAAGAGTCTTCACCGGACATGCGGCGATGATCACTAGCGGCCAAGGCGAGAGTGTCAAGACCATTGGACAATCCCGGCGACGGGTAGCTGTAGTGAAGCTCGGGATCTTGCACCAGGCTGGCTTGAGCAGGGAGGTAGTCAAGGGGGCCCGAGTAGTTGGAGCGGTGGTAAAGCGGTGGTCTTGAGTGGAAGTCGGACAAGATTGGTTGAGGAAGAGGCTGGATAGGGTCTGGGTTGATGTAGTAAGGGCTAGTCGACATGATGGCTTGTTGACCCGACGTGAACTGATGTTGGTGTTGAGGTAGTTGTTGGTGTTGCGATTGGTGGTCTTCCAATTGGGCAACAGCAGCAGCTGTCAAGGGACCGCTGACAGACTTGCGCGGTGCAGGCTTGGTAGACTTCTTCACACGACCATCTGTCGACGACTTGGATGGACCACGCACGTTTTGGTGGGTACGACGGTGTTGCTCCATGTTGTCTTTGCGAGTGAAAGCCTTGTTGCACTCGGGACAGAAGGCATCCTTCTTACCAGTGTGCTTCTTGGCGTGACGAGCGGCGTGTCCAGACGTGGTGAAGAAGTCGCTGCAGTTGTAGACCTTGGCCAGCGGGCAGGGGTACTGGTTCTTCTTGGTCGCAGCCTTGTTGGCGGCAGGAGCGGCGCGCGATGACTCCGAGACGGGAGAGTTGGAGTTGCGATACGACGGCGCCATGGGCTGCGACGTGGCCGGCACGGTTGATGACGCGACCTGCGAGGCGGACATGGGGTAAGGCGCCACAGCCTGCGCGTCCGGGACCGGAGGATAGACGGACGACGACGTGTCGTCCATTTTGGCGAACGAAGCGGGTCCGATGAAATAGTGAGAGTGGGCCGACTTCGAGTGGTGCAGACGGTCGAAGGATGTTGGGGGTGGTGTGAGAGGTGAAAGTGGAAGGCCGCGAGAGTCTGACGACTCGCTTCTGACCAATCGGGGAGTCTGTGGGGAAACGCTGGGCGTCGACGAAGCCAAACTTGGCGAGGGCGAGTGCGTGGGCCGATAGTAAACGCTCAGCGGCGGCAGACGGGGCAGCACGGCAGCAGTGTGCGAGTCGTCGTTGAGCAATGATACCTTCCTTCCGATGCTGTTTCTACCGTCCATCATGAGGAACACAGTCTTGGGCCAGTCTGCGGAATGCAAGCCGCAGAAGATTAAAACTGGTAGGACTTTACAAAAGCCTAAGCTGCAAGGATTGGGAAGATATGAGGTGCGATTGTTGTTTGTTTGTTTGTTGGTAGAACAATGTGTGAGAACGTGTGTGTCTGGGTCGAGAGGCAGAAGGGTAGTGACAGGTGTGAAGCAGAATGGGCCCTGGAGAATGAGCACTTTCGAGGCTTGCACCTGGGTGAGGGAGATGGGTACTTTATGAAGGGGAAAGACAGCGCACGGCGCACGAGGGGATGCCGCAAAGCTTCCCACTCGTCTCTACTCGCTCGTCGAGCACTTTGACCATGGTCGGAATGATGGCAAAGCCGGGATGGCCAACCCAACTACTACCCTGGAAAGCCACGAACGGCCGAGCTATCCCATAGACGGGATCGTCATATACGCCGCGGATGGCCAGCGCCATCCATCGTCTGCGCCGGGAGACATGCATGCTTGAACGCAACCTTATCGCGACAAGTGCCCGTTCGCTCGCCAGCCCTGCCTGCCAGGAGAGCGGGGCCCTGGATGTGCAATCGTCGATTTAGACGGAGGTCTGCTCCTGTGCCTCTGCGACTCGACTGCATCATCTCACCCAAGCCCCAAGCTAAGCCCGATCCCTGCCAACCGCTTATTACTACTCGAGTATTGCTCGATCCCTCATGCAGCCAGCCGCCAGCGAAACCGCCAGCCTGCTGCCTCGCAGTCAGTTTGTGCCCCGAAGTTAGGAATCCTTCTTACGCAGGTGCACGCGGATTTCCCATGGCTGACTCGCTCGCTTCGTGCCCACATGCTGCACTGCTCCTTCCACACATGCGCCCATGCGATGTCTGCATGTAAAGATTGGATTCACCGCCGTACCGCGTTCCAACTCCCCAGAATGTCTCATACCATCTTCCACATATGGACGTGTGTACTATCAGAGCGCCCGGGTTCTCGCGGAGACGTCTTGCTGTTGTCAAACTCCTTCCTCCCACCTCGCATTCGCATTGGCGATTCAAATCGTGATTATTGGCATTCCTACATCGATTGTTCTCCTGGAGCACTGAGCGTAGCTCTGAGCGTAATTCCACATTGGGCAGGCGCATAGTCAAGATGTTCGCGTCACAAGGTGTGGGCAGAACTGTTCGGCCCTGCAGCTGGTCTTACCAATTTTAGACAAGCCCCCTTGAACGTCCCTGTCAATCCTGCCCCCACTTTCTGTCGTTCTGCGCCGATGTCTACGAATTCTCGATCCCCCTCTCCAAGTCATCTCTTTCTAGCTGATTTTTTCTGTAACATGAATAATCCTTTGACTAGCACCGGCATAACCGCTCGACAATTCTTGCTGCATCGCTGCCACCCAAGATTCGAACGATTCCAGCGTCGAATTAGCGGACGCCCTCAGATTCTTGACTCTAGCGCTGCCATCGACGTCTGACTCTACTGCTCCAGGGACCGAGGTTTGCTCGATTTGTGCGGGTTCATATCTGTCGCAAGGGTCCAGCGGCTCCGTCTGCACAACACACACCAAGGTTTCACCCTAGCGTCTTCGTTGTCGGTCCCCTGCTTGCACGTTCGTGGACATCTGTCGCAGCCAACCGACTATTGATGTCTGTAAAGTAATCAACTAATAAACACCTAAGCTAAGGCCAACTGATGACGTTGGCTGTCTCCAATCAACTGCACTCTCGTCAATCGGTGTCAGGGAAATGGTGTTTCGGAAGCGCCAGAATTTATGCTCCATGGTATTTATTGATCTTCCCCAAAGTACAACCGACCTGCTGGTATCTCCGGAGACCACCTACGTTAACAGATCTGCTTGCTCAAATCTTCCATTATTTTGCTTTTCCCGTTCCTGTCACCGGCGCGCTCGGCATGCGGAGTTGAACTCCTCGAGGGCTCTCAGTCCATAGTTTTCCAGATCATACACCAGAAAGCCTCTTGTGACTTTCACATCACTATCTGGAGTGTGTCTGGTTGTGATGTGAGGCCGCGACCGGAGGTATTGCTATGACCCGAGTATGACGTCGCCATCGTAATTCCACGTCTCATGTTCGAGAAAATTTGAATTTTTGATGTCAATGTCCGCAGAGCCGCTTGCGTCCAACTGTGCGCACGGTGCCAGAGACCCTCGTTCACCATCGTCGATGTTCGAGATCGCCGCTGTCAGCAGTGGTCCCTGAGAAAGAAAATCCCTGCTTTCGCTCTTCCCAGTTCCATCGTCCCGAGGTCAATCTTACTGGCCGACGGAGAGCGACTCAGCCCCAAGAAAGGTATTCGATCGATCTGTACCGGTGCACGCGAGAGACAGATGTTACAGATCCTGCAACCCACGAGTCGTTGTTTGATGAGGTCCGCGTCCTGCATCTCTCATACCCCTAGATCACTGAGGTGGATGGATGGCCGATGAACTCGACTTGATTCCCATACTCGACCTCACTACGAACACAACGCAAACATGCTGGGCAAGCACGATAGCACAAAGTTCAAACTTCCCCGTATCGCTTAACATACCATGGGTTGTGGGAGACGGCTTCAAGCTCTCCGCACGTGGGTCAGGGCTCCTGGGCTAACGACGTGCATAACCGCTCCGGCTGTTAGCCCCCTTGGTAAGTTCATCCTGCGATTTTCCAGGAAACTGATCTCGATGGCACACAGTAAAACTCTGCAGAGCTGATTCAGACCAAGAAGGTTACCGATCTCTAATTTAACCACCTTCCGGTTTGGTGAGATAGTTGCGGACATTTACCTCTATCGCCGGTAGGCGCGAAATCAGTCTCACAATTGCCTTTTCTATCTACACTGGGATTAGGACATGCAGTCCATATGAATATGCCGACCAAAGTCCATTACGGAGTATGGATCATGGTGATTCACAACCTGCATATGACTTCCGTGCTCTTTCTGCATGTAACCTTTACCCGAATAGATTTGCATACCATATTTATCAGATTCTCTAAGGTCGATGTTCCTCGTTCTCTGTATGAGAAGAATTGATGTCATGGTATTTGACATGAACCGCCACCCCTACCCCACGTTCAAAACTCTCTTGTATGTCACTACCTATGTTTTGTGTGAGCGTGAGCTTTCTGCTTCGCCCTTGTTTAGGAAAACGTTGAACAAACGGATATCTTCCACATTCGACGAAATTCAAACAGCAGAGGTTTTCTGGATCTGCAACTCGGTTTCGGGTCGAGAAAATGCTTCTCGTAGCGGTAAACTAGGAGATGCCTCTCACTGCGGTAATTACTCGCGCGAACAAGTGACCCTAAAGTCTATTGCACATACTATCTTGAAATAGTGCTCGTAGCTTAGGAACTACTGTTTAGCTTCTTCGATCATCGAAAACTTATGCCGCTCATTTGGACTGACCGACAAGAGGTTCTGACCGTCTAGGCGAAGCAATAGATTTACAAACACGAAAACGTCAAGCGAACCGACGACTATGAAGGAAGATTGAAGAGGTGCCTTTTGCACGTTCGCATACGTACATGCGGTAGTAGCGTATGCATGTCAATTAGGCTCATGGCCGAGCTGTATAGCCCCACATTCATGCTGTCAGCTGTAGTCTGTAGATTGACAACTGAGCTGCAAATTGAAGCGATAACACTGAACCCACGTCTGACAAGCTTTACCGCAGCCATATGTCACTCGGGCTTGTCTCCGACTGCATGCATATCTTCTCGAGCAAGTTCGGCGCGGCACTCCTCGATTAGGGCTGGTAGCGAACGCGTGCCAATTCATGCCGCTCAGGGATTGTTTGGTTGACGCTTGATAGTACATATAGGCGCCAAAGACCCGCGGCGCTCACTCCGACCCTCTGCAATAGCAACCCGCAGACCGACCTTGTCGCTCAGCTGGTACATCAGGTGGCTCCCTGCAGGAGAGAGACGAGGCTTCGTGGCTGGCGGCAGACGGCCTTGGTTTTGCTCTTGCCTGTTGCCGACGGCGCATCGATCAGTGAGTCGGCCAATCGTCGAAATGACATGATAGTCCGAGTAGAATTTCTCACAGGACAAGGCCACCGCTGTTAGCGTAGCGGCGGACGTTCCCTCCGCCAGACCCCAAGACACCCGAGGCTCTATAGCAGGGCAATACCAACCGGCCCTTACGAAACGGCGGCATCCGAGCGAGCGCACAAGTACTATGGCATACGTGCACGCAACGGTATGGCCTCGAATCCCACGACGGGTCTAGAATTTTCGAGAAGGGCTAGAGCAGCGAAATCTTTCTTAATGCGAAGTCATGCAAACGAGACATGACATAGGCAGTCCTCTAAACAAATGCACGTGGATGAACTGATCATATTCAAGGAAACAAGGGTTTAGCTAAACATTTGTCAGGCCGGTGAACGCCACAGGGTCAAGGCGGATGGATGATGGTAATTGCAACATGCAGGAGTAGTGGGCAATGGAGCGGAGACGTGTCAGGGTGCAGTCGTAAGCAAGCAGCATAAAGTGGCAGAGTAGTGGACAATAGATTGGGCATGACGGTGACATTCTAAACGAGGCAATATATAGCAGGGAGCACGTCGTTACATGTGCTCTCTTGTGGTTGGTAAGCACATGACTTGAGCTGCTTCTCTCGGCCATTGTCGGTGCAAAGGATGACGCGGGAACAATTCCTGAGACGGTTCATGTAGGTAACTATCAAAGAGTGATTGCGGGTACTCGTACTTCAGTGACAGTAGAGTCCGACGTCTATAGTATCCTGAACAGGCTGAAGGTTGATTGTCGGTGGACGTGTATTCGGGTAGGTGAAGCTGCACGGATCCACAGGCGCGTCATTCTCAGTGTCGTTGCTCTCCAACTTTTCGAACCATCGTAGTGTTCAATCAAATCCGGCAACCATGGGTCTAGAGGATTTCGAAAAGGAGCTAGCAGCCAACAAGACCAAAGAGTCTGACAGCAAACGACACAGCAGCAGAGACGATGAGCGACGACGTCACAAACACCACCACCGCTCGTCGCGCCATGATGACTCGGACTCCAGACACAAGCGCCGCCATCACCGCGAGAGAGGCGATGAAGAAGACGCTCGTGAACGACATTCCAAGCGCAGACGCAGTCGCTCGCCTCGGCCAACGCGGCCTCGAGAATCCGTCGTCGATGACGACCAGGACTGGGTGGAGAAGGAAGCCATGACCGCACCACCGACAGACGACATCCTGGACGAGCAGCTGGAAGCTGCAGCAAACAAGAATCTGAAGCGCGACACATGGATGGAAGCTCCCTCTTCACTCAATGTCGACTACGTCCAGCGACAGCGACCCAAATCTCCGCCCTCACAGTTTGTCTCCGCAAAAGATCAACTTGATCGCAAGATACATCGCCAGGATCTAGAACAACTTGCAAGAGATCTGGAGGAAGACGACGACGAGGTACAAGAGCAGCCATTCGCTGATGACGAACCTATTCATCACGACGTAACCTACACTTTCGGCGACCAAGGCTCTCAGTGGCGTATGACCAAGCTGAATGCTGTCTATCGTCAAGCCAAAGAGTCGGGCCGATCGGAAGATGAAGTCGCTCTGGAACGTTTTGGCTCTTTGAGAGACTTTGATGATGCTCGTGAAGAAGAACGTGAGTTGGACCGCCGCCAAATGTACGGAAACGACTATGTCGGCCTCGACAAGCCAAGCGGTGAGTTGTATGCTGAGCGGAAACACAAGGCTGGTCTGCGCCGCCCATCCCCTGAGCCTGCTGCCAATCTTCCCGTGCCACAACATGCCAATCCCAATCAAGGCCAAGTCATGGACGAGGCTCCTCCTCCAGCAACCACTGTAGCTCTGGATCAGACCGCTCTAAACAAACTCAAAGCCCAATTGATGAAGGCAAAGCTGCGCAACGCTCCCAATGCTGCTGCGCTGGAAGCCGAGTACGAAGCTGCTGCTACCGCTTCAGCTGCCAACAACAAGCAGTCAGACGTAGTTGTGTTAAGTGCAGTCGAGAATCGCATGCTTGCTGGCGGCCGTGGTTCTGAGGTAAAGCACATTGAGAACAAGCGTGGTCGTGAGCGAGGCCATGTCGAGGAAAACGAAGACATGAGCATCGAAGACATGGTGCGTCAAGAAAGACGCACTCGCGGTATGGCTGGCGGCGAGGGCAAAGCCTTCGCAGAGCGCATTGCGAAAGATGCAAAGTTTACTGATGACCTTGATTACATGGACGAGAATGCCAGCAAGCTTGCCAAACGGGTCGGCAAGTCTGAAATCAATCTGCGCAACACGGCTATCGGAGACTTCCAAAAGATGCAGAAAATCCTCGACTCATGTCCCTTGTGTCATCATGAGGATACCAATACACCCCCGGCAGCCCCAATACTGTCTCTGGCCACCAGAGTCTACATGACTTTGCAAACAGAACCCGAGCTTGCGACTGGCGGCGCTGTCATCGTGCCCATCCAACACCGTCTAAATCTGCTGGAATGCGACGATGACGAGTGGGAGGAAATACGCAACTTCATGAAGAGTCTGACCCGCATGTACTACGAACGCGAAAAAGGCGTCATCTTCTACGAGAACGCAGCACACATGCACAGTCGCCGTGGCCACGCAGCGCTCTTCGTCGTACCCGTGCCTCTCCATCTCGCCGACAACGCGCCTGCCTTTTTCAAAGAGGCAATCCTGAGTGCAGACGAAGAGTGGAGTCAACACAAGAAACTCATCGACACACTCGCAAACTCGCAACGTGCGGGATACGGCAAGCAAGCCTTTAGAAAGAGTCTGGTCAAGGAGATGCCCTACTTCCACGTCTGGTTCAACTTGGACGGAGGATTGGGCCACGTGATCGAAGACGAGCGCAGATGGCCCAAGGGTGATCTCTTTGCAAGAGAGGTCATTGGAGGTATGCTGCGAAAGGGGCCTGAGATTATCAAAAAGCAGGGTAGATGGATCAGGCAAGATCCCAGAGTGGAAAGCTTTAGGAAACGCTGGGAAAAGTTCGATTGGACGAGCGTGCTGATGGGTTGAGTAGATGCGTTGGCGACAGGAATGAATTACAACTTTGTCAATACGTGACTAATAAAATTCACATTTACGCGTTCATGAATTCCGCCGTATTTGTCACTTGTTGTGACCCAGTAGGTCTTGAGTTTTCATCAAGAAAACAACTGATGCAGTCAGCTACCATAGTCTGTACTCGATGACACAGTATGAGTGACCGTTTGTTTCGCCCTCCCATGACTACAAGAACCTACCTGTAATCCACCCAAAGAATCGCAGAATGATCGTGGTAATGTGATATGAAAGACACTCTGATCAAGACGCTTGTTGTCCGGGAGACCCTGATCACCTTTTTGTGATAAATATTCTAGATCTCCATTCAGACTGCAATGCCACAAGTGCCATCTCAGGGGGTCATAAGCGTTGCCAAAAGGGCATAAGGACGTGGCCAGTGATACAGAAGTGACGGCACGCAGAAAGGAGCTTGACCATCGAAAGTTGTAATGTGTAAAAGGTGAGACCCACAGATTCATAGGATGATATATGTTGAGACATCTTACATGGAATATACATGATCACAACACCACATCTCAGAGAAGGAAGAGCAAGGAGGCACAGATATAGAAGAACACGTGTCAAAGCCAAGAATTCATTCATCTATAGAAACAGGAAGAAAAGAAAAAAGCCAAGCATCTAAGACTCGAAAAGCTGAACATCCTCAACGCCGGCAACGATCGCCCGCGCGCTGCCATAACACCTGATCAAAATATCAAAGACACCATCGAATCCATTGTTCACCGTGCCACTGCCAGTAATGCTCTGGTACGCCGCATCACCATACTTGTACGACGTCTGAGCAAACGAAACGCCAAAGCCATTGGAATCGACAAAGTACATTTGCAGACTGCACGAGGAGCCATCGTTGGGCAGACCGCTCGGGTAGTTGAGCAAAAGACCCATAGAAGCCGTGTACGTCTTGCCGGCCTTTGCGGTCCCGGACTGCTGCAGCAGAGCAGCTTGGGAGTTCGAATCGCCGCCGGCGGGGAAGGTAATGTCCGAGACGTAGGCATTGGGGTTGCCTTGGACGGCGAAGGTGGGGTTGCCCAGGCGATACAGAGCCCAGCCCGAGTAGTCGCCTGTGCCAAAGTCGCCGTTGGTCAGCATGTTGGTTCCAGTCGTGCTTGCTGGCGCAGAGGAAGTGCTGGAGGTTGTGGTTGCCGCGGCTGCGGTTGTGGTAGCACTTCCGGCATCCGAGACAAGAAGCTGGATGTTGCCAAAGCCCAAAGCAAAGCTTGCCGCCGAAGAGCTGGCGCTGTTGCAGTAAGTGTCGATCATGAATCGGCCAGTGAAGCCTTGCGACAGTCGGCCAGAAGCAGTGTCAGACAATACAGGACCGCTCGACGAGGCAACACCATACTGCTCGAGAATGATGTCGTCACTACCGAGACTGTATTTGACAACACAAGCCACACCAGCAGGAAGACCGCTTGGGTAGTTGAGGAAGACATCGGCATTGAGCTGCCAGGCCGAGTTGGCTGGGATAGTGACGTTCTGGTAGAGTTGACCACTAGCGTTGTCGTTGGCAGCCAGTGCATACCTAACAAGTGCTTCGTAGTTCGAATCGCCAGCGAGCGAAGCTACGGAGAACTTGGTACCGAAAGCGCGTGCACCGTGCCAGCCGGTGGTGGAGCCTTGGCTGAACATTCCGTTGGTAATGATGTTAGTGCCGCTGGAAACATTTTTCGTGTTGGCAGATGGCGAAGAAGTCGCCTGCGAGTCGGCTGTACTGGAAGACGTTTGAATGCTAGATGACGATCGCGTTGAAACGCCTGTAGGAGCCTTTTGGTTGGCGACGACACCAGTGACTGCATCCATTGGGATAGCACTTGCTGAAAACATGGTAGAAGACGAGGCTGTCGAGGAAGTCGAAGCTGCGTGAGTTGATGAGGTCGATGTGGAATGAATGGAGGCACTTGAGGAGGAGGTCTTGGCTGAGCTGCTGCTGCTCTGCTTGGTTGACACGGAAGTCCATGTCGACTTGCTGCTTGCGACACTCGTTGACTTGGCAGTAGTCTTCTGCGATGTCGACACTTTTGATGATGTGGAAGGCTTCGATGTGGTTGACTGCTTGGTCGAGGTACTTGTCTTTTTGATCGAGGACGAGCTCTTGATGGAAGACGATGCTCTGGTCGAGAATGAAGCTTGTTTCAATGCTGTTTTGATTGAGGTGTCGGCCTGTTTCGTGGACGAAGTGGTCTTTTTTGTGGAGGAAGTAACTTTTTGGGTGGTCGAAGACTTTTTTGTGGCGCTGGTCTTTTTTGCTGCGGCCACAGATGAAGATGAAGCAGAAGCCTGGATACATTTGCAAGCACCGCTGACTTGAGCGACAGTCAAACCCTTGACATTAGACTTGGACTGCTTGGTAGCCAGCCATGACTTGCAGTATGTCACTGGCTGCTTGTTGCTGCTGTTCACGGTCTTGATATCACTGGCATTGCAGGCTGTGTTTGGTTAGCAAGCGACTCTCGCTCTTGAACGAGCAACCACATACTGGTAGCAGCCCTGGACTGCAGATTCTCATTGAGAGGAACGGCAGACACGCTGGACACAGAGAGAAGAGAAAGGCAAAAGAGAGACTGAATAGTTGGAATATGCATTTTGAGTGAGGCCGACCAGATGAATGGGCCGAGATAGTGGGAAGCAGCGAGAGTAGATAAAGGGATACAAACCCACGTGTCGAGGCGGCGCCATGTCTTATAACGTTCCACGGTGAACACATTTCTAGGACGTTTGTTCGGTATTTGGAGGCAAGCGAATTTGGAGTTGGGCACGCAAAAACGGGACACACAGGGACTGGAATCTATAAAGCGTTGTGAGCGTTGAAGGGAGTTGAATGCGGACCGACGGCAATTGAAGCAAGACACATGGTCAAATACACAAAAGATCACTAATCTGCCAAGATGCTTTATTACCGACAGACTTCAATAAAGGCTGTTCGTCTAGGACACAATTTGGGGCTTTTGGAAGCATTGCAGGGCAGTCGATGGTTGCTTTTGTCGAGTGGAAAGAAGGGAAAGCGTAGCACTTGGCAACACTGAGGGCAGAAAGAAAGAAGAGGGCAAGGAGCAGCTCTCCGCAAAAAGGCTTGGCAGGGCAGTTGGTTGCTCGCTTCCGGAGCTTCAGATGTCTCATGGCAGGCCATCTTCAGCAGCAACCGTTTTGACTCCTACGTAGGCGGTACCGCGCCAGACTCGGCCACGACTCAGACTAAAACTCGAATACTGCTGTTCAGACCGGCACTCGCCATACCTGCCCGTCTCGCACGTCCGCTCAAGCTCTTGCCGTTCGTTCACCACCCAAGCAGTTTCACCGAGTCTGCCCTCACCATCATCGCTCAATTCATCCACACTCGTCATGGCCTTGCTGTCTAGCGCTCTCAACGTCTTTGGCGCTGTGCTGTTGGCGCACGCGTACGTGCTTCACCTCGCCGTCGGCCATGTCCTACAGCTGACTCGCTCCACAGCGTCTACAGTGCCCATGAACACTCGACCCTAGCCACCCTCGCCGGCACTTCTGCAGTCTCGCCAGTCCACTCATACCTAATCCCGACAATCGACCTGCCGCTGGACATTACACTGGAGACGCTGACGGCCGTCCTGTTGCTCTGCGTCGGCATCGTCATAGGCAGCCCGGAGCTGAAGCCCATTCAATGGCGCGTCTGGGCCGGCAAGCTCGAGAAGGACAAGGCCTCCAAGAACCAGAGCATCAATGGCGATCCGTTGGGCCCCAGGGGAAACCCCTACGCAGCATTGGAGCAGAGACAGGGCTTCCTCGACATCAGGAGTCAGCGCAACGAGTTCGCTGACTGGGTCAAGAGCGGGAGCACTAAGAAATGATGCATCTGAATGTCTATATACCCAGCGCCAGTCTTAAGCTTTGTCAGAAACGATGCGTGTCCTTGTTAAGAGGACTGTTTGCATCCTTCCAGCACGTTCAATTGAATTCGAAACCATGCGAAGACGTCTTGGCTGTTTCTTGTCTTGTGCAGCATATCATGCATCGACCGTGTCGGGTTCATCCGGTGGTAGGCATGGCGCGACCTGTCTTCTCTGTGTGAACAGAGGGCGTAGTCTTGGTTGTGTTGGCCTGTTGCGCTTTCGATAGCGCCTTGTTCGTCATTCAACCTCCTTTTGACATGACTGCCACATCTCGCACGTCTTCGTTGTTTTCGTAATCCCTCAGAGCATTGTGTACCGGCTGAGGCATCTCGAGCCAGTTGTTCCAGATGGCGACAACCTTGCCCTTGACCAGAGCCAGAGGCACTGGGCCATACATTCTCGAGTCGCGCGAAGCTGCCAAGTTGTCTCCAACTGTCCAACAGTGACCGACGGGGACCTGTTATTACTCGTGTCAGCAAAACGTACATCAAGCTGCTTGAGGACCAATGCTGACCTGTATCATGGTGCCGTCTCCCTTGCCGGGCGTGTCTCTGAGCACAAAATCGCCTGGCATGCCAATAACTCTTTTAATGGTCGTAAGCTCTCCCTGAACTGGGTGCTTGTATGACACTATATCGCCAACTTGTATACCACGGCCGCGGCGATACCACTTGGAGATGACGACGCTGGTGCCACTGGCGTTCAGAGTTGGAAGCATTGAAGGCCCCCATGTACCGGTCCAGCTATAGCCGTGGTCAAAGAAGATGTGTACACCAAGGAGGATTGCAAGTCCTATGCCCAAGCCTTCGCGTGCACCACCAAACAAGCCATCTCGTTCGTTTCCCGCCTGTCGAGGCTGCGTGACGTGTTTTGGCGTTCCAGAGATTGTGTATCCAAAGATTGATGTTGAGATGTTTCGCCGCTCCAGTCCGATTGTCTGTGTCCTGTTGGCAATGCCGCCTCGATGTGCGAACAAAAGTCGTCGCAACATGTCAACCTGTCCAGCGGCGCTGGATACAATAAATCCGAGTCGTGAATTGCAATCATGCATCAAGCCGACATGCGCATCGTCACAAGCTTTGACCATCCACCCCGACTTTTTTCCTGTTCACGAACATCGTTCTCGAACTCGACCTCGCACCCTGACTGCATCAGACTGTCGTTTGAATCAAGAGAAGGTATGACAAACTCTACTACTCAAGACCTAGCGGCCAAGCTAGATTCTGCAGTCCGTGAGCTCATCACGACATACGATGAGCTGAACTCAAGTCTCGTCGATGAATTATGGGAAGAGCCAAGTGCTCTAGAGTTCATGCAATATGTCGCGAGAAATCGACCATTTGTTGTAAGAAAAGGTGCCGAAAACTGGACGGCTGTTCAGAAATGGGACTCACACTATCTTCTCAATGTCCTCGGTGATAGTCTCGTCAATGTAGCCATCACTCCTTTTGGGTAGGTGCGGCTATTTTGCACTTTCCTTGCAATCTGTTTCCAGTCCACCACCACTCTCGTGTTCTTGATCACTTGTTTTTCTTTCCTTCTCTCCCACACCTTTCTCGTCCTAGCATTGACACGCAAAAAGCAACGCAGATGCAGTGTTGAAGGAAGACGATGGTTCATTATCCTACGTAAAGCCACTCGAACGCCTTGAACCTTTTGACAAGGTCATCCGCTACATCGCAGAGCAAGAGTCAAACCAGTCAGAGAGGCCTACACCCATCAAGTATGCTCAGACACGTACGTCATCTGCTTCTTCCTTCTGAGAACAAACACAATGTTGAAAGCCATCAGAAAATGACAACCTCCGCAACGAGTACTCCTCTCTTTTCGAAGATGTTCCTTCCGACATACCCTTTGCACGCATCGCATTACGCAAAACTCCCGAAGCGGTAAACTTCTGGCTCGGCAACAGCTTATCCACTACATCTCTGCACAAAGACAATTACGAAAACCTCTATGTCCAGGTGCGAGGTCAGAAGCATTTCGTCATCATGCCTCCCACAGCTGCTGCTGCTGTCAACGAGCAGAGCGTCCCTGGTACAACATATGTCTCGACCAACGACGACGAGACAGCAGAGTTGCGAGTGCAGAATTTGAAGCATGTGCTCGATGAACCCGAGTTGATTGTTCCGGTACCTACTTGGGATCCCGATTTCCCTGACACTAGGCCGACGCCATACTCCAAGCTTGTCAAGCCATTGCGAGTCACACTCAATGAGGGCGACATGATGTATCTGCCTGCCATGTGGTACCACAAGGTTGGCCAGAGCTGTGGTGACGAAGGGTATTGCTGTGCTGTCAACTACTGGTAAGTCTCGTTTGCTTTCTGCCCACACACCGAAGCATCGACAGGAAACATGACTAACATTGTTTCATCAGGTATGACATGGAGTTTGGAGGATCATTTTGGGCTTCCAACGCCTTTGCTCGTGATGTTGCTAGAATAGCCAACAACTAACCAGTCTCGAGCTCCCCGTAGTTTATTGCCCCAATAGGACTATTTTATGCAATATGATAGCTAGAAGGAACAGGGAATCGATCAACGCTTGATGTCATGGACTGATCACAAGCTCTCTGATCGATCTAAAAATCATTTCTTTCTGGTAGCGAGCCTTGGGAAGAATGCAACGAAAGCGCGTGCGCAGTCATAGTATATTTCATGAGTCCAGAGAAGGACCCTCGGAAAAGAAACACCAATCTATCCATTTTCTCGATTGTCGTACAGTGAACCAAGAAAACCAGCAAGAAACGCCTCATGCCGAAAAATGCAGCAACATAATCCCGTCTACGCAACCTGGCTGATCTTACAAGACCAGCCGCTCTCCTGGCTGAGAAGAGGAAGACTACAAAAATGTTAGTACTGATTTGACTTGATTTTTCTTTGCGTGTGTGAACGTACCTGGCACCCAAACACCAACCCAGCTCGTTGCCCTTGATCTTCTTGGCAATCTTGACCTCACGATCAATGGGCATTTCGTATCCAGTGTGCAAAAGAGCAACCATGAAGTTCAAGTCCAGACAGGTCTCTGGGCGGCCTTGAAGCTCCTTGATTGCGCCAGAGATTGGCTTGAAAACATCCCAGGCCTTGGTCTCGCTCTTGGGGCCCTCGCAGACGCGAGCGGTCAAGTCCTTGAGCTCGGAAAGAGTAAAGGATTCGGGCATACCAAGAGGCTGGGCACGATCGTAGAAGTAACTGAAGAGGTAGACGTCTTCGCGGGCAAAGGTCTTGGAGAGCGAAGGCTGGTGGACACCGTTGAAGGCGCAAGGTGAGATCTTGCACTCTTCTTCCTTCTTGAGGGTCTGCTCGGCGATAGCGCGGCATTGAGGAGCAGAGCCAGTGGTGGGACCGGTCATGTTGACGGTGACAGATGTGCCGAGAGCGTGGCCTTCACCAAGAGGGACCTTGATTTCGCGAGTACTGCCAGGAATCAAGCAAGGGTTGAGTACGGGCTTGGTCAGCCAGGCGTTGGAGTCGGGGTTCGACTTGTGCATGTTCTCGATGACAACCTTGTGCAGGTTCTCGCGAGCAGCCATGAGACCGTAGCCTAGATAGGAGTGCTGGTACAAGGTGAAGTCGCGACCACCGAATGAGAGCTTGTACTTGTGGTCGCCCTCTGCAAGCTGCTCGGGCATACCGCCATCCTTGGCCTGAGCGAAGGTGGGCTCGAAGACAATCTGAGTGCTGCCACCACCAAGGTCGAAGACAGCGGCGGTGGGGGTCTTGTCGGGGCCACCAATCTTGCCCAACAGGTAGTTTGTAGTGATCCAAGCGTAGACGCCCTCGTCCTTGCCGTCCATGACCTCGACACCTCCGTTGGCCTCGCTGACAACGGGGAAGGGGTATTGGGTCTCGAGACGGTTGCGGACAGCCTTGAGGATAGCATCACTCTTCTCCGGGCCCAGCTTGCGCAGACCAGCGGTAGCCTTGACGGCGATCGGGGTGCAGCCCTTGAGCTTGTCCGGGACGTTCTTCATGGCAACGTCAAGCAGCACATCCAAGCTCTTTGCAGCGCCCTCGGCGTCCGAGTCGTAGGAGCTCAGGCCAGAGCCGCCCTCCTTCTTCGGCGTCATCTCAAAGTGCTCTTTCTCGAGTTCAGGCGTGGGGCCGCAGTTGTTGAAGCGGTAGACGTGGATACGCGAGCCAGTGCTGCCGGCGTCGACCATGAGAGCGTATTGGATCAATGGCTTGGTGGACGAGTAGGGACGTGTGCATTTGGTGGTGCCCATGGAAGGGTCTGAGGCAACATCACCGCCGGTGGGGAAGGTTGCTGCTGAGCCTGACGAGCCCGGCAGCAGGTAGTACAGCACAAACAAGACGAGGGCGACGATGCCGCCCGTCTTGATGTACCGCGAGCGCTGACCTTGATTCATCCAGCCGGCCTTCTCCTGCATTGAACCGGATTTCGACGTGGGTGCAAAAGGGTCGTAGTTGGACGAAGCCAGGGGGATGGACTGGCTGTGGGCGCGGGAGTGCGACGAGACTGATTTGCGTCGCCGCGGCGTGGACGAGAAGCTGATATAGGACCAGAGGCTGGGTCGTTGTTTGACGTCGCTCCTATTCGACATGTGGAAGTTTCGTCTTGGTAAAGGTACTCGCTCTCGCTGTACACTGGCCAATGTTTTTTGTGGGGATCCTCCCGACAGTGTCTGGCCAGATATGCGACTATTTCAGGATGGTCAGGAGAATTGTACTTTAGGTATCTGCACCTTGCAGCACCGCTCTGATGCTTCGGACAAGGTTGCGAGACAGAGTCAAAGTTTCGTGGCACGAGCAAAGCCAAAATATACACACTCCCTTTCTACATGATTTCTGCCTTCCTTCCCCTTTCCTTGTCGACCTTGCAGGGCTGAGGACCCCTGATTTCCCTGGCGTTGCCGTCGAGTTCAACACTCTTTCGAGTTGGCTTGGCTCGCCACCTGCTTGCCCACAGTGTTCAAGGCCTTTGGCTCTGTCGGACATGTTTTGGGGTTAGATGCGTGTTCTCGCCTATTCGGACTACTGTGATGCAAGACAGCAGCTAGCAAATCTGCTTGTGATCGTGGACATCCTGTTCGGTGACACGGACCAGAACCGGCCGACGTGCCAGGCTGCTTCTGATGACGCCTCCCAGAATTCCAACAACATCCAGCATTTTCTACGTCTCTGCTCCTGAAGATACATAGCCAACTTTTTCTCTGAATCTTGATCTTGCTATACCACAAATACCTCACATCTACTTGACATCCCTCTGGATTTGCCACTATCAGTTCAGCAGATCGTCCCAGCTCAACTTTCATCATGGATGTTGAACTATATGTCTACGATCTGAGCCAAGGTCTTGCGAGGATGATGTCGCAAGGTCTTCTTGGCATCCACATTGATGCTGTATACCACACTTCGCTGGTCTTTGGAGGCGTCGAGTATTTCTATGGTGCTGGTGTTCAGACTTGCTACCCCGGCTCGACCCATCATGGCCAACCTATGGAAAAGATCAAACTCGGCAAGACTGAGATCCCCTTGGATGACATCCTGGAATATCTCGACTCGTTGAAGGAGACATATACCGCAGAATCCTACGACTTGTTCAAGCACAATTGCAACAACTTCTCCAACGACTTCTCCATGTTCTTGGTTGGTAGAGGTATTCCGGATCACATCACTGCTCTACCCGAGACAGTGCTCAATACTCCCTTCGGATCAATGATGAAGCAGCGCCTCGATGCAGAGATGAGACACATCACACAGGCTGCTGTACCTCCAGAGAATAATCCGATGATCCAACGCGAACGTAAAGAGCAGAGAGATGAAGCCAATAGAGGAGGCCAGAACGGTGCCCCTTCTTCTGCTGCTGTTCCTGGCTCTTCGCAGACCGCGTCGCAACAGAACGGATCAGATCAAACACCGCCCAAGAAGAAGCCTAAGAAGCTTGAAGTCCGTGGTGCTGGAAATGCCGATCAAACCAATGGCCATGCCCAGGCTGAGACACAACCATCTCAACAGCCGCCAAAGAAACAACCCAAGAAGCTTGAGGTCCGTGATGGCGCTGCTGCGAAAGCAGATGGTGTACATGGCTCTGTCTATAACGTGACGCAGCTATCTTCAGTCGACAACCTCCTTACCGGTGCAAAGGACAAATGTGCTGTCATCTTCTTCACTTCGAGCACATGCGGACCTTGCAAAATGGCATATGCTCCATACGACTCTCTCGCAGCTGAGCACACCAAGGTTCCGTTCATCAAAATCGACATCAACGAAGCACACGCACTTGCGTCCAAGTATCAGATTCGTGCCACCCCTACGTTCATGACCTTCCTCCATGGCAAGAAGGACAACGAGTGGACTGGAGCAAATCCTGCACAGCTGAGAGCGAATGTCGAGTCTCTTCTCCAACAGGCTTTCCCTCCTCATCCTCACCTTCAGGTTCGCGTACCCACTCTGCAGTTTGGAAGACTCAGCCCCATCACATACTCGAAAGTCCCACCTCTTGATAAGGTGCTGGCCAAAATGGGTGATCAGTCAAAGGATAAGGCTGTGGTCGCAGTGAAGCACTTCATCTCTTCTCGCTCTTCCAACACATCAGACCTTCCGCCTTTGCCAGATCTTCCCGCCTTCGCGCGCTGGCTTCGTCATTCTCCCAGCCAGCTATCATCAGATGTGCTGTTTACAGCCTATGATGTGCTGCGTTGTGCACTTGTCGACCAGCGAATCAGTGGTTGGTTTGCTGAGGAATCTGCTCCTGGAGATTCGGAAACACTCACATTCCTGATCAACCACGTTCTGACGCTTGTGAACGACGATGCTTGCCCTTACAACTTGAGACTCGTTACCATCCAGTTGGCTTGCAATCTGTTTACGTCGGACCTTTTCATCAAGTCGGCATTCAGTAGCGATCACAACAGCGGGCTGCCTTCAATGCTCGTACAAGTAGCAACTACGAGCTTGCTCGCCGAGCCCGACAAACCGGCCGTTCGTGCCGCTGCATCTTCGCTTGCTTTCAACATTGCTGCAACGATCTACCGAACCCGAAGGGAAGAGAATCGCGAAGCATTGCAGGAGTCTTCGCAGGTAGAGCTGGCTGCAAGCTTGCTGGAGATGATGACCACCGAAATGGAGAGCAGGGAAGAGAAGAAGGATGCAACTGGTTCAGATATGCTCAAGACAGCAATCTTCGCTTTTGCTTATCTGATCTACTGTGCTCCTCGGGGTGGCGAGTTGCACGATCTCTGCAGCGCCTTGGATGCAAAGACTTCGATTCTAAAGTTGAAGGGAGTCAAGGACCTGGAGAAGGTTGCAGGTGAAGTTGGCGAACAGCTGCTAGGGAAGAACTGGTGATTGAGCAATCATGTTTCAGCCTGACTGCTACAAGATAGACACCTTATGATAGATTACATCACGAGAAACGACATTCAATATTCGCAAGATCAACTTTCATGACCTATGAAACAATGTGTTCTTCTTGTGTCGCGAGGTCATCTTTCATTTTGGTTTAGGCCTTCCAACGCTCCTGCCACAACCCGGCCCGGGTGCCTGAACGTCACTTGCCAAACATCATCTGGCATTGGGCAGCAGGTGCATTTCGAGAGCCTGTCGCATAGCAACGACTGAACAACAGATAGATTGACCCTTGGGACCTGAGGGTCCAAATTCTGGAAAATGGTCGTTTCTGACAGGTGCATTGAACACCCAGATGCCCGACTGCTCTGGAAGCTACAGTAACGGTAGCCCCATGACATCTTTGACAGAGAATACCTGCTGAGCTTCCATGGCGAGAAATGAAAACGTGTCATTGAGATATTTGCTATCGCACATATAAACGCTGGTCCCTGGTGTTGAACCTTCGACTTCATACCACAAACTTCACACATTCGCTCATAGGTCTGGTGATTATACCACAATGCCAGCAACAAGAAGTCCCAGCAGTCTTAGCACTCGATCCACCTCCTGGAACTACTCGAATGCAGAGTCGTTCAACGACGACATGTACTCCAACATGACCTTTTACGACACACGTCCACAGCCCTTCCATCCACACTACGCAACCCTGCCCAGAAACTTCAGGAACACAAACACGTACAAAAAGCAGCGCATACTCGAAGTGCTACCACCATACACTGGCACAGAAGAAGTCTCAAACGACTTTAACCACGGCGACTCTGGCTACAGCTCCACCGGCACGTCCTCTCCAGAGCCAGAGTCCTGGCATCTACCACCCACCCGCCAATGCACACTCCTCAGACACCCCACCAACGACCGCCGCTGCAGATCAGACTACTACTTCCTCCAGCGGCCCTCGCCACACAACCTCGCACACCCCAGCATCGAGCACGGCATAGCTTCCGACCCAAGCAACCCGATAATCTCCTTTGTCTGCGGCATGCAACCTCTATCTCTGATTCCCACCGCCGAAAACACATCAACCAACAGGAAAAAACGCCGTCGCATCACAAACAACGATTTCTCAAAATCGGACGCGGATCCCTTGTCGTATATCCGTGACAATTGCGAAAATGCCACTAGAGCTCTGTCCAGCCATCGCAAACTGCACAATTGCGATTGCGACTTTGCGTATTTGGACAATAGGAAGAGAGGCACGGGGAGTGTGTGGAGGCAGGGCGAGGCTGATCAAGGGCAGATTGTCGTCTCGAGGGCGGATCTGGGGCCTGCGAGACCGTGCAAGAAGACTTGGTTTACTGGGTGGTTTGTCAGGCAGCATCTGGCATATCACGATCGTTACTGTGCTTGTGGGTGTTTTGGAGTCAAGAAATGATGTCAGTCTGTTTTTTGTCAATGCAATTTCTCGTTTTCTCAATCCCTCCATGAAGGAACTGAAGAGCTTTGCTTTTGGCGATGTGGTGATGAATCAATTGCTAAATGTTAATCTTGTCGGCTGTGATGAGGTTGTTAATCGGTGCGTGAGGAAATCAGTTTGAGGGACATTTGTGCTTTTTTGCTTTACATGGTGTTACTGTACAGAGGATGGAGAAAGAAGAAGCAGAAGCGTCAAAGAAACATGACTTAGTTCTTGCTTGTCCTTCTCTTTCCTTGGTTGCGTTCGCGCTCTTGCACAACGTGCTTGTTGGGGTTGCGCTTTGCACGCGTCTTGTAACCACCCTTTGCCGGAGTGCCCCAGATAGAGACGGGATGGACGTTACCCTTTGATTTACCTCTACCACCACCATGAGGATGGTCGGCTGTGCAGAGAAGAGAGTCAGATGAGAGGGAACGATAGTGTGGGAAAGCGGTCTGAACTTACCAGCGTTCATGGCCAGACCACGGACAGTAGGACGGATGTTGAGCCATCTGCTGCGACCGGCCTTGCCGAGGGTTCTGAAGTGGTGATGAGGGTTGCTAGCAACACCAATGGTGGCGCAAGCATCAGGGCTGACTCTTCTGACTTCGCCGCTTTGCAGGCGGACTGTGACCTCCCTGACCTTCTTGCCAACCTCCTCTTTTGAGACGACGGTAGCGAAAGTACCGGCACTGCGACAGAAGACGGCTCCCTTGCCTGTGGTGGATCCAACAGCGTAGACCTGGGTTCCGAGAGGGATCATGCGTACTGGCAGGCAGTTGCCGCGGAAAGCGGTCTTTGCGGCGAGCATACCGGGATCCATGACACCACCCATGCTCTTCAGAAGTTCGCCGGGAATACCAGCGCGGTAACTCTCAATGACGTCTCCGGCGCGCATACCATCGGCGGCCAAAACGTAGCTCTTCTCTCCAGTCTTCTGCCTCGTGAGCAAGGCCAGGTGGGTGCTGCGGTTAGGGTCGTACTCGATGCGCTCGACAGTGTGCTTGCCAGGCTCCATGCGCTTGAAGTCGACGGTACGAATGCGTCTTCTGTGACCACCGCCACGGTGTCGCACCGTCACGCGGCCTGTACAATTACGACCTCCCTTTCCGTGACCGACTTTGGCAAATGTGAGCTTGGCCAGCGGCTTTCCTTTCCACAGATGGTCGTTGACGGGGCGGCGCAAGTGTCGTGTACCGGGTGTACGGGGCTTGTATGTTCTGAGTTCGAAGCCACCACGTCTTCGGCTCGGGGCGGCGGTGGGAGGGTTGAAGGCAACGGCATCGGTCGTCGTCTCGCGGGTTGTCGTGGCTACTCTGGGAGTCTCTGTAGCGGAGGCATATGTGCGGCGGGCGAAGGCGCTGGTCGAGGCGCGGAACAGGCATTGGGCTTGCCTCCAGGGCTGCTGATGCCATAGCCGTGGCTGCAACATGATGTCTGCTTTGGATCGGCGAAGCACGAGGGCACGTCGAGGGAGATGTGAATTGGTCCGGCGCCTTGTTCGACTGCCTCTACGATCCAAGTGCCAAGACCTACGGAAACATTTCTGGGAAGGAGCGGCTGAAGTCCGGCGGCTTCCCTCGTACTCGCGCCTTCCTTGCAAGCAAGTCTCTTGCAAGCAGCCGCGCCAGACTGGATGTTTCCCCAGTGATGAGACCTCGAGCTAAAGTGCTCTTTTTTAATATGCCGTCGCTCAGGCATGCCATGGCCTAGTTTTGATCTTCTATATAACATGGTTTAACCGCAAGTGAAGCGCTAGGTTCGACCTTGCCAACTGTGAATTGCATTGTTTTATGTCGTGTTGTGAAGACGTTGTCGGCGGTGATTGTTCGCGAGGCTGGGATTTGTGCTCTTACACGCCAGTCGTCATTTGCATTGCATGTCTGGGCCAAAATCGCGAGACGTGGAGCGCGAGAGTCCGAGCTTTTGATGTTCAAAGCCAAAGCAAACAACATCTCTTCCACCCTCTTCAAATCCCTTCCCTCAGCATCCGCCCTCGTCGTCAACGACATCTCTAATACACCCAACGACCGGTCGACGCAACAGAGCAGCCGTGACCCCGAGTCCCTGCCGAATTGACTCTTCCCGCCCTCGCCGACCCGGTCCTAACCAAGACAGCGATACCCGTACCTGGCGCGTCAATTGTTTCACGAGCATCAGTATCCAGCAGTCCGCCCTCTTTGCTACACCTGCGCTGCCATTGCTCTCATCATATCTACCACGCACACGCAGTCTCCCGTCCGGCTCTGAAAAGGTGTGTTTTCTCGCGTGTCCAAACGCCCATTACCCGATTCGGACGTGTTTGTTGTGAGCCGAGCCTGACTCGACCAGACCAAAGCAGCCGCTCCACCACTTCTTCAACAAGACCTTGATCAAGTCTTGACCATCTCACCCTCATATCAACATGCCTCCTGTAAGTATTGCCTCACCCTGCTTCACTGTGGCCCTCTCCTATTCCCTCTCTCTCCAGCCATGCCAAGCCTCCCTTGACTCTACCTTGACGCGTCCACAACTGACCCAACATGATGCAGGCCAGAGCTGTTCGACGCGCCGTGACGAACGAGAATGATGAGAACGCCGCCACCACTCGTCTGACACGCGCAAAGGCCGCCGCTCTGTCTCAACCCGACGCGCTTGCCGCCGCCGACCCACCTAAGAAGGCCGCCCTCGGTGTCAAGCGTGCCACTACCACCAACACCACTGCTGCTGCCACCCAGCCTACCAGAAGACGCGCCGCCCTCGGCGATGTCAGCAACGTGACCAAGAACGAGACCATCGACACAAAGGCTGCCCCTGCCAAGGGTGGTAAGCTCAGAGACGCACAGAAGCCTACTGGCATCACCAAGCCCTCGACCCGCACCGCTTCGACCCGTTCTGCCGCTTCCATCAAGAGTGATGGTGCCGAGCCCAAGGCCAAGAGGCCCATGCCTCTCTCGGGAACCTCTGGCAACGTTCCCAAGGCCAAGAGACACATGGCAACCAAGATCCCCAAGGTGGACGAAGACTTCGTGAAGGATGCCGTCAAGATCGAGGCGATCGAGGAAGAGGAGGAGAGCACAACCCCCAAGGAGGAAGAGGAGTTGGACGAGCCCCTGCACAAGACTCTGGAGCAGCTGGCTGCCGAGGCCAAGGACTTGGACTCTGAGGACCTCGACGACCCTCTCATGGTTGCCGAATACGTTCACGAAATCTTCGACTACATGAAGGAGCTTGAGATCACGACACTGCCCAACCCCGAGTACATGGACAGCCAGGGCGAACTTGAGTGGAAGATGCGCGGTATCCTGGTCGACTGGTTGCTCGAGGTTCACACCCGCTTCCGCCTTCTACCCGAGACTTTGTTCCTTGCTGTCAACATCATCGACCGCTTCCTCTCGACCAAGGTTGTCCAACTCGACCGTCTCCAGCTGGTCGGTGTCACTGCCATGTTCATCGCTTCCAAGTACGAGGAGGTCCTGTCTCCCCACGTTCAGAACTTCCGCCACGTTGCCGACGACGGTTTCACCGAGCAGGAGATCCTCAGCGCAGAGCGCTTCATCCTTGCTGCTCTCGACTATGACCTGAGCTACCCCAACCCCATGAACTTCCTCCGTAGAATCTCCAAGGCCGACAACTACGACATCCAGACGCGCACTCTTGGCAAGTACCTGCTCGAGATTGGCTGCCTCGACCACCGCTTCATCAAGTACCCTCCTAGCCACGTCGCCGCCGCTGCCATGTACCTCGCCCGTCTCGTCCTCGACCGTGGCGAATGGGTGAGTTTTCTTACCCCAACTTGACATGCCATGTATGCTAATCGTCGCACAGGATGCCACTCTTGCCGTCTACGCCGGCTACACCGAGCAAGAAATCGAACCTGTCTTCAAGCTCATGGTCGAATACCTCCATGGTCCCGTCCAGCACGACGCCTTCTTCCGCAAGTACGCCAGCAAGAAGTTCCTGAAGGGTATGTGCCTCGAATCTTTTGCTCTTGTGCATCACTTGCTAACATGTCCCAGCCTCTATCGTCCTTCGCCAGTGGGCCAAGAAGTTTGCCCCCATGCACCTCGACTGCGATCGTGACGGCAGCGAGACTCCTCAAATTTAGGACTTTGAGGGTCGTCCCCTGACTGCGCTTGGTCTCTGCCTCTGGCAGCGTCCGCCATACACCAAATGATCACCCTTGTCTTTCCAACTTGCTTTACACATGGTCCGGCGTTTCTCGACTTGCGGCACTTTGCACCGCAACTGGCATGGCGTTCACGGCGTTCAAAGCGATTCTCCATTCTGGATAATGTCGTCATCCTGCACCAGCTTCATTACGTCCACACGCAACAACAAGAGACCCCCCGTTCACATCATCACCGGTGCTCAATTTCCTTTTCTTCCCTTCACGAGCACCAAGTTCAGATATGAACCTTGTTCTTGGACATCATGGCACTTATGCTGTTGCACCATGGGGTTTTACCTTAGCAACATGTCGCCGTCGTCAAGACATACAAGGAACCTCCACTGCCGAGGTTCTATTTGCTGATTTTTACACACGGATGGCTTTTTGCGGCTGCTTTGTTCTTTTACATTTCTGCTGCTCTGTTTGTTCTTCTTCTTACAAGTATCAACTAGCTTTTCTTATGCTACAGTTTCTCGTTGCGTATGCGCTGCTGGGAACACGTAGAACGTTATCCATGGGAAGCTGCTGGTGTGTATGGAGACCGGCAACGACACTGAAGGGAGGACAATGTTGGATGAGAAGGAGTGGTCAAATTGTATTGGTTGTTTCTTCTAACTGTTCACCCCTTGTCCCTGTTTCTTCCAGACCTGTAGTAGTGCAAACAGCGAATGAGCACGTTGAACGAAAGGAGTCAGTTGCACCCAAGTCGATGTCTGTGTTCTATATGCGTATCTGTCATGAACGCGACTATGCAAGCGAGACTGCGAGTGATCACTGACGAACAGCCGACACTTACTCACGATGCACATGAAGCAGTCCAACACCTGCCGAAAAGTCTCGAAATGAACACTGCTTTCTCCAGCTCGACAACACTTTCACCGTCATCAAAAAGTGGTAACTGCGGCTCTCACAATTGCCGCAAAAAGATAAGCAACAAAACAACAAAAGCCTTTTCATGCAACTCTGTCGATCACCCGCTGCCTCTGACCCGAAAACGAGTGTCATCATCATTCTGCAGTTTATCTTTTGCGGCGGCCAGTTATTTGATACATGTTCTTACCCCAGAGCACGTTGTTGGCGTATTCACATGTTATTGGATGTGATGGGTGCAGCGGCAAGAGAGAATGTGTAGTTGTCCATCTTGCTGCCGCACTTGCTTGCGTGGAGTTGGCATTGCTGGTCGTCATGGACGGCAGAGAAGAAATGGAAGGAGACATTGCTGTTGTTAAATAGTCTAGGTTGTAGGTGTGCAGACTCTCGACGTCTTAATATTTTTCAAACAGAATCCATCGACTTTGCTGAGACTAAAGAAACTTTGTCTCTGTTTTATTTCTCCATCATGCGTGCCTTTATCAACTTCTTCACCCTTGTCCTCGCACTGCTGTTTGCTTGCCAGGTTCTCGCAGGCCCTGTCTTGGAGGTCAGTGTGCTCGATACATGTTTCTACTCTGGTATTGACAGTTCCTTAGGCTCGTCAGAACTCCAGCAGCTCCACTGCTACCGCATCCTCGTCTTCATCTAGCACTTCGGCATACAATGCTGCTACGGATACTGCGAGCGGTACCCCTGCCGGTGTCGGAACCGGCTCGTCTGGCTCTGGCGAGGGCTCTTCGGGACAGAACAGCATTTCTCCTGGTAGTGCTGCGGTCGCAAGATATGGTAGGTCTTACCCAGACACTATGCGTGGCTAGTGCTGATCGATTGCAGCTGTGTCTGCGAGTCTGTTGGGCGTCTCAAGCTTCGGTGCTATTCTCCTCGCGCTATAGAAGATGTACGGTCACGATGATGTGTAGAGAATGAGGGGGTACATTTTGGCTGACGAAAGATGCGCTGAGACCATAATAGATGTAAAGGAGGTGTCTAGATTATGATTGTATGTATTACGAAATGGTCTTGATTTATGGCAGGGTGTAACCGCCATCGATGACCATATTGGCCCCTGTCATATAGCCTGTGTTTGTCAGTAGCAATGGCGGAAAGTGGTAATAGAACACTTACAGCAAGCATCGGATGCCAGAAAAACGTATGCCTATAGTACAAGCATCAGTTTCATCTTCCAGAGCAACGACTCGTGGTAATTACTGATTTAAGCTCCGCAGCCTTCGCCATACGGGCTCCAGGGATCATATCGAACCATTTCTTCCTCCATTCCTCGGGATGGATCGACAGAATATCGGTTTCGACAAAGCCAGGTGAGATACAGTTTACTCTAGCAAACTCGGTCCACTCGACAGCCAACGACTTGGCCAGATGCACCAGGGCGGCCTTGGACGCATTGTAGGCAGCTTGCTTTTGCGGTATGTTGACCAGAATCGCACTGACAGATGCAGTGAAGATCATCGAGTTACTGCCTCCTTGTTTTTCGAAAATCTTGCCGGCAGCTTGGGCGGTATACATTGCGCCGTCAAGGTTGACGCTCATGATGTCGCGCCATTGGTCTTCGGAATATTCGAGTCCAGGGACCTGTGATGCAATACCAGCATTGGCGACACACACATCTAGTTTGCCAAAGTCTTTGGCAATTTGATTGATCGTGTCTGTGATATCTTTTTTGTTGGTGACGTCGGCCTTGTAGGCAGAGACCTAATCGAACCAAGAATATGGTTAGCATGTTTTTCTAGAATAGCAAGTGCTGCTCGGTGCTTGTCGGTCGGATGCGTCCACGCCATTCTACACACCTGTGCACCGGTTTCTTTGGCAATCTTTTCAGCAGTCTCGGGAGCAGAACTGCTGGTGGTATAGATCAAGGCCACCGATGCGCCGGCTTCTGCAAGACCACGAACGACTTCGAGCCCAATGCCACGGGCTCCTCCAGTCACTGCAGCGACCTTTCCTTTCAAGGAGAACTGGGAGAGGACAGGCGTGTCGACATTTTCTGGACGATAGAGGGGCATCTTGCTGTTTAGGTATCGATTGGTGTGCGTTGGATTATGCTATGAGCAGAGAAGAACAGAAAAGAAAGAAACAGCAACGAGCAGGTGCAGAGAAGTGCTTCCCCATGGCTGATTGAAGGCAGCTATCGTGTGATGATAGTCGCGAAATCATCTTGTTCGACAGCACACCTGCTGGCGGAGAACCCACACCCCACCAACTGTTGTGGAGGAAGGTGGGATGAACATGGTTTCGGCAACCGGTACACAGTCACCCTGGCCAAGCTTTTTAGTCACGCTGATCATGCTGGATCCGTTTCTGCCCGGAAAACATTCGCTTCTCATTACTGAGTGGTATCATCGCGACAAAGAAAGCCCAACTGCTCGAACGACTCCAGTTTCGACGGTCAATAAGTTGACCCCGTGGAGCCTCGTCGGTCTATGCTCTTGACCGTCACATCTCTCCCCTTGCTCGTCCGATTGATGAATTCGGCATTGAAGACATCATTCTCATCATATCTCGTACAGGCAGCCTCGTAATCTTTCTCAAACCCAGTGTCAAGGAACCGCTTGACTACTCGTTGCCTGCCCACTTCTGGCTCGACCTCGACGAACCACCGCTCATTCACCAGACCCTGGATCCTCCCCCAAGGAAGATCTTCACAAAGCACGTAGAGGCCCTCGAAGATGACTATCGAGGCATCGCCAGCGACATTCAAATTGTGAGCCTCGACATCTTCCACGTGCATCGTAAATGGTGATTTGATGTCGTTTGCTTCTGTTGTCTGTTTTTGGATTTGTTGGATGAGGTCGACGGCTGCTGCTCCTTTGAATGTCCAAGACGGGCTTTTTGGCGATATACTGCTTGTGTCGTTGTGTGAATCTTGAGAGCATCCATCTACTGATATAACCGAGCAAGAGACGCCGCTCTGGTTGACGACTTTGGCGACCTTCGAGGCGATCCGTCCTTTGCCTGACCCTGGTGGCCCGGCAAGGGCTATGAGTAAGCGTTTGTTTTGTTTTCTGGATGCATCTGGTTCCGGTAGAGCCTGGTAGCAGTCCAGGGCACGTGTTGCCAGATCGTGGTAGCTTTGACCCATATAGTAAATTGCCGAGATGTAGTAGAACTGCCGGGTTCAGGTGAGGTGAGATGTACACCCTATAGATGATCGAAAGTAGAGAAGGTGAAAAAAATCAACGTTACCGCAGCAAGGCCTAAAGATCGGCCCAAAGGCTTTTTAAACGATCCCAAAAGATTAATGACGCCTTGCACTGTTCTGGAGGGCCAGGAAATTGCAACCCTGCTTATTTTCGCGATGCTCCAGTTTTCCCCATCGCGAGGGGTGTGGGGTCTAAACCCGGACGCGATGACACCAAAGTATCCGGCATATGCTGAAGTCTGTCGCTAAAACCCTACTCGTAGCAGACGCGTCTTGTCTGCTGAGGTATTCGATGGTCTCGAGGGCATTTGTCCTCCAGTGAGCGCAGCTACTCATGGTCGTATCGCTATGCTTTTCTATGGCTGCGTAAATGGCAACCATCAGCAGAAAGGAAGATGCACCGGAAGATATCGTCCCATGACTGGCTCTGGGCAGCGGCCCGACTACCGAAGGAGATGTGTCAAGCAACATCTGGCTCTGCGCTTGGCCCGACCAAGAGAAACAGGCGGCCACCGCACCGTGAAGAGGGGGAGTCTCTGCCTGTCAATCACGCGCGAGTACACGTCAAACATGTAGAAAGCCCACGAATAAAGCTCGTTGCGTATCCGCCGGCGGTTTCTTGACATTGAACCATCAAGCGGATAGAGAAACATTTGTCCCTCGGCCATGTCTGTGAGTGGGCTCCAACTTCCGGTCCTTCTCTGGTTGTTTTCGACGGCAATACGTCTGCCAAGCCCCCGGGAAAACACTCGGATCCGGTCCGTATGACTGACCTCGTTGACCATTAGAACCCATCCTTCGTGCTGCGAGCGATCAAAGATGTTGCATTTGAAGACAGAGAGATCCCCAAAATCCGCGATGAACATGAAGTAAGAGTCCGGATTGCACAAACTGGAATTTGTGGAAGTGATGTAAGCTTGAAATCTTGATTTGTTATTCGCTCATGCTAAATCTTGCAGGTACACTAGTAAGAATCACGATCGATCATTGACAGCAAATACCGGCATCCTGATACATTCAGTTGGCAAAGAGGTCGCATTGGAGACTTTGTGCTGAACAGTCCTATCGTGCTTGGTCATGAATCTTCTGGCACTGTTGTGGAGGTCGGAAAATCAGTCAAAAACTTGAAGCAGGGTGACAGGGTCGCCATAGAACCTGGTGTTCCATGCCGCAGATGTGATTACTGTCGTGACGGCAGTGAGCGTTCTTCCGGTCCTAAATCTCTATAATTATATGCTGATATTACCGCAGAGTACAATTTGTGTAACGACACCATATTTGCTGCCACGCCGCCTTGGGACGGTAAGCCTCAGAACAACCGAATGATCGGATTATAAGCTGATCACGAGTAGGAACTCTTGCAAAGTTTTATACAGTTGCAAGCGACTATTGTTATAAGATCCTGGACTCGATGAGTATGGAAGAAGCTGCCATGGTTGAACCAACTGCTGTCGCTGTCCAGATTGCAAAAGTCGCCGATCTGAGAGCCAACCAGACTGTGCTCGTCTTTGGATGCGGACCTATCGGTGTTCTTTGTCAGGCGGTGGCGAAGGCATATGGTGCTCGAAGAGTCATCGGAGTCGATGTCGTCAAGTCAAGACTGGACTTCGCCAAGTCATACGGTGCTGATGCCGTGTTTCTACCACCTAAGCCTGATCAAGGTGTCGAACCTATGGAACACTCTGAAAAGGTCGCAGCCATGATCAAAAAAGAGTTCGATCTCGGCGAAGGAGCCGACGTGGTTCTAGAGTGTACTGGAGCCGAGCCATGTATCCAGGCTGGTGTCTTTGCCGCAAAGAAAGGCGGTACCTACGTACAGGCTGGCATGGGTAAGGAAAACGTACTTTTCCCCATCACGACAGCTTGTATCAGAGCGCTCAACATCCGAGGCTCTATAAGATACACCAAAGGCTGCTATCCAGATGCAGTAGAGCTAGTGGGCTCTGGAAAAATTGACGTCAAGAAATTGATCACCAACAGCTTCAAGTTTGAAGAGGCAGAGCAAGCCTTCGAACTCGTCAAAGCTGGTAGGGAAGATGTTCTCAAAGTCATCATTGAAGGCGTCCAAGACTAGACATTTGAAAGACACACGATCGTTGTATCTGTATGACATACAATACTAGCTTGCTGATTGTCACTCAGACTCTCGTCATGTGCCTCCCTGTGCGCTGAAGACCTTTCTGATGGAGATGTAGAATTGCACGATAGTTTTGATCATCGAGCGATGTTCATAGAAAGACAATCAAATCCGGGCATCTCTATGGCCATACCTCTGTTCAAGAAAGCAATTGTGCATTTCTAGAGCTTACAACGACACTTGATGTTCTCGTAAGGGGTGAGGGAGGCTCGTCGATAGTGAGGCGTTGATAGTCTTTCGTGAATTGATATACAAATCATTTTAACTGTACACCGCGACGGTAACGGTCCACCTGGACGTGGTATGGATAGATAGTCTCAAGGTTCAGAGCTGAAAGGTATCCATGTTCAGCCACAACAATTAGTTGTTGATGGCTTTCGAAGACGGGATCGGTGTTCTTTCCTGCTCGTAGCATGTGAACGTCAAAGTGTGGGATCTTACAGTCCGACTTCTTCCGTGGCTCTAGATGTATCGGAATTCCATTAGGTTTGAAGGATCGTGGCGTTGTAACGTTGATACAATGTATCCACAGACTTGGCATGGGCATGAGTACTTACTGCAATAACCCTTGATCGTGTCGCTCAGTAGAGTCAAAGGGAACCGTGAATATCCATGATCGATGGGGTACTAAAGGCTGTTGACATGTATTCAGACCGAGAATTTCTGGTATCGTATGTGTCATAGGATGGGCAGGCGCGACTCACCACCTGCAGTGCAACAAGGTTTCCAAGCTGCGAGGTGGTGACTTCCCGGTCAACACAGAGAAGTATGCGAGTCATGCATCGCGCAGGAAAGACAAGGGGGAGACTGTCCACCGGTTCACGTGTGATGATGTGCGTCAGTGGCCTACTTGCTTGCGGGGTCTCCGTGGGGTTGATCTTCAGGCCGTGCGGGTTTGCGTGCGGGTTGGGGCAGACGGCAGCGGACTACCTTATAGAGACGATAGAGCGGCGCGGATCATTATAAGTAGAAGACATCTTCTCTCAATGGGGGACATCAAGCAAAGCAATCCTATCACCACCCCATACTCGACAACATAATGAAGGACGCAGACATCGTTGGCCAGTCATTGGCTGAAGTCTTGCCTCAAACCAACAAATACTGGTTCCAGCAGAAGCATCTACTTCAATTGAACCTCCTTCTCCTGGTACCTCTACTCTCCTCTTCGGTCGCAGGTTATGATGGTATGAAAGTTCAGCTCCACTTCAGTCTCCTGCATCATCGGCTAACGGATCTAAGGTTCATTGATGAATGGCCTCCAATCTCTTCCCCAATGGCGCGACTATTTTGGCAACCCAGTAGGAACCAAACTCGGATTGGTCAACGCCGCCCAATCCATTGGTTCAGTTGTCATCTTGCCAGTCGTCGGCTGGGCAAGTGATCGCTGGGGCAGGAGACTAGTCCTTCTCTCCGGGATTATTGGTGTCGTATTGGCAACAATCATCCAAGCTACCTCAACAACATTGGCCCAACTCGTTATTTCTCGATTGATAGTCGGTGCAGCAGGAATGCTTGTCGTTCAACCAGCACCGATGCTAATCGCAGAGCTGGCCTATCCCACCCATCGAGGCAAGTACACCAGCGCCTTCTGGACAATGTACTACCTCGGAGCAATCTTAGCCAGCTGGACATGCTTTGGAAGCGAAAGTATCCAGAGCAATTGGGCCTGGCGTATCCCCACTATCATGCAAGCAGCATATCCTCTCATCCAAGCAGCCTTTTGGATGTGGGTCCCCGAGTCTCCCCGATGGTTAGTTGCACAAGACCGCGTCCCAGAAGCCATGGCAATCCTCGCAAAGTACCATGCCGGCGGAGACGTCGACAGTCCGCTAGTCATTCGCGAGATGAGTGAGATTGTGGATGCCATCAAGATGGAGAAAGAGACGGAGACTCCAGGCTGGGGAGCATTGGTTGAGACTCCTGGAAATCGCAAGAGACTCTTTATTGCCGTGTTCCTGGGCGCTGCTGCACAGTGGAATGGTATTGGTGTTGTCTCGTACTACCTTACGCTCGTACTCGACAGCGTTGGCATCACAGACTCCTTCACGCAGACTCTGATCAACGGCCTATTGCAGCTGTTCAACTTCGGAGCTGCCCTCTCTGCAGCCTTCCTCGTTGATCGCCTCGGACGCCGAACATTGTTCATCTGGTCAGGCTTTGGAATGTTGATTTCCTACATCGTGTGGACCGCATGCTCAGCGGTCAACAGTATTGACGGAAGCAAGCCGGCAGGTGTTGTCGTAATCGTCTGTCTATTCACATTGTAAGCATCAACTTATGTCTGGGAGAGGAATCTTGACGACTAACTCTGCCAGCTACTACCACTATGACATCGCCTACACGCCCCTTCTTATGTCGTATCCAGTAAGTCGAAGAGTTAGACACTTCTCTGCGCAAAAGACATGCTGACAAACCCCTCAGACCGAGATCTTCCCTTACAGCTTGCGTAGTAAAGGATTGACCTGCGAGCTCCTGTCGATCTACATATCTCTGGTCATCGCTGCCTTCACCAACCCAATAGGCCTCGAAAATCTCGGGTGGAAATTCTATATCGTCTTCTGTTGTTTCCTTGTCGTGATTCTTTGGGTCACTTACTTCACATTTCCAGAGACCAAGGGGCATTCACTGGAAGAGATTGTGCAAATCTTCGATGGTCCACAAGTTGCACGAGATGTGGAGGAGAGCGAGAAGGAGATCAAAAAAGGCTTCGAGGTCGAGGCTACCGAGAAGATCGAGCGAGTCTGACGCAATTACTCCTAGACAGTCCAGATTGTGGAAGCATATTCAAGTCTTCAAGTCCAGTCCCAAGTCTGTGGTACTGATTCGGGATCAAAGTGTCCCTGGTTCATGACAAGTGCCCATTGTGGATCGCTCATGAGCAGGTCGGTACTTGCAGGACTAGCATTCGGCCACATCATCGAGTACACATTGTTGATCTGTGTCTGCGGGCTCTCTTCGGTGGCTACCAGAGGAACACAGCTAGTGACTGACGCTGAAGCTGCTGTGTTGAGAAACTGGCCACAAAGGCGCATGATCACAGACTGACATTCGATGCTACTCGGGTTGATCGCGTTCATCTCAGTCATTACAGAGAGGGTCTGCTGAATCTGTGAGCGCCAGTCCGAGGCCAGTGGAGCATTCGGTTGGTTGCGTAGACACAAGCATGGTATCAAAGAAGCCTGGAAGATGAAATAGCTAAGCATTATTAGTTCGAGTCTGACCAAGGAAAGTTTTGTACCGTACAGAGAATACCAAGCCGCCAATCTATTGTGAATTCCAGCAGACCAATACGTGCGGATCGAAGAAATGGTTGTCTTTGCTTCGTGAAGGCAACGATCGATCGCAGCCTGTTCAGTGGGAGATGGGCCTAATCCGTCCAGTCCTTTGGCTGAGCTCAGTACACTGCGAATCACGAACGGACGATACATGATGATTCGGAAGTTTCGAGCCCTGTTATGCATGATGTGATGTCCAAGTGTAAACTTGGCAGGCACCTGAGCATGTTCGGCATACCAAGGTCCTAGGCTATTAAGCCAACCGCCTAAAAATTCTTCATCAAGACTCAAGAGTTCAGAAGCGGGTGGATAAGGCATCGAAATGACACGCGTGTAAATTCCAGCAGTCGCTTGGTGGAATCTGGCTTGAGCGAGCATGAAAGTGTAGGTTGTAATAGCCTGTCGACTCTCAGGCCATGACTTGGTGATGTTAGTAACATCTCGATCTTGAATGTTCAAAGGTAAAGAAATCTCAATGCCTTTATCTGGCCAAGACCACGGCCGACCGAACGTCACTAGCGCGCCTGCGAACAAATTGTAGAGTGTCCACCATATACGACGCCTATTCTCAATGGCTAATGGGGGTAGTTTCCAGTTCGCAAACTCCTTGTGTAAACCGAGACCCATGGCCATATGTAAAGCCAGGCCAAGATAGTTGTATCCACTACCGTAAGTCAGTAAGAGTATGTGGACAAAAAAGCATTCAAATCACTCTCACATACCTATTTGGTTTTCCCCTTTTCTGTAAGTAATTAGACATCAGGACCAATACCTGTAAGAGGGTGACATTGCCTTTCTCTAGCACATCAATCTTGATATTCAGCTTTGCAGCCTCAAACAACTTGAGATCGTCGTTACTCTTCTCATTTGTTGTTGTCGTGGTCGAGAAAAGGCCGATAGCACCTAGCATATAAACCAGCGCCTCGAAAGCTACCCCGTTCGGACGAGGGATGATTGAAGAATACTGTGCCCTGAACGTGGGTTCGTGAATCATAGGATATTGTAGATGGTAAGATGCAAAGTATGCGTCAATGGCGGAGTCGAGATCAACATCAGCTAGACCGAGCTCCTCGTAGGCCAGGTTTTTGTCGTCGTGTACAATGGGCTCATCTGTGTTGGTCTTTCGCCGTTGCCTAGCAGTGTTTCGTGGTTCCACATCGGGCATTAGCAGACGCAGCATCGCAGCACCAGACGCTGTTCCGAGATAACCGGCTCCTCTTTCTTCAACAGTCAGTGAAGCCATGCCATCTACAACATCTTCGTCTTTGATATGTGTCGTGGTTTCGTGCTGGTCGTCCTCGTGATTGTTTGTGGTGACACGAGTAATCTCATCCCAGCTGAAATCATCGATTTCAGAAGGCGGTTCTTCTGGCAGGCCGCTGTAGCTATCGTCCGGTTGGTACCCGTCGTCCAAGGAGAGGACCTGTTGTTCCAGCATATCGGGATAGTCAGAAGCCTCTTGATCTAAGCATGCATTTGGTTCATCGAACGACATATAGCTTGCAGTGCCATCGGTCTGCAGGAGTTGGTGTTCAGATCTCTCACCAGCACTACTTGCACGCAGCAGAGAAGCCAGTTTTTCCTCAGCTGCAATGGCTCTACGTTCAGCCACTCTGGCTCTCATTTCAGCACGCCGTAGCTTTTCTTCGGCCTCTGTGAGATTCTTTCTTGTCAATGGCGTCCGACCAGCGGCCTTCTCGTACAGACAGTGACGTCGGTTTCGGGAACACGAAGTGCATTCTGGCAAGACGCGGTCACACTTCCCTTTCCTGCGGCGGCATTCATTGCAGTTCGTCTCGCTCACACCAAGACTTGTCGACATGTAAGCAGGTTGCGACTAGACCGTAGTCATGTATGGTCGAAAGCGCGGCGTCGCCAAAAGAATGCTGTCGTGACCACACAGGCGGGGAACGAGCAACCGTGCACGGCCCTTCCTGGTTGAGTGGCTGGGAGATGGCTGACGCGTAAATTTCACCTTCTCCATCCTGCCTTCCTTCATGAATCTTACTCCAGTATGAACTGTTCGGGAACAATCTGTCTCAAGCTGAGATTCAGACCGTAATGCGACCGTTTCAATGACAACACACTCTATGAGTTGTGGCTACACCGAAGGCTGACCATCGAGGATGGGTCGTGGCAGACGCCGCACAGCTTCACTACTATGTTTCTAATAACTCTGCTCGAAGGACTATTTGGTGCATCTTTCGGTATCAGAATTCGACGTAAGTCATGAACGGCTCTTTAGTACTATTTTGCTCCTCGTTCTTTGGGGTAAGCTTATTGCGGACTGCGAAATCTGTGTGGCTTAGTTGACACCATCGATCGTTGATCGGGAAGAGACAATGTTGTGTCGACGTGGGCTTTACAAGAGACTACCAAACAAGTTCTGTTCAAATAGACCTAGGTACAACAGAATAGCTTTTATCACTAACTCAGGATAATGTCCGAGTCAGACAAGAACCGCTTGGTGCGTATCTACTCCTGCAAACCATGCATGTGACGATAGACCTTCCTCAACTGCTCAAGAGTGACGAAAGTGATGATAGTGGAAGGTGCTCTGCTGATCAAAGCAGGAGTCAGGCCTTTGAACATCCAAGCAAAACCTTCGTTCTTGATGGTGCGCTCAAGCATGACGGCCATACTGTGAGCTGAAGACTTGCGAGTCATGAAGCGGGCTTTGAAGACATCAAGGGGGCTGCAGATGAAGGTGGACAAGAAGCCTGCCAAACAACTGGCGGTGATATGGGTAGGAACATTGTCGCCCATTGAGGTTCGCTTCATCAATTCGCGTTTGATGACATCGTACCCAGCCAGTTGAGTTGCCGTAGCGATGGCCGCCCTGCCCGCTCCGAGCCAAACACCAGTCCAGATGCTGTTCCAACCTTCAGCACGCACCATCTTGTGCACACCGTCGGCGATGTTCTTGTAGTTGCGGCGCAGCTCAGGTGGTAAGCCAGGATCGGCCTGCATGCGGAGACATACGACGTCGGCGAAGTTGCTGCACACGCTGCCGGTGAAGCCCGAAGATGCAGCCATGAGGGCAAGGGCGAGGCCGGAGGGAGCGTGAGTGGAAGTGCTCCCCAGCTCCTTGAGCTTCTCATACATGCCGAAACGGACGCCCGAGTAGAAGAAGGTTCGTGTGAGTGACGCACTCAACTATCGTATGTCAGTATATGGTCGTGATAGATTGCAACAGTCGACCCACGCCCTTCTAGAGCCCGAAGAACCGCTCATGCATCCACACTTGGTGCCAGATTCGAATCATGCCGAGCTGGGGAGCATCGTGATGGAGCGTTTGCAAACGGAGCTACAGCATGTAAGCGGAACGTAGGTATGCCTCACTGTACGATGACTCGTCTTACACCCGCTACGAAGTATGTCAGCTTCTAAAAGGTCATGAATCGATACAAGGGTGCTTGCCGACTCCCAGAGGCTGTGTGCAAATATTGGAGACGCAGCTTGCCAATCCTCCGAACCAGAATGGGTAGTGAATGACACCATGCTCGGAGTGAATGGAGTTGTCCTTTTCGACGACAGTAGGATGGAGCTCGATGAACAGCTTTTGTGTGATTGGCGGAGGAGGTACAGGTGCTCCATCGAGATGAGTCGCAGTCATAGTCACGGTTCCTCCGGTGTTGCCGCTCATGATGCAGCAGTGAAGCAGTCGAAAGGATAAAGATAGGAGTGATGAAGAATGGTGGATGCGAATGACAGATGAGGAACAAAAATTGTAGCCTCATCGAAGCTTTGGGTCTTTGCCTACCGTTTGTTTCGTGTGAGGAAAGAGCGACGCGTGTGGTCACTGGAGCAAGGAATACTCGCACAACCATGCAATCACCAACCAAAAGACTTGGCCCGACTTAACAACGACTACGTGAAAACTTGCGCAATGATTAATGACCTGCCAGTATTTCATCTTGATAAAGTCCGGATACCAGCAGTACGGTCCCGGTCGCAAGCGTGGTCGCGCTGGTCTACCAATTGCCAACCACACACACACACACACACTCGTCGGTCTGGCTTTCACAGCAGGCTCGTTGCTTGAAAGTGACTTTCCATGCCTCTTAACTAAAGCAGCCATCGTTGTCTCGTTTTGTACGAACTCTTTCCGTAACGACCATTACGACATTTGTTGTGTGACGCGTCCTCTCGCACCGTCGACTGCGAGTATTTTGGGTTGACCTGACTCCTCGTGGTACAGCCATTCTCGGATATTGGGTTGGCGTCAAGCAACATGGCGTAGTCGTTACAGATCGAAGGAGCCACGGCGGGCTTTGGCTTCCTGCCGGTTTCCTTTGTTTCCGGCAGCACCTTACATTCCGGTGTCGGAGGATGTCGTTGTCAATGCGCGTGGCCATCGCCACAAGTCGTCCACACGGTGGGCGCGTGTCTCGCACATGAGAGCACGCTGTATACCACTCAGGTATCAGGTTTCACAGTCTGTCGGCGTCCGGAATCTGTCGTTTTTGATTTCTCGTCGATCGTATCTTGCAACGACAAGAGCCGCTTGTCGATCCTGCCGATGCAGTCCCCATGGGGGAAATGGGGGAACTGAGGAGAGAAGAATAAGATGTGTCAGAGTATCGTATATGGGAGATTTTATGTGTCACTCGAGCGGGGTTTAACATTGAGTTTTGACGACACCTCGGTCTCTGGGGGTCGCTAGCTCGTCACCGCCGACATCACATTGTCAACAATCGCATGGGCATGTTGAGACGATGAGGATGACCACTTCACCAGTTGAGACGGCGCAATGTGCAGGAGTAGCAAGAACGCACAGCTGTGCTGAGAAAGGCGGATCAAGTAGAACGTCAGATTTTACGCTCTTATCGCCAGACTCCAATTGACGTACGTCGCATACGTGTGAATTGGTCGCATTCGTCTTGGCTTCAAGATAGGGAGGATCGTTCACATATACCTGACACGATCTCTTCGTCAATTATTGCCATAATCCGGAGGATGAGACTTTATCCTGCTGAAATGGCGCCGGGCCGACTCGGAGGACGATAAGAACAAGTTTGCCCTCAAGTGCTTCTCTGGCTTCCGAACGGCTACCGATTTGTGTACTTTTTTTTACAGCTGCTACATGGATACTGCTTGGTTTTTAGTGGAGTCGCCCAGTATTCTGTCGCAGTTATCGTCTCATATTCAAGATAGCCTGTGCCGTTAGTTCGCTCAACGAGGATCAGATATATCTAACAAGTTTGTCGCAGACACAATTGGCTAGCCAAGCGAGCTTGAATTGCTTGTGGCATGCGTGACGGTCAATAAGCTCTCGGACAAGCACACGAAGAACCAAAAAGGCAAAATCGATTAACGTCTTCTTCAAGATGCCTCTTTTTTTTTCCGTGACCGGGTGTTGAACGATTGGGATATGGCGTGACAGCACGAGCCACAGAGGCGCGTTCTCATTACCCTTTCAAATTGTGAAATGAGAGAGTAATGGATTGCTCGTTATCCGGGGCTCCCTCGTGGGCGCTCAGATGGGGTCGGCCTGATCTCCTAGAAGGGCTCCACACTAGGAACCATGTCCAGAACCTCGCGCTGGGAAGATCATCGCAGCATCGCAAGGTCTGGATGACAGAAGGTCTGCACGAAAGTCGAGACGATCCGATAAGGGTAAACCTGGGCGGCCTTCCAGAATTTCCTTCTTTTCGGCAGAGGCGACATTGTGATTGAAGCATAACCAAAATCTTGCCAGCCCATGGATGCGACGATAGGCCAATTTCCTGTCGTCGAGACAAGACCCTTGATACCAACAATAAGCAAAGATTGATCGACGCGTTCTGAGTGGCCTGTCGGCGGTGCCACTATCAGTCTTGTTGCCGCTAAAACGCAACTAGAATGTTTTGAGTTTGGGTCGAGACCCAGGGCCGGTAGACTTTGGGGATTGCCTCGAGAGCAACATGCAAAGGCACTCGGAGCACGCGAGCCCGTATGTGTGCCACCCACCTACCACTTACCATATAAGACCATGTTCATACCCCCTCGGTAGGGCCTTTGATTCTCATCAGCGACTGTTGCATTTCATCATCGTTTTTCGTACCTATAAGGGACTCTGAGAGCATTGACTCTCCCCCTTTCATCTACTTCTCACCTACCTCTCTTCATTCGTTATCAGAGAGATCAAAAGCACAATGTCTTCTGAGAAGCCTTCATACGTCGTCGACTCCGGCGATGCCCACTCCGACGAGAAGGCACCTCGCCGTGGCTCAACAGCCGTTGGCGAGGCTGCTGACCTTTATGGAGACATCGAAACTGCTGAGCAGCTTGGTTACGTCTCTCGCGGTCTCAAGTCGCGTCACATCCAATTCATTGCCCTCGGCGGAACCATTGGTACTGGATTGTTCTTGGGTATCGGCAAGGCCTTTGCCCACTCCGGACCCTTGTCTGTTCTTCTCGGTTACACCTTCACTGGTATTGCCATCTGGGGCATGATGCAGTGTCTCGGTGAGATGGCCACTTGGTTGCCCTTGCCTGGTGCCATTCCTCAGTACTGTGCCCGCTACTGCGATCCTGCTATGGGCTTTGCTGTCGGTTGGAACAACTGGTACGCCTCGCCCCTTCTCACTTAATCTTTTCTGCTTCGCATCAGCCATTGACAATTTGTTTTTAGGTACAACTCTGCCATCACACTTTGTGCGGAAATTTCTGCTGCCGCCGTCGTCATCGGATACTGGAACGATACCATCAACCAGGCCGCTTGGATTACCATCATCATCGTCGTCGTTCTCGCCTTGAACATCTTTGCCGTCTCCATTTATGGTGAGGCCGAGTTCATCTTCGCGTCCGTGAAGATTGTCACAATCGTTGGCCTGCTGCTTGTTGCTCTTGTCATCGACCTTGGTGGTGCACCTAAGCAAGGTCGTCTTGGTTTCCGCTACTGGGTCGTTCCCGATGCCGGTGGTATGAAGGAGTACATTGGCAAGGGTGACACTGGTCGCTTCCTTGGTCTGTTCGCTACCCTGATCAACGCCACCTTCTCATACGGTGGTGTCGAGATGGTAGCCGTTGCTGCCGGTGAGGCCGAGAACCCCAGAAAGAACATCCCCAAGGCCGTTCGTCGTGTCTTCTGGCGTATCTTGTTCTTCTACGTGCTCGGATCCCTTGCCATCGGTGTTACTGTCAAGTCGAACAACCCTGCACTTACCGCCGGTGGTGTTGGTGCCAAGTCCTCTCCTTGGGTTATCGCCATCCAGTCTGCTGGTATCCCCGCACTGCCTTCGATCATCAACGCCGTCATCTTGACCTCTGCCTCATCGTCAGCCAACGCTTTCTTGTTCAGCGGCTCTCGTTACCTCTTCGCTTTGGCCCAGAACGGCCAAGCACCCAAGGTCTTCCTCAAGTGCTCCAAGAGCGGTGTCCCCTACTACGCCGTCCTCGTTACCGCTTCGATCTCGCTCCTCACCTACATGAGTGTCAGCTCCGGTGCCAGCACCGTCTTCAACTGGTTCCAGAACCTGTGCTCCATTGCCAACCTCATCACCTGGATCAACATCTTGATCGCATACATTCAGTTCCGTAAGGCACTGATTGCTCAAGGTGTTGACCAGAACAGCCTCGTCATGAAGAGCAAGTGGCAGCCATGGACCGCATACATCTCCTTGGCTTACTTCTGCATGATTCTTCTGTTCAACGGATTTGCAGTCTTCACCAAGGGAAACTGGTCTATCGATGACTTCATCACTGCTTACATCGGTATCCCCATCTACATTGTCCTCTACCTCTTCTGGAAGGTCTTCAAGCGCGAGCCCTTCGTCAAGCCTGCCCAAGCAGACATCTGGTCTGGCAAGGCCGCCATGGATGCCGAGGTTTGGCCCGAGCAGAAGCCCAGAAACATGCTCGAGAAGGTCTGGTTCTGGATTGCTTAAATGAGTCGGCCGGATTATGTTGTTGATAAAAAGATATCCCTTCACTTTCTTGTTGTAGATAATGATACAATAATGCTTTACGTTCTTCATGTCAATATTCCAGTTCCTTGTGGTTGCCATATGTGATCTGATTTCCAAAGAACGGTCTTCTTGTCCTTGAATATTGGTTCCCGTGTAAGTAGTTCTGTAGCCGATGCTGCATGCATTTGTCGACCTGCTTGTTGGTAATCCTGAGAGTCCGCAAATAGAGGATTGTTGGCGATCCATGGAGAGCTTGAGTAGAGATGAGAAAACATCCCTGCCTGATCAAATATTGATGTACCGAGCGTACTGGGTTTGAGAAGTTATATATCAAGATTCGACCGGTGGAAGAACTGACTCACTTGTCATCCGCAGGGCGCGTGTAGATAGTTTTCCGTTTGAGGTTTTCCGCGGCCGGCAAACTCAACGGAAAAACGATGCGAAAAGCGCGGGGAAAAGAGGTGAAACCACTTTGCCGAAACTTCAACATTGCGCCCGCAAAACACTACAGCAAGTCTCGGTATCGCACTTCTACCATGAGAAGTGTCTGTGATGACATAGCGCAGCTCTCTTCTCTCCTTGCTTTACAGCTACAGTATTGTCAAGCGACGATGACGACAACTACGAGAAGATAACATCCACAAGAATCGCACACCATCGGCAGAGATATCATCATATGGAATAAGGGTAGTAGAGTTTTTGTTCGGCACTTTTGAACCGATACTATCACGAAAAGCGCAATGCATCTCTTCTACTACTCGAAGCAGGGTCAAGGAAAGGCTTCTCACCCAGGGAGCAGACACGATCACCCGCTCTTGCAGCTTCGTAATCGTATGTTGCTGTGTGCCAGGTGGATCTGTTGTCCCAAATCGCGAGATCGTTCTTGTTCCACTTGAAACGGACTTGCGCATCGTGGTTCTGTGTGACCAGCTATTTTCATTAGCAAAGCTGACGCACAAGCAGATGGATGTTTTCTGCGACTTACGTTGAAAAGATACTGCAGCAGTACATCAGATTCGTCTTTGGTTACGCCGTTGATGCGACGTGTGAAGCCACGGTTCACGTAGACGCTCTTCCATCCTGTCACTGGGTTCGTACGGATGATGGGATGCACAGCCTCTAATGCTGGTCCTTGGTTGAGAGGAGAACCTCGAATTGTTGTGCGAAGTGGATTGCCTAGCCTTGCGGCTTCCTCATGGAAGAACTTGGCTTCGTGGGTCGCTGTGAGTCCTTCGAGGAACTGAGCCAAAGCAGGCGAGAGGCGATCATAGACCTCATAACCTGACGCCCAAAGTGTCTTGGGACATGCGTCAGCTTCAGTCAAAGTACAAGGACATTGTTGCTTACGTCGCCGCCAGTTTGCGGCAGTGTGTGGATCTTGAGCATGGCATAATCTGAAGGCACTGGCTCAAAGGTGATGTCTGAATGCCATCCGGCACTAGCAAAGCGAGTGGTATCACTGAGCTGGTGAGTCAGGCCGCCGCCCTTCTTCTGTTTCTCGGAGCTGATGACACTGATTTGATCACCCAGCTCGCTGCCTTCTTCGGTCAAAGGGTGGACATGAAGGCCAGATGATTCGGGCTGTGATATCATACCAGTCAACCAAGGCACTTCTGGAAACTAAGTCGTATACGTACGCAACCTGAAAGAGTCGTCAGACGTTCCATGAACGCTTGCATCTGCTGCGGAGTAACATCCTGATTGCGCAAGAAGACTACACCACGTTGAGAGACTGCCAAAAGTCGTTAGAATACGGTATGTTCAGAGCTCGTAGGAATGTAAGACTGACCAGTAACAGCAATGTCTCTAATCAAAGCATCACTGTCATCTGCAGCGAGCACATCTGAAACTTGAAGTCCATGGTATTCACGACCAATCACAGGAGTCAAGTCAGAGTTCTGGTAGGAGTCTAACAGACCACTGTATTCCAATGGCTTGGTAAGGCGGGTGCGAGCCACACTTGGTGATGGCACTTCAAGCACCTCTGGAATAATATTTCCAGGCATGTTATATGCGAAATCTTGTTAACCTTCCGATGATTGGTCACACAAAAGGCGTTCCTGCGAAAAACAGATGGATGCAAGCCAAAGAAGATTAGCCGGGAAGCTTTTATATCTACAAGCAAGTTCATCCTCGGATGCTACTATACTATCGGATACCACCGCCTGGACAGGCAAGAAATATCGCGGGTAATGCTACTCCACTTGTGGATAGTATGGAATAGCCGGTAGCGCAACGCGTGATTGCAGAGCATTGGTACGAGGCCCGAAGCGAACAATACAAGCGACAATCCACGAGGCTTCTTTGCCCAAACACATGCGACTCTCTTCATTGGAGGAAAGAGCATGTTGACGATGATCCTGCCTGACTAGTCGATGGCGACATCCCCTCGCAAGAGCACGACAAGGCGCCAAGCCATACCATTTCCCCTCACAAAATCCACGAACCCTACCACGATTCACACACAATCACTGCCGGGCAGCTACAAATGCTCTGAGAAGCGAGATTCCATTGTTTTTCTAGAGTGGTAAGGTGCCGTTTCCTGCATTGGACCCGCCCGGTCGTCTCGCGTACGAAGTTACGTGATTCGGGATTCACCTCAGGCATTTTGTTAGGCCGGGCGAGGCCGTCTGATTCCGATGTAAGTGCTTGCTATAAAGAGTGTGCATCCTCTCGAATACCGCTGGTAGGTCGCAGCCGCCTCCAATCGCCAATCGTGATCTTCCGCTTCCGCCATGGACGATTCTATCAAGCCGTCACTCTATCCCGCTTCAACTGTGGAAACAGATCTGAAGCCTACCGCTCAAGTGGGTAGGGATCACATCGACCTTCGTCCACACGAGTCTTACGAGGGCGCACACCGCTGGGATCCTTTGGCAGAGTGGAGTCCTGAGGAAGAGGCCCGGGTTGTCCGCAAGGTGGACTTCTATCTGCTCTCTTTCATATGTCTTATGTTTCTCGGCCTTCAATTAGACCGTGGCAACATATCAAACGCTCTGACGGATAATTTATTGCCCGACTTGGGCCTAGACACGAACGACTACAACAACGTAAGACTGACTGTAGAAATTTGGGATCACACATACTCACATCTTCAAGGGTACTACAGTGCAACTTATCTGCTTCCTTGCAGCAGAGTTCCCCGTTCAACTCTTGATCAAACGTTATGGCTTCAAGCAGATTTTGCCTTTGATGATGATGGCATGGGGTACTGTCTCGTGGGGTCAAGCATTCATGACCAACAAGACCGGCTTCTACATCACTCGCGCATTGATCGGTTCGTGTATCAAAACTAGGTTCGACCGAACATAGTACTAATTCTTGGATAGGTTTGTTCGAAGGCGGGTTCATCCCAGGAACAATCCTCTTTGCATCTTACTTTTACAAGTCTGCCGAGTTGTCGGTACGTCTGGCGGCTTTCTGGTCCACTCTCAACATTGCCCGCGTTGTCTCTGCTCTTCTGGCTGCAGGTATCTTGGAGATGCGCGGTATTCACGGCCGTCCTGGATGGTGTAAGTCAGTCCATCATCGTATGTGAAACATAACTAATAGTCATCAGTCTGGCTCTTCCTCCTCGAAGGTCTATTGACATTTGTCATCGGTCTCGTTGGCTACTTCTACCTGCCTCACTCGCCGACTCGCACGAAGAGCGTATTGTGGCGTAGAGGATGGTTCAACGAGCGTGAAGAAACCATTCTCGTGAACCGTATCCTGCGAGACGATCCTGCCAAAGGATTGACAGCGATCCAAGAACCAGCCACCATGCGCGACATCATCAACACCTGGAAAGACAGCTCAACATGGGGTCTCTACTTGATCGGTCTGATCGCATACATTCCTGCAGCGCCCGTTTCTGGCTACCTCTCTCTGACACTAAAGCGTCTTGGCTTCTCGACCTTCAACTCCAACATGCTCACAATTCCCGCCGCCGTCCTGCAAATCATCCTGATGCTGGGGCTGGCATACAGCAGCAACTACTTCCTCGAACGCACCTGGCACTGCATCGCCGGCGAGTTCTTCATCATGCCACTGCTCATCGCGCTCCTTGCTCTCCCCGCAGGCGGCTACAACTGGGGCCGCTTCTCCATCTCGACAATGATCAGCGGATACCCCTACTTCCACCCCATAGTCGTGGCCTGGCTCAGCGAAAACACCTTCGACGTAAAGAAACGCGCCATCTCCGCCGCCACGTACAATGTTATCGTGCAGATTGGCAGCATCATTTCGTCGCAGATCTACCGCAAGGATGATGCGCCGTACTACTATCGTGGCAACAAGGTTCTTGTTTCCATTTGCGCATTGTCGCTTGTTGTGTTTGTTGTTCAGCGTGAGTATTTGCGTTTTATGAATCGTCGCAAGGAGAGGGAGTGGTCTCAGATGAGCAAGGAGGAGCAACTGGTATATACGTCTGACCAGGCGGAGAGAGAAAAGGATGGTAACAAGAGATTGGACTTTAGATTCCAATACTAATGTTTTGTGATGGCGAGATTGGGCATTTGTTGAGATACACATTCTGGTTAATACTTGAACAAAATCTACATATTCAAGACGATTCTAGTATCCGATGACATGACCTGCTTGCACTTGATGATTTGGTCACTTTGTGCATTTAGAGTTGATCCGGTTCAAAGGGCTTTTGGGATGCACTTGTGATAATGGACTTTTATTTTGTATTTACATTTTTGAGCAGAATTTGCTTATTCATAAGCAAAAGGATCCCACTCTCCAATATTGCCCTTCTGTCCCTCATCCAGCTTCTCAATCTCAGACATATCTGCAGCATCGAGCGACCAGCCAAAGACATCCGAGTTTTCGGTGATGCGAGCATCGCGATCGCTCTTGGGGATGATGGAGATACCCATCTGGAGACACCAACGCAGGACGATTTGCGCAGCAGTCTTGCCATGCTTCTCGGCGATCTTCTTGATGACGGGATCGCCGAGACGCTTTCCCTGGGTCAGGGGCGAGTAAGCTGTGACAATTATGCCCTTTGAGCGGCAGTAGTCCATGATGACTCGCTGTTGATTCCAAGGGTGGAACTCGACCTGGTTCACTGCGGGAAGGATATCAACATCCGAGTGTGCCATGAGAGTTTCAATGTGCTTAGGAGACCAATTGCTGACGCCAATGGCCTTTGCCTTGCCAGATTTGAATGCCTCTTGGAGTCCGAGCCAGGCTTGATGGCGTGCTTCAGCACCAGGTCGAGGGTTGTGGAGGAGGTATAGATCGAAGTAATCGAGGCCAGAAGTTTTCAGACTTTTGTTGATCCCCTCAAGTGCTGCTTCCCTTGAGTATGTGGTGTGACCAGCCTCGAGACTGTTCAGTGGCCATGGTCCAGCATTGCACAGCTCGTCGAAAGAGGTTGGCATGTCAGATCTTGAGAGGTCTACCTCCCAGAGCTTTGAGCAAACAAAGATGTCGGAACGCTGGACCGAAGGGTTTTGAGACAGGAACTTGTTGACTGCAGTGCCGGTCTCCCGCTCATTGTAGTAAATCTGTGCGGTATCGACACTGCGATAACCCTTTTCGAGTGCAGACAAGACGGAATCTTCACATCTTGAGGACACACAAACTCCGAGACCAAGGACGGGGATTTGGGCGTCACTTGATGGAAGAGGGAGTCTCGACTCCAAGGTGAATTCAGTTGACATGACTGGACTGGAATATGGCTTTTTGGCAGACGTGGCTTCCTTTGACAGTCAGAAGAAGTGGAAAGTATGTGAGTCAGTCGCCTGAGGCAGAGTAGGCACGATTGGTTTGCATGACAACTTCGGCTATGCGACCTCGAAATTTAGCCGCGATATTGGTTGGACAAGGATTGGTGATGGCGTGCTTGTGCTGCGGATTGACGTTGGCAGGCACAGTCCATTCCGCGCTTGCCATTTCCTCTTTCGGCAATCCTTGTGTCTCTCGACGACTTCAGCAACTCTCTATCCGACATCAACCAGAGACCGAGATATCATTAAAAAATGGTTCACCTACCAGATGAAATATACTTGCACATCTTACAGAGTCTACCAGATCTGACCGATTACACGCAAAAGAAGGATTTTGAAGACTACAGACAAACATCCATACTGCTTGCAACCATCTGCCGGACGTCCAGAGTCCTTCGCACATTCGCTGAACCGCTGCTATACCGAGCGTACATTGAGGAGCAGCAAGATTATAATCAACGCAGAAGCGATGAAGCAGGCGACTGCACAAGGCTCTAGCTGTTTCTGCGGACCTTGATTTGCAGACCAGATCTGGCCGCAAAGGTAGAGTACTTGAAGCTGGCAGAGTACTTGGATCATCCGGATGTCAAGGATTTTCCCTTTCGCGAGCTTTTCGCCAAAGCCAGCGCAAGGCTCTTGGCCAGATATGCGTCTTTGCCTCGGGGTGAGGGTCGATTGTGTCGTAACCGTATACTCATATGGCAAGATAGGTGGAAACATGATCTGCGCAGTCTTGGATCTCACCATGGCGCAGAGGTCGCTTTGTTGTTGACACTCCTTCCGAACCTTGGCAACCTTGACATGTTTATTTCGGAAAGACATATTGGATCACTTGTGGAAATGCTTTGCCATAATGTGCTGGGCGCAGACTCATGGGAAGAAGTTGAACAAGTCGAGGACGGCACACCAATATCGGTCTTCAAGTTAGCGCAAGTGACTTCTTCCTTTCAGCTGCCGATATTTTCTCGACTGAGAACATTGACCCTTACCGCCTGGCCCGGGACTTCGTCTTTGAGCATGGACTTTCTGAGAAACGTCGCATGCATACCATCCCTCGAGTCTCTCTGTGTTGACGGCGCCCTAACGACTGACGCATTTGAGACTCCATTCCGTTTGCCGCTACAACACATACGCAATCTGACGCTCCTGGAATGCGAGATGGCCGATATCTTCTTGCAATCCATCGTCAAGTCCTGTGGGAGTCTGAGATCTCTTCGTATCCAGCCACCGTCCTTCATGGTGCATTTGGATATTTATTGCGACCTACAGAGGCTTCTCGAATGCTTCGCGCCAAACTCTGGCACCTTGGAGGTACTAGAAATATACATGCCGAGAGCATCATGCGAACAAAACATAACACCAGCCGAAGTGTTCGACCTCCGCTCTTTCACTCGTCTCAAGGCGCTTGAAGTCAACATGGGGTTTCTAGTCTCACCAAATCCAGACTCGGAGCCATCTTTCACCGCACTGCTTCCCACATCCATCCAAGCCATGTTTTTGCGAATGGCGGATAAGAGATTTGCAAAACACCTCGGAGTGCTCGCTCAAGAATACAAAAGCTTTCCAGATCTCAAAATCTTGGATATTGGTATTGACGGCATGCCAAACATACATGCCATGGATCAAGCAGAGGTGGATTGGAAAATGGCATTGGACTATTGCGCGAGGGAACTCAGACATGGAGGTATTTTATGTGACGTACCGGTTGAAGGCACTCATTTCAACCTTTCTTGTGGCAACGACTAGGGAGGCGTGGATTGCAGACTGCACAAGCGATTGAAGACACAAAAGCAAAGCATAAAACGCAGTATATTGTATTTGGCTCGTGTACGAATGCGCATTGCCGTGACATTTGGAACCAGAAACAGAAAGCTCTGATGATCAAAGCATGGGAGAATAAAGAATGATCCAAAAAAGGAGAAAAAAGGTTTAAAAAAAAAAAAAGATGTCATGCGTGGATTTTGTTTCTCATTAGGCTATAAGGATGGCAGTCGACGAGAAGAACAGATTTACACGTGCTGCTTGATGGCGGCCTCGAGGGCGGTGGGGTTGGCACCAACGACGGTAGCGACCTCCTGGCCGTCCTTGAAGAGGACAAAGGTGGGCATGGCGCGGATGCTCAGCTCCTGGGCGACCTCGGGGACCTCGTCGACGTCAATCTTGTAGAAGCGGGCGCTGGGGTATGTGGAGGACATCCTGTTGGCGATGGCGGATTAGCTGGTTGTCGATGGCGGAACTGAGGAGGTGGTTGGGCGACTCACTTGACGACCTGAGGGGCGATGGCCTTGCAGGGACCGCACCAGGTGGCGAAGAAGTCGACGACCATCAGGGTGCCGGTCTCAGCGCGGGCGGAGTCAAAATCGGCCTTGCTGCGAGTCTGTCAGTCACGGCCCTTGCAGAGAAATGGTCAAGCTTCGCCGAGTCGCAGCGCGCATATGGCTGCAAAGTCGCCATATGTGCGACAAGCGTGCAAGAGTGACTACTCACGCCTGGAGGTTGTGGACACCGGAAGAAGCCATTGAAGCGGTGAAAGATCTGGTTGCGGCGGGCTTGAAGAAGGCGGGCTGGAGGAGGTGCTGCGAAAGGGCGGCGGGTCTGGTCGAAGTTCTGGCGACGGTGAAAGGCGAAGTGTTTCTTGCGGTGCGAAGAAGACTGCGGCGGGCAGAGGCAAGGGACATGTATGTTATGGTGTGCAAGGTGGATTGAAACTAATACCACCGCCGCTGAATAGATGACGGCCCTGCTTTGATAAGCAGCCCCTCCGCCGCCTTCGGCCCACGGTTTTTCCGTTCTGGTCAACCACCACCATTCATCCAATCGTGCCATTCCACCATCACTAATCGTGATCGCGACACTTCTAGCACCTTACTGCTTGTATTCGACCAGCCTCACTAATCGTGCTTTGTCATCTATGCACCTTTTACGACATGGCAGGAGCATGACAAAGAAACCACTCGGATGCGCGGCTAGAGCAACTTCTTTGAATGGAAACAACGCTTTCTGTGACTGTCTCGATACTGTATCGCTTCTGTGACTTCTGCTTGTACTGTACAACTCGCTACTAGCCATCCCACCGTGGCCCAGGCTACGACAAACTCGCTCTCTAAACAACCCATGCACAGAGCCAATACACTGCTCTTCAATCCATGGCAATTCAAATAGGGTATCAAAAAAACATCTCCATCTGTGAGTCGGAGTCATAAAACGAAATCGCAACAAACAACTCAACTGCATGCCATGTGTCATCATCTGGCGCTCGAAAAAAAACAAATGAGATGGTCTAAACGACGGTCGATGAGGGAGCTCCCTTATTGCTGAGGAATCCTTGGCGATGACCGAGGACTCGCTCCTGTGAGAAGCGTTGCAGCGCTCTTGCTTCGTTTCGGCGTGATATCAAACATCCTAGCACTGCCTGCGCTGAGTGATTTTCCGTGGCCGTGCAGCTGACCGTAGTTGACACTTTGCGCCTTGTGCAATTCCACTGGCGAGTTTTCGGCCGATTCGCCACTCAGACTGCCTTCGCGAGATGGTGTTACTGCATCCTCTCCTGCTTGATATTCTGTAAGAAGTCCTTCGCGAGATTTGAAGCGAGGATCGTTGTGTACTACTGTCGGTATACGGCGTGCCGTGGCCTGTCTGAGTGGCGCGGCCACTTCGGGGGACGATTCTGCTGTCGGTGTTGCAGTCGCGTGTTCCGCTGATACACGACGGCTGCCATTGTCTGGTGTCAAGGCAGCGAAATATTCGTGTTCTGGAACGGGCAATCGGTCGAAGCTCGCAGTGAACTCGGGCTTTGCCTTTTTAAGGGAGCCAAGGCTGCCGTGAGGGTGTGAGGTGTGAGATGCACCTTTAATTAGACGTCCGCTGATCCAGCTGCCTTCAGAGTCAACGGATCCGTATGATTGAGACAGTACTGTTGACTCCTCGTCTTCAACGATGGCGGGGGAGTCGTTTCTGATCAGACCAGGCTGATCTACCGTCTTCGTCTTCGTCTGCGTGTCAGCACCACGCTTGGCACGTCTTGAAGCCAGGACTCCGGCTGTAATCACGCTCAACTCAGGCGATTGGACGCGAGAGGAAGGAGGAGAGATCGGCAGCTCAGGGAGATCCTCACGGAACTTGCTTTGCGTGCGCGTGGGCGCGCCAGACTGACGCGACGAGGGCGGTCCCACCAGGTGAGCTGGTATGGGCTGCTTGGACATGGATTCTCTAGAAGTATTGACAAAGGAAAATTCGGATGGAGGCTTGTCCTCTGATGTGCGGCTTGAACCAAGACCTCGGCGGAAGATATTGGTCCAAGCACTAGGCCCTACACGCCGACTGCCGCTTTCAGAGGGTCTGCGTCGGCTCGATTCGAAGGAACTGGCAGGATGGCTAGAAGTCCTCTGCGACTGTGGATAAGAAACTTCAGGCAAGCTGGGAGACGGCTGAATCTCGCGCTGCACAATGGGTACTGGAGAAGCAGGCGGAGACATGTGACCAGCCGACAGTCTGACGGCTCTGGCGGTTTGCACGATTGGCTCGTCGAGCGGAGTCTGGACGGGGGAATACTCAGCGCCTGGAGCGGTGAATGGGTTCTCGGGCTCTGGGTCTGCGAATGGGTTCTGGGGTATGTCTTGGCCTGGTGGGTAACGTAGATAGGTACCGCCCTTGGTGGGAGATTCCTGCATCTCAGGCATCGGCTGTTTGCCCTGCTTCCTGAGCGAGGTAGGTGTAACGAGTTCAGCATCAGGCTGCTGTTCGCGGAAGGCAGGATGGATGGCTGTAGGCGGAGTTGCATTCAGGCGGGCGTCGCGAGCTCTACGTTCGTCTTCCTCGCGCTGTTTCTCTGCCCTCCTGCGCAACTTGCGATCGAGACGCTCATGTTGCTCGAGGGCCTTTTGTTCTTTTCTTCGTTGATCACGTTCCATGAGAATGCGCAGCTCGGTGGAATTGAGGTCGTCGGCAAGGTCGGCCACTTTTCTGCGATCCTTTCTCCCACTCGACGCACGAGCAAGTTCGGGCAGCTTGCCCATCTTTTCAGGGCGCTTTCCAAAGGGCGAAGGAGGATTCGTGTAGGTGCCCGAGACGCGAACGGTAGGACGTGGGCTGAGGATAGACATGGCACCAATCTCCCAGGCGCGCTGCTCTGACAAGTGCGACCTGTTGGAGTGGATTGACTCGGGCAGGGGCAGGGAGACATTGGAGGAGCGAGAATCGTCAGCGGGGCGTTTGGTCAGGGTGCGACGGGCCTTTTTGCTGTCGCGGCGGAGCAGGTCGTGGCCCGAGTTGGCGGCAGGTCTCTTTGGAATCTGCATGGGGGCGCTCATCTGACGGATTTCTTCTTCGCGCAGGGCCTGGTCCTTTTTCCTCTTGTTGGAGGGACGGCGACCTGGGGCGTGCTTGTCAGAAGGCGGGGGATGGGTGACGGTTGGGGTGTGCGGGCGAGCAGACGACGGGCGGTCGAGGGTGTAGGGATGGACGGGCTTGATGACATTGGCAGGCCTCAGATGCGGGCTCTGCTCGAGTTCGGACAATTGAGGGAGGGCCGTTAAGTCGTGCTGCACGCTTCCCTGACGCTCGAGGACGTTTGGGGTAATTATGTGGGTGGAGCTGTCATTGGGCGGGCGGGCTATGGCCTGTGCCGGAGCATCTGAAACATCTGCAGGGCCGTGTTGTTGCTGGGATTGTTGTACTGTTGCTGTTGTTGCTGTTGTTGCTGCTGCGGTTGCGGTTGCGGTTGCGTTGGTGGCAGTTTGAGCGGTTGTCGACGTTGTCGACGCGCTCAGACGCCGCTTCTTCCTGCCAAAGGGCCATAGTGGCATGGCGATAGAGGGACGGAGAGGAGTGGACTGGGCAGCTGCATATGCGATTTACGACGACGTGTAGGACCAACGGATAGACGGGGGTCAGAGAGGAGAAAGGGAGCACAAGAGCAAAATTCGTGGCGCCAAAGCGACAGGACGATTATTGACGACAAGCTGCAGCTAAACTCCACTCGCTCTTCAAGCTGCACCCAAGTCTCGCCCACCTCGTTTTCGCCCTTTATTTGGCATCGCAGAACTGACCCAACCACAAGGGCCGCCAGCGAACCCTGCCAATCCTGCTAATCATGCTGCGAATCCCTGCCGCGCCACGGACATCAATTTAGATTGAATCTCAATCACCAGAATCTCCTTGTTGTACGCTCCTTCCTCTGCTGCTGCGATTGTCATATCCCTTATGACGACCTGTCATCACTGTCATGCTTCCTCGGACGGGATGAACGGCAGCTGCTCAAGCTTGCGATCGCCCCAGACTTCCAGACCCTTGCGCGTGCGGCGAACCGACTCGAACGTCCCCTTTCAATGCACGTGACAGCGCTAGAGACGCCACATATACGCCACTTACCACCAGCTCCACTCTGTTCTTTTCCGTACATCATCCCCAATCTGCAGCCCACTTGCTTGTGCTATGCTGATTATTGTACTCCCATGCAAGCTCAATACGCCCTATCCAGCCTCAATATCGGCATTGTCACTTGCAATCTGCCTCCAAGATTGCCTGTGGCTCTCGCACCTTGTTGACTTCCGTTCCTAGCTCTCGGATCTTCGCAAAGGTTAGTCCTTCCGCTGCAGCATCGGTTCGCGCCTTTCGCGTCGGCTCTCCCTCGAACCTCAGCTGTTCAAGACTCAGCCTCCGGCTATCAATTCCCCGACGTCCGGACACGATGCCGTTGCAGCGCGCGTCTCAACAGCATCCACCGACATACAATTCTATTGACGTGTCTTCACCTTCCAAGGACGCTTGTGTTCGTGGATTTAATGCTGACAACTTCGATTGCGAAGTCTCGTCACTTCCCGACGGCTTAAAAGAATTTCCGCCTCAGGCCTATCTACGATCTGTCCCCCAGATCAGACAAGTCTCATCAGATAGGCGGCAGATAGGCGACGACTTGCAGCGGGCATACTGATAAACACCTCAATGCAGCAACTCCATGCGCAAGACTTCCATGTCTGTATGGCTTGTGGAGTGAATTGATGCACACCGCTGCTGAGTGTACCATCAAGACTGTATAGAAGAGATAAGAGTAGTCAAGCAATGATGAGTATAAAGCCGAGAGGTAGGTAGGCCATATGGTCATGACTATCAGAAAGGCCATCTGCACACACGACATGAAGTTTTCTCTGAGTTTTCTGATTGCTGGTTCCATCTTCTATGCCAATCACGCTTTGTCGACCCCTAGTCCCGACCCCAAGGCCGCTTGGGTCCGCCAGGGCAGGGCAAGAAAGGCTGCGTCGAGGATTGGAAAACGCTGGTTAAATGAGACGTCAGCACAACCGGCTGTCACCTCGTGTTCGGACAACGACTATACCAAGACATTGGCTCCCAAAGCCAACGTTTGGGGAGGCTTAACCGACGTCGAAGCCGCCTCAATCACCCAGTGGTTATTCGCACAGCCAGAATTCAACCTCACTCTTAGCGATGAGGCTGGCGAATGGGACAACACTATGTATGCCAATCGAGTCTTGATCTGCTTACCTTGCTAATTCTCTTCAAGTCTCTTGGTCGAGCTCATGCACCCAAACAAAACGGACGTCTTGAACTATTTGGACAACGCTGGACCGGCCCCATCCCGATATGCTCACGTTGTATTAGACCATCGAGCCTGTGAGGAACCCTACTACGAGGATCTTTTGGTCGGTCCGATCGAACCGTTCGGTGTCAAGAATGGTACAACAAGATGGGCGCCCCTTGAATATCCGTACACTCGCAAGACAGCTGGCCGTGTGCGCAATCTCGATGCTGATTCTGACGACACTCTCTACTCTCAATGGATATACAAGATCAGTGCCACCATCTCGGATATCACACTCGACCTTTGGGGAGGGACCGCACTCGGGCATGATAACGATACCCTTTCCATATGGGGCATTGATCCTCTTTGGCAGGATGACGGCCGCGTTATTCGATGGGATGCTTTCTGGTCCAACACAATCGACGAATTTGACACACAAACACTTCTGCCACTCGGACTTTACTTCCGGAGTGATGTGACCGGACGCGATCCTAGTCAATGGAAATTAGAAGGCTGGTATTACAATGGAATCTTCTACGATACGACTGATGCGTTCCGAACTGCGTACTATACGCCGGGATTCGCCAAGCTAGGAGCCAACGTGGAAGGCGACTGGGCACAAACCGACCAGAACGGGCCCTTGCTCTCACTTGACACTTCCCACCCTCCTGTGTCTATCGCTCCTAGTGGTGCTAGATTCGCTGTAGATGCTGAGAACAAGTGGGTTCAATGGATGGACTTTTCCTTCTTCGTCGGCTACCAGCGCGACACGGGTCTCAGTTTGTGGGATATTCGCTATAAGGGCGAGAGAGTACTGTACGAATTAGGCCTGCAAGAAGCACTAGCTCACTACGCCGGGCAAGATCCTCTTCAAAGTGGTACTGCCTATCTAGACAGCTACTATGGCTTTGGCCCTTATACCTTCGAGCTTGTGAAAGGCTACGACTGCCCGGCGTATGCTACTTATCTCAATACCTCCTTTTATGTGTCAGAGACAACGCACACGCATCTGAATAGTCTTTGTCTATTCGAGTACACTGCCGACTATCCTCTCCAACGACACAGCACTTCTGATTATGTCAGTGCGACAAAGAATACTTATTTCACCATTCGATCCGTCAGCACTGTTGGAAACTATGACTACATGTTCTCTTACTCTTTCTACATGGGTAAGCCTCTCAGATCACAGAGAGCCTAGAGACTGCGAAACTAACCTGTGGCAGACGGAAGCATCAACGTCGAAGTCCGAGCTTCAGGATACATCCAAAGTGCTTACTATGCTAACAACGACGAATACGGCTACAAGATTCACGATAATCTGTCTGGAAGCATGCATGATCATGTCTTGAACTTCAAGGCAGACTTTGATATTCTAGGCACCAACAACACAGTTGCCGTTGTGAATCAGGTACCCGTCTCGACGACTTATCCATGGTCCAACGGAAAGGCGCGCAACACGATGAAGCTCGAGAAATCCTACATCAGCTCAGAAGACGAAAGTCGCCTATTCTGGGGACAAAACAGCGCAACACAATACAGCGTAATCAACAAAGACGCAGTCAATAAGTACGGAGAGTACCGAGGCTATCGCATCTCACCCTCGCTCGGAGCCATCCACCTCACGGTTGAAGACTCGAGCAACCTGGCCAACGCAGCCCGCTGGGCAACCCACGATCTCCAAATCACAAAGCAGCACGACACAGAACCGCGCGCCGCACACGCCTACAACAATCAAGACGTGCACAATCCACCCATCAACTTTGACGCCTTCTTCAACGGCGAAAACCTGACGCAGACTGATCTCGTGCTTTGGCTGAATCTGGGAATGCACCATATTCCCCACACTGGTGATTTGCCCAACACGGTGTTTTCGACAGCGCATGCAGGTCTTTCCTTTTCGCCTTTGAATTATCTTGAGGGTGATCCGAGCCGCCAGACAGTTAACCAAGTCAGGATTGACTATGGAGGCGGCAACGTAAGCGCTGTAGAGACTTTCGGACAGGAACAGGGTAGTTGTGTTGTCGACTTTAGTCCTGTGGAAGTGGATCTCTGGGGCTACAAGGGTGATGTGGTGGTCAGAAAGTTTCCTTTTGATCCCAATGATCCGTACTACGAGACAGACGCCATTGTGTAAAGGCTACACTGGCCTGGTAGATGCACTGGCATAGAGTCTTGTGACGAGTCGATGATCAATTGGTTCGTGGTTCGTGGTGTATATAGATTCTGCAACGTGAGATCGCAGGTGGCCAGGGAGACACTGTTGTAGAATATATATGCTACGATCTTCCATTACGTCCATCGTTGTCCGATATCTAGTGCACTCAAGACAAGAAAACAACGGCCATGTCCTCGCTGTCATGTTCATCCTCCTCTCTCTCTTTCCCCTTGATCTTCATCTTCATACTCACCCGTCGTCTTCACCGTAATCCTCTGCATCATAGCCGAAGTCCGAGTCTTTGTATTCGGGCTCTGGATCCTCTGAGCCGTCCGATTCGTGTGAAGTGCCTGGCTCTGAATTGCTGGGGTCGCCGCCGTTCTGGTCGGGCCAGTCAGGGCTGTTTTGTGAGCGATCGGCACCAGGAAGCTTGATTGTGCTGGCAGAAGATGTGTTCGTAGAGGATGTACTGGCAGAGGATGTTGTAGGGGAAGTTGAAGGTCGCTTGGTGAATGTCTTGGTGTATGTCTTGGTGTATGTCTTGATGTCTACCTTGTGTATGTCTTGGTGTCTGCCTTGGTGTCTGCCTTGATGTCTGCCTCGGTCTTGCGTACGGGAGATACATCTAAATCGAATTGAAACTGTGATTGGGAACGCTGTTCAACGCCCTTAGCCAACTCTCTTGCCTCCTTATCCTTTTTAATCCTCAGCATCAACTCCTGCTTCGTGCGCTCTATGTTGGCCTGGTGAGCCTGTGCCTTTAGTCTCTTGCGTTGATTACGGCCTGGGTGGATTCTTTGATGGTCTGGACATGTAAAGCCACCGACACCAGGCTTGCACCGAGGGCAGTCGCGTCTGCGTAGCATGAGGGAGGGCACGCGCAAGCGAGGGATGGGAGATGGTACAGGCAAAGGCGCAAACACGAGCCGATGCGCGAGTCAGATGTGGGAGGAGTTGATGATGTGGGAGGAGTTGAAGATGTGGAAGGAGTTGAGGATGTGGGAAGGGATCAAGATGTGGGAGGAGTTCAAGATGTGGGAAGGAAGTGTGTTCACAAAAGTGGACGCGAGTTGGGCCACACACGCGACTAAGAACACGCGCGAGTCGGTGCACGCCCAGAAGAGGCACACACGAGTTGGAGGTCGACCTGCAGGAGTGTCAATGGAATAGATCACAAAGGGCGCGAGAGAAGGTCCACTTACTGGTGTTCAAGATGCTCGTCCAGGTGTTTGTTTGACAAGTGTGCAGAGACAAAGAAGCGGAATTTTGAGACGCAAAGGAAGCTTTCGTTTATTGCCAACTGGTAAGAGAAAAAAAAAAGGTGTCAAATATTTACACGGTTCCCATGTGAAGCGCTACAGCATGATGCCCCAGCCTCTCGTAAGTATAAAACGCCCCATGAATGTGATAGAAAAAAGAAAACCATAGCAGCAGCAGCATGTTTACAAGCTTGGCGAAACGTTTACTTGCGGTACCACATTCTGGTAATCTTGGTGTGTCTCATCTTCTTCTGCAGCTGGAAGATGCCGAACATGAGGGCTTCGGCGGTGGGCGGGCATCCGGGGACGTAAATGTCGACGGGGACGATGCGGTCACAGCCGCGGGTGACCGAGTAGGAGTAGTGGTAGTAACCGCCACCGTTGGCGCATGAGCCCATGGAGATGACCCAGCGGGGGTCGGGCATCTGATCGTAGACCTGGCGGAGGGCGGGAGCCATCTTGTTGGTCAGGGTACCGGCGACGATCATGACATCGGATTGACGGGGCGAGGCACGGAAAATGATACCCATGCGATCTTGATCGTAACGGGGGGTGGACAAGTGCATCATCTCGACGGCGCAGCAGGCGAGACCGAAGGTCAATGGCCACAGCGAACCCTGGCGTGCCCAGTTTGCGATTTGGTCAAGGGTAGTCCTGTACGTGTGCTGTCAGCAATTGGCTCGACTGGTTCTTTCGAATTGATGTACATACAGAGCGTATTGCATGACACCCTGCTTGCCCTCCTGGCTGGGAAGAGGGACGTTTGTGGGCATGCCCTTCTTCATGGGTGGCGGGGTGCCCGGGTTGCCCTTGACCAGGCCGGGTCTCTCCATGGTTGCCGACTTGGTGGACGAGCTGTGGATAAAGGCGACGGGGGCGGCGCGAGTGAAGGGAACGAGGGCGGCGGTAGGCTTGGCTATACATGTTTGTCTTAGTCGGGGCGTGTCTCTGTCGCTGGCGTTGAAATTCACGTACCGCGCAGGCCCAGGGCCATTGTCGAGCGGGTGGCGGCGAACATGGCGACTATCGTAGGGTGTGTGTATGGGAGATGTCGAGGAAAGAAGCGACGCAGGGTGGAGACTATGACTTGTCGCTGCAGTTGCGTGCAAGGTTGTGGCAAGGGACGAGACGCTGCAATTCAATGATGCTCTGACCATCGGATGTACAGAAGTCGCGCCCGATCTGATTCAGCTCGCCCTGATTGGCTATTGCCCATCGTCAGCAACACTTGACTTCCAACCTCGATCCCTAGTCGCCCTTTTGTTTATTCTGCCAATCCGAATATTTCGCGAATCATGGCCACTATCAAAACTCCAGCCATTGCCTGTATAGGTGTCATTGGCCGACAAGTATGTGTGAACCACTTAAATTTCGATCATTGCTTCTCTCCCTGTGTGCCTCCTTTTATCTAACATCCCAAAGAACAATCCTCTCCACATCTCCATATTCCCCGCAGAAGGCGAAAAGGAAGAACGTAGCAAACTCGACTTTTCATTCATGCTTTCGACCTGTCTCGACATATTCGAAGCTCGCCTGCCCGAAAAGAATGTCGGCCAAGACTTTGGTCTCCTCCAGGCCATTGACGAACGCCTGGCCATGTACGGCTGGCTTACGAATACTGGTGTCAAACTAGTCGTTATTGTAGATATGGAAGGTCGCCAGTCTGCTGCCAATGATTCTAGAACCCCTCTCGTTCTGGGCTTGAAGAATTCAGATCTTACGCCTGTGAGTTGTGTTGCTCGTTTTCATGGAGCATAAATGCTGATCACCCACACCTGATGATAGGCATTTCAAGCATTGCAAAAGGCGTATATCAATCTGTTGAGAAATCCTTTCTACACACCTGAGAATCATTCTCCCGGCGCAGGTGCTCACCAATCAGCTGCATCGACTCAGATCACTAGCCGCAACTTCATCAATGAAGTCAACCGTATAGGACGGGTCTGGGCTCCTGCTATTGCCTCTCGTTGATTCAGTGGACATCTGCAATGACCAGACATACACCACGAAGCACGAAAGTTGCATGTGACCCACCACGGCTACAGGTCGCCAGGTCGTGTTTAGGCACGCAAGTCCTCACGACACGAAGTGAGAATTGATCGGGTACTGCCGTTTGGGTCAGATAGCACAAGACAGATCACCGAGCTTTTGCGATACCGAGGCCACGCAGCCATGGGCGTTGTGTCTGCGCGCACTGATTCGATTCGGAGTGCAAGATACACACAAAGATAGCTTCGGCGACGAGCGACATGGGCAAGAGGCACTTCGTCAGCGGTCATAGGAAGCCAGAATCAGACCTCTAATCGCCGACAAGACATCGCATGAGCCAGAGAATAAGCGACTACTTGATTTGAAGCAGTTTGGAGGAGAAAACAGAGTGCATTTTGTATCCAAGTCCGAGTGTCAAACTCAGGACCTACATGCTGAAAATGAGAAAATTCGGTTGACGAAAAAGCAAGAACAAATCAACCCTTGATAACGTGCGCAGAAAGAAAATCCTGAGCCCCCTTTGATGCTTTGTCGTATGCTGCTGTGAGAAAAGTAGAAACGGCCAGTTCATGGTTGAAGAGAAGACACCTGGAAATGTCCGTCTACCAGTCCTTCTTGATGTCGAAAGACCACTCGAACTTCAAGTGGGTCTGCTCGTCGTCATCGATGAACTTGGAGACGGCGTTGTAGTGGCCACGGGCCATCATGCCTGAGGGTGCAGTCTCTGCCTCGACTGTTTCGACGTTGTCAGCTCAAGCAAACGAGATGCGCTTGGAGGTGTGAGAAACTTACACTTCTTCTCGTACTCGGGCTTGTCGGTGGTGTTGGGAGAGTAAGAACCAATCATCTCCTGCATCTTGTTCGAGATACCCATGCGCTTGACGACCTGGACGTACTTCATGCCCGAAAGAATCTGGTGCTGAACTCTGAAGCGGGCCTTCATGCGGAAGGTAGCACCCTCCTTAATGGTGAAGGGCTTGGACTTGAGTGACTCGAGAGCACCAGGAGAAGACAGGTCGATGATGATGTCGGGACGGCCCTCGACCTAGATAGCGGGCAAAGTCAGCCAAACGCTTCATTTCTATATGTGCAGTATGTAACTCACCTCGAGTCCAAGGGAGACGATGATGACCTTGCGGGGATCGCTAGCATCACCGATGGTGGTACCCGAACCGATACCAAGGCTCTCCTTCCACTTTCTCAAGCTCTCATCGTTTTGGTCTGTCGCGTCAAAATAGTCAGCAATCGGAGCTTTGAAGAAACATCGCAAAATCAACAATCATGACAGAAGCACCAAGCAGCGTAGCCGCTCACCGGATACCCATCCAGCGAAAGAAGCGGCTCATTCCAGTTTTTCCACGGCCTTTCGTCTGTTTGCGAAGATCTTGACTTGTCTGCTCTGCGGTCTGCCCACCAGCACAAATTTGCTGGTTGTTGCGCGATCCCACGTGGCCAGGAGATATGTCTCTTTCAGATGATCCGTCACTTCCCATAGCATTGTCCGTCTTTGCTCTGATTTGTTTGATCTGCTCGGAGGTTGCTGGTCGGTTCGGCATGTTACGACCATCGACCGTCATCCAGAGCTCAGCCTCGCGATATCTCACACGGTATACTGGCGAATTATGAAGCCACCAACCGACTTGTACTGTTGATGGAGGGGACAAGGGTTCTGAGCCATTGCGTTCGAGTACCGTCCTGAAGTGTTCGGCAGTCTCTTCTTCTACTTGTCGGGTTGGTATGCGAGTAAGAGGCACCTCGTAATCTTCGTAATCTGGCTGTAGCATTCCTCGGTAATGGATGGTTTCCAGCTGATGTGTAATGGTAGGCTGTCCAGGTAGTTCTTGGCCATATTGATCCATAAAGAGCATTTCGCCATGACAAATGACAAGATGAACAGGGTCGTCCTTCCGCTCGAGTGCATGCCAAGTGAACACGTCGCAATGGGAAGAATCCATGGTAGATGAATAGTGTCGTAAGACTTGTCGGGCCCATTTTCGCTCCTCATCGGTGGCTGGGAGCAGAGCATTTGGAGTTGAAGTCCGAACGTATGACTGTTTGCGAGGTATCTTCGAATCTCGATCGCGACCACCAGAGTATCTACTCAGGACACCTTTGTCGTAGGATCCCATCATGCTGTCGTGTTTGTGGAGGGTATGCAAGCCATGAACAAGAGATCTTCGCCGATCGTGCAGAACAGTCCGCCTCGAGGGTTTAAACTCTTCATCTCCTGGCATAGCTCGAACAAAGATAGGAGGACCTTCATTCTCGTCCCGTGAGGTAGCTCGAGAGGACGCTTTGGAGGAAGGTTTGGAGAAGACATCAACAGTGTTTTCCAGTGCCGCTCGGACGGACGATCTCCGAGCTTTGCGTTGGTTTTCGGCGTCGATGTGTTGCTGTCTCTGTTCGTCTGATAGCTTTCTCGCATCTATCCACGGCTGCCTGCGATTGCTTGAACGATCGATGGACATTGCTTTACGAGGCTCAGACGGGCTCTCGGCTTGACCGTCATCCTCGGAAAGTCCAGAATGTGTTTCTCCTGAGAAGGACCCATTGTTGGGCGGTCCCAGAGTGGTGAATTGAACACTCATACTATGCAGCCTAGTATCCAAGCTAGCATATATGCGATTCCTGGCAGAAGGGTGTGCAAAGAAGTCCCCAGAATGACCAGGATCAGGGCTCATAAAGAGACCTCAAGGCGGACTACCTCCGCCTCGAGCGGAGTCACAAAGGCAAAAGAAACGCGCGCCCAAGAGTCACAGAAAGGTCACGAGTGAAAACGAACTCAAAGGTACTCACCAAGCTGTTGGTATTCCTCCAAAGTTTTCTTCTCGCCAACCTTGAAACCAGCAGTGGTCTCAGGACGAAGCTCATCCTCGTGGAAGTCGGTTGCGCCAGACATTGTAGCTGTGTGTGTGTAGAGGCGTAGATAGGGGGTCAGATGGCAGAAAGTAATAGAGGTAAGATAGGAAGACAGGTGAGTGAGCGTGCTAGGTACGGAGTAAGATGTTAAGGAGGAAGCTTAAGATGTCGTTTGTGGAGACCGGGGCCTCGAATTACACGTCAGTTCCGCCCGACTTCACCGCAATCACGTGGAAACGTAGGGAGAGGAGGTCAATGCGGTTTGAGAAATAGATTGAGCCTAGTCCTGAATCTGCCTTAGGCAAAAGAAAACAGAGTCAGTAAAGACGACGAGTCCGGTGGCATTATTTGTATATCTGTCCAGCCAATGTTGTTTGTTTGTTATGGCTATATAGCAGGCAACGCGGGGCTTTGCAAGGTGGCTTTAGCTGCCCGAAAAACCACCACAGATCGGTACCACTGGTCCTATCATTCACACAGATACGGCATGTACGAGACTTGGAAGTGTAGAGACAAGGTGGTTTCAGGTGTCTTAGCAGTGTACAGCCTTGTCTCGTCACGGAAGAATTGCAGGCCTTAGACAGCATAACAGGCCTAGATGACATGTGCTCGCCTGTGTAACAGAATGGATATGTAAAGTTGAATCGAAGAAGTTGTGTAGAAGCCACAGCCGTGCCTAGAGTACTTGGGTACTCAGTAGTCGGTGTGCAGAGTATTATTGTTTCTCGCATGCCACGAGCTGGGCTTGTTTGTGTTGCAATCTCCCATGTTTTTGACGGCAGGCAAGACCTCGAGACACTTGGTCTTGCTTGCGTGCAGAGGAACACAAGACAGAGCGAGCAGACTGATTTGCGACGAGAGATGCAGGTCTTCACTGCTTGTCGAAAGTGAGTGAAAGTCAAAAGCAACCCCGTTATTTTCTTCTTGGCAACGTCGTGCATTGCGTAGTAGGTAGTGCATAGCGCATTCATTCCCGCCAGTGCGCGCTCGCGTCGTCTCTTGACCATTTTTGACCTCACCACCTTCGTCTTTATTCCTCAAGCCCCCACCCCATCTCGCCCACACCCACGACCGAATCGCTCTGTTGCTCTGGTCGTATAGACACACATTTCCCATCAATCAACTGCGCGCGACGACCGAAACCAGCTAGCCGACGCGCTCGACCTTTATAAACCATGGACGCGGAACGCGCTTTGCCCGAGAAGAGGAATCCTCTGGTTGAGGAGAAACACACTCCGCAGAGTACGTTCAGCCCTCTACATGACGTGATTGCCACATGGCTGATGGGAAACAGTCGAGATTCTGGTCGAAAGACGCCGATTGGGACAGACGGAGCTCACAGTCAAGGCCGGTCAAATCGGCACTTCCAATGCGACAAAGCCCTCCAACCTGGGCATGTTCGACTATGCCCACTTGCGCGTACCCCTGCCCAAGGACCTACAAGGAAGCGGCATCTTCGCTCCGTCGCGTCGCAACCAGTCGTACCCGGAAGCTTACTTTTTGATGGTGAGGGGAACAGAAAACACGCGCAAATACGCGCAGCTTTGCTGACGAAGTATCGCCAGAGACGCTCCACCGACGGTTACATTAGCGCAACCGGCATGTACAAGGCCGCCTTTCCCTGGTCGTCGCTTGAGGAGGAAGAAATCGAGAAAAAGTACATCAAGTCGCTCCCCGAGACCGACAGCGAGGAGATTGCAGGCAACGTGTGGATCCCTGCAGAGGCAGCTCTGACTCTCGCCGAAGCATACGGTATGCGTGCTTGGATCGAGGCTCTGCTCGACCCTGAGCCCATCGCCAAGGGAACTCACGACCCCAACAAGAAGATCGCTACACCTCCGCGTTTCCTCATGCCCACCTCGGAAGCCACCACTCTCCCTCCTCCAACAGAAACCACCTCTCGCCGCCGCACTCTCCGTTCTGCCTCGCCCGCCAAGGCCCCTCCCACCCCCAGCCGCAAGATCGCAACTCCCAGAAGGACCCGACGCGCAAAGCCTGCGGCGTCGAGCGCGCTCGCTCCTACCGCCGAGAGCGCCGAAGAGTCTGCTGCTCCAGAAACTTCACTCGAGCCCGAGTCTGTCAAATTCGACTCAATAATCGCTTCTAGCGAAGCAGCAGCAAAGGCAGACGCAGAAGCCGCACTTGCAGACGAGATCCCCGTGACCCTCAGTGCTCGCTCTGGCGACACGGTTCAAGTTGACATTGAAACCACTACCGTGCCCGGCGTCAATGGTGCTAGCCCCACCGAGAGTGTGCGTGCTGTAGTCAATGTACCAGCCACCCACCCAGACCTTGCACAACCCGGCGACCCTCAGGCTTACCTCGACATGGCCAAGGAATCGATTGTTGCCGCACACAAACTGACCGCTAGCCGCACTCCTGGCAAGAAGCGCAAGGCCCTCGAGGCATTCGAAGATGACGATGAACCGATTTCCGTGTTCCCCGAATTCGATACCGTCGGGTCGTCTGCTGCAGTCGCTCCTATAGAGGTTGACGAGCGCCCGGCCAAGAGACAACGTTTCACCGAGATTGAGCTTCGTAAGGAGAAGATCAAGAAGAGAGCAACGTTGGGAATTTTGACCACTATGGCTATGGGGTACGTTTGCATCGCCTTTACTCTGTCCTACCATGACTCTTTGACTAACTTTTATTCTCAGTGTCGCGGTGCCGTTTTTGGGAACCTACTTCCAATTGCTTTGAGATTGATTGTCCCAATGAACAGCTGCCCTTGTGATGTTCTCCTGTCCTTTGAGAGTAATCTGTTTCCCCCCGCTCCCTTTTGGCGTTCCTCGAAATTTTATAATTCAACTTCAACTTTGTTGCCCGCTGCTGTGGCCTTTGTTCTTCGATCTGGGGAGTTCTTCATCTGTTCTTGTTGACGACGTTGAGAGAAGAGGAGGAATTGAACAGTCGGACATGTCGACAGGGGGTGAGCGAACTTGCCGCTTGTGCTGATCTGTTTTCCACGCGTGCTGGGTCTGTTTTCTGAAGATAACAGTATATGTGAATGGCATTTTTTCTGACATTGCATCATCTGAGCATCATGGTCCGGGTCGTGTTGCTCTGTTTGTGCTGCAAACATTGCAGAGTGTGTTCCTTCAAGTTGCCTGCGTCCAGAGAATGACCTTCCCGATATAGCGGCCAGTGGTTGTATCCAGAGCTCCGAAACAGACTTGTCCATGTAGTGTGTTGTCGCGTGCTGAGCATCCAGAAAATCCTCTCAGACCAGAACGCCTTTGAACTCGGCTCGCCCTCCCACTCCAGCACCTTGCAGCTGCTCCCATTGCACCAGCACACGGTCGACAACCCAGCACAGCAATCTTCCACTCAGACTGAGCTTCTTGACCCTAGCCCAACTTTCAACGTAAATCGTGCGCATCTCTCCCTTGCCATCTGTGCCTTGCAAACCAAAGAAGCGCAACAAGACAGACGCAAACACCAAGATCGTCGCAGTGGCAGGACCATTGGTGAGAATCAAGTCCGGATACCCATACTCTGCAGCAGCAGAAGACGACATCAACAACCTCAAACAATCCCACAAACACAACAGACAACTCCAAGGCGCAGAGACCAAACTCTGATGTATTTTTCTCGCTCTCCTGACTTGCACGACCCTATACGCACCCCTCTGTTCTCCAACCTCTTGCTCAAATTCCTCAGCAAAGGCGGCGGAAAAGTCGTCGCCAGAGGAGACTAGCCAGGTGCGGTGGGTGAAGTTGTTGCAGGTGGCGCTGCGGCGGAGCATGGAGATCATTTCTGCCGTGTGGCCGCCGCTGCCGAGGACGATGAGCAGGTGGGCGGATGTGCCGCGTTTGCGAGGGGTTGGTGGGGGTCGGCGGTGGGGGGCGAGGGAGAGGAGGCGCAGGGTTGCGAATTGGATGGTGAAGAGGGTGAGGGTGGCCAAGATGGCGAGGGTGGGCGTGTTGAGTAAAGTCATGGTTGTATGTGCGGTGCTGTCGAGCCTCGAGGGGATGACTATTGCTGACGGATGAATGAGAGGATGGAGAGTGAGTGCTGTGGAAGTCGTGGTCGCGGGCGGAACATGGATCAATCTCTGTTATAGATCCTTCATGTTTGCGTAGTTGGTTATGCTGCTTGTGTTTGGACTGCTGTGTGAAAGGAGGTCGAAAGTGACAGCCAAACATTGTGGAGTCGGCCTTGACATGTGAAAGACGTCGGCATTCGGACCACCTCCTCCCGAGACTCTGCCTCTTTCACAAACCTCACTTCTCTGCTCTGCAACAGCAAAGGGTCCCGAAGACATCATCGAGACAACAGTCACAACGCTCAAGTCACGGATGAACGAGCGCCATGGAGCGAACTCTGTAAGATTGAGAAAAGTCAAGGAAGACCAAGGCAACCAAGCGAACATGATCATCCCATTGCTCCTCATACACTGCAATTGAAGGTAGAGTTATACTGATCCTAAGCTAACCCAAACCTGTGCAACACCTGTCTCTCCGACCAGTCATACACTCTTCGAACTGTGTCGCCAGAAAGGAACAACATTATCTAGGTCTTTTTCTTTTGCATACAATACCAGGGTGGCCCTGACGAACCCTCTCATAGTAGGCGTCCTTATCATATCTACAGAATCATGAGAGCACCAACCGATACCGACACGGCCGAGAACATGACCAATGCCAGGACATCACCGCCTCTGCTGTTTGCCATGATCGAAGATGCACCCTGTAATGAAATCAGCTAAGAAATCGAGATGGTTCAGCGCGGAACGACACTCACAGATGCGATGGTGGCGGAAGAACCAGCTGCCGAGGAAGAAGAACCACCACCAGAGCCAGAAGATGTAGAGGAACCCGAACCAGAAGCAGGCGTGGCAGCAGACAACTTCTCAAGACCACCAGTCAGCTCCACGGGCACGCCAGCCAACTGGCTACCAGTGAGTGTTGTGGTGATGGCAACGGATGTTGTTGTGGAGGTGACACTAGGGACGTCGACTTCGAGGTCCACGATCACGGTGCAAATAGCAGAGGCAGTTCCGCTGATCTTGCAAGTCTCGGAGGCAGAGGCCCCAAGTCCCATGGTTTCGGTGACGAACTGGTAATTGAGGTGTGATGGGCCAACCGTGATTGTTTGCTATGAGTTAAGTCAGTACGGCTGCGTCCTAATGAGAGGACCTGGAGACTCGTACAGAAACGGCCAAAGTGCCGCAAGCAGGTGCTGTGCACAAGAACTCATAGACGGTGTCGCTGGGGCCTACAGAGACGACTGATCCCGCATACTTTTGTCCATTGAGGGGTTGCCCGCCCATGAATATCGACATGGTCGAGGTCTCTTGTGCAAGAGCACCGAGGGCAGAAGCAGCCATAAGAGCAATAGACGAACGCATTGTGAAGATGAACTGATGTGTTTGTCGTGGTAAGATATGCTGAATCAGTAAAACCTATGTTCAAAGAAACAATTCAAGAAAGAGAAATTCAACGCAGATATATAAATGCAGGCGCGTGTGAAGGATTCACTACTGCTTCGACTAGAGCGGAAGCTGCGCCTGACCTTCATTTACCAAATTTACTCACCCCCGGCAACCTCAGCCTCTCATGTCTCGGCAAGCCTAGTAAACGATGCCTGAATCCTACAAACCACCAGTCAAAGAGCAAGAGGCCACTAAATCACAGAGACAGATTATCATTGCCATTTGCTGGTTTGGCGCTCACATCCTCCATGTTCTTAGCGGGGTGATCCTCGAAACAGGGGGCACAGCATGGCACATGCAGGCACAGGACGATCGACAAGTGCCCAGCTTGTCCCCAGACATCGTCAGATTAGGCAACCGATGGCCTAGGCAAACGCGAAGGATCTCGAGGACCATCTTCTCCGCCTTCTTTTGACAAGTTCGCACGTCCAATCGCTTGGTAGACGTCACTGTGCGAGGCTGTAAACATCCATCGGCCGTGATATTCTTCAGGAACAGAAGTGACTACTTCGCGGCCGGATGAGCCCCTGCATAGCCCTCCAACCCGTGTGGCACTTTCAGGCACACCAGTAAGACGCACAAAGAGGAGTTGCTGTGCATGTGTCTAGCCACAAATGGTATGTTTTGCGCCTCGTGCCCTTTGAGATCCAGTAGATCGAAAGACAAGATCAATCCTACCACGGAGATAAATGCTGCAGTTATATATAACCAAGACAATCCAGCTCAAGGCGTTCCTGGCACATTGGTAAAGCCTCACAATGATGGGGGAATCAAGTTGCTCAAGAATTAATAGAACAGAAAATCAGGAGATTGATATCATGTACGTTCCGCTTGTCCAAGCCGTAATGCCAAAAGAGCTCGTACATCCGTCACGTACTGCAAGCCTTCAAGAAGAGGCACTAGATGCAAGAGGTCGTTATCCGTCGGATCGCTTATCCAGCCTTCTATCGGGATTGCGTTGTCTAGATGAGATTGGTCAGAGACAAAGTCGCCATAAAGCAAATGAAGTTGACTCACCTTCGTGAAAAATGTAGCTCATAGGACTGTTGTCGAGAATCATGACTTTACTCAGGTCAGGTTCGACCTGCGTCAAATCCTTGATATACGCGCCATTGCGAAAGGTGCAGTGTTGGCGGTAGTATCTGCCGCTAAAGTACTTGCGTTCACGTTCCACCCAGTCAATGACGGGATCTGCATACTCTTGCACAGATGCAGTAAAGACTATGAGGTTGTACCATTTGCAGACCTGACAGTGGCAGAGTCAGTAAGACATGACAGAAAAAAAAGAGAAATGTCGAATCTCACCTTGCGCAAAAAGTCATGGCAATATGGACGCTCGTGCACATAGTACAAAATGGGTACTTGCGGGCCTAGCACCATACCATTCCCTCCGATGGGACCTTGTAGTTTGACCTCGACCATATGGCCGGTGCTCATTCTCCCGCCCTTGGCCATGCTGTGAATCAACGTCTCGTCCAAGTCAATGATAAGTGTCTTTTTGGGTGGGTCGGGATTATAGGACATGACATAGGAAGGTTGACGCCTGGGTACGAGGGGTCTGGGAGGAGCAGGAGCACGCGGATATCTGAGCTTTGTAGCAGCCGAGTTTGAGGGAGATTTTAGAGAGTTGGCAACAGCGGCGACCTTGTCTTGTTCGGACTTGTCTGCATCCGAGGTGTTGCGTTGACGTCTACGGCGCAGAGCATCCTCGTTGTTGTGAAGCTTGATACGAATCGAGCGTTTGGCGGGAGCTATCTCGTCTTTATCGGCGGCCGACTTGGAGCGAGTGTTGTGGGCAGGACCTTGCTCGAAGGATGCAAAAGCTTGTCCTTCGTCGTCTGAGAGGACAGACGAGGTGGTCGAGTCGACAGAGGTGCGTCTTGGACGTGTCTGTGGCTTATGGGCTGGAGTGTGGGCGGTGGCTTCACGAGGCTCGGGCGAGAACAAACAGCGCATGGATCGCATGGGTATGAGGAGAGAGAAGGATCCGTTGGAGTCGTAGAAGGCGGCGACAAAGTATCGGAATGGGGCCAAGAGGAAGTCAAGAGCGAGTTTGAGGGTGGTGATGAGCATCGAGGCTATGCGCGACGGAAGGAGCCATGGCGATGAGGGCGAGGTCGAGGTAGGTGCGGTCACGGGCGCAGAAGGCTTTGTGGATTTCTCAAAGTCGTCAAAGTAGGAAGGGCCCGGCTTGTCTGACTGCGAGGCGCGGTCGGCATGGCTGGTGCTGGTGCTGCCGGTGCGCGAGCGAGAGGGTATAGGAGTAGCTGGAGGCGTGGGTGTGGGCGGAGGACTCAGTCCCGACAGGATGTTGAGCGCGTTCATAGCAGGGCCATACCCCCAGGATCGCAGGTCAAGTCATGTATTCAAGTAGATGATTACCTATATATCCAACCGTCAAGCCCACCGCTGTCTCAAAACGTGGGGTCATGAGCTTCATGCAACTTTTTGGCCCTCTTCTCCTGCTTGGCACTACCGTGTTTGGTCATCACGCCCTCCTGGCCTTCATCTCGACAGGAGACGAATATTCGCCATGCCACGAAAGGACCAAGATGATCGCGTGGCCCACAACTCGCTCCCACTGCTCCTGTCCCTCGTTACATTGCCTGTTGTCATTGCTGTCTGGTTCAATGCCGTCTCCAATCAAGTGCGCGAGCCATATCTCGTATGTCAACTATCAAAGTGGTGCCTTCCTCTTTTTTGTTGCTAACAATTCTGTCCAGGATGAGGTCTTTCACGTGGGCCAAGTCCAAGAATATTGTCGGGGGAATTACTGGCACTGGGATCCAAAGATAACCACCCCGCCTGGTCTCTATTTTCTCTCCATCCTCTTTTACAAAATCACTGGCCGCTGTGATCTCGATGCTCTGAGAGTCGTCAACGCCCTCTCTCTTTTTGCCATCTTTTTCTTCCTTCTGCACACAGCTCCTCCTGTTTCACCGCGTTCTGCCAAACAGCTGCCCTCTCAAAAGTCTACTCTCTTTCTTCCCTTGGCCAATCTGTGTCCTCAGCAGATTCATTCCGCTCTCAACATCTGCCTGTTTCCGCCTCTTTTCTTTTTCTGCGCCCTTTACTACACCGATGTCGCCTCCACTTTGAGTGTCCTCTTGTTTACGAGACATTTGATTGAGAACAACTCTCGTGGTCCCAGTGCCTTTTTCCAGGCTTGCATATCCATCATCTTGGCCATTGTTTCTCTCTCGTTTCGCCAAACCAACATCTTCTGGGTCGGTGTATTTCCCATTGTCCTCTTGGCACTCGGCGCTCTACATGACGATGTCGTGAGCGAACGGCCACACGATGGCAAGTCTGTTGTCTTGCAAGCATGGAACGATGCCACTTTTTACGATCCTCAGATGCGTGATTCTATATTGGACGGTTTGTCTATCAACACCATTTCGTCATGGTTGTACATACTGACACGATACAGACTTTTGGCTCACCTGCATTTCGACTGTAACGCTGGCCCTGCGTGCTTTGTACTTTCCCCGTACATTGCTCAAAATCGTGCGACTCGTGTGGCCTTATGTTTTTGTTGTTGGACTGTTTGGCTCTTTTGTTCTTTGGAACGGTGGTGTTGTGCTTGGTATGTCTCCGGGAATCGAATCACTGGTCAAAACTGATCTTTCAATTTATAGGTGACAAGTCGAACCATGTTGCCACATTGCATCTGCCGCAGATGCTATATATCTGGGCTTATACTAGCTTCTTCTCTCTTGGTCTCACCTATCCATTCGTTGCACAGGGACTGCTCTCCGTCTTTGCGACCCTCCCCATCGCGGCCATCATGGAGCCACTCCTGATCTTCGGCAGACGCAAACTTCTGCCTCGATCCGCAGTCCTTGTCGGGTTTGTCATGTTTATTGCATTGACAGTGAGGTTCAACACCATCGTACATCCCTTTACTCTTGCCGACAACAGACACTTCACCTTTTATGTCTTCCGCTACTTGCTCGCATATCCTGTCATCAAGTATCTCGCCATACCAATTTACATGTCTTGTGCATGGTCTGTCCTCCAAGCACTTGGGGCACCAGCCCAACTTTTCGAGATCAAGGAAGATGAAAAGGACGATGGCAAGGGCGCCGCATCAGGTCAAAGTCAAAGCGAACGCAAAAACAACGAGCGCGGCCAGCTTCTCCGTCTCAACGACGCGCCCTTTGGCGAAGGCTGCACCATCAGCTTCGTCATGGTGTGGATTGGCGTGTCTGCCTTGCAGCTCATCACCGCCCCTCTGGTGGAACCGCGTTACTTTATTCTGCCATGGATCATGTGGCGACTTCGTGTTCCGCAAGCCCATCCCGGAGCCTCGCTGATAACGAGACCAACACATAAAAATTGGAAACAGTGGTGGAACAAAGAGAGCCAGAGACGCAACATGGATCGCCAAAGCTGGGCGAATTGGTTCTATACTGTTTTGTGGGCAGAGCACGATCATAGACTCTACCTCGAGACGCTTTGGTTCATTGTCATCAATGCAACTGTGGGCTACATCTTCTTGAACTGGGGATTTGAGTGGCCGCAAGAGCCTGGCAAGACACAGAGGTTCATGTGGTAGAAGCAAGCTATCACGCTGCATAGATCTAGATCATAAACAAGCTGAGCAAATTTGATATTGTCAGAGCCAGTAACGCTACTATGTACTCTAAAAAAAAAAACGCTACCAAGTATTCTAAAAGATAATTATGGACAAGTGAAACATAAGTTCTGTACATTAGGATCGCCAATGACCATCAAGGCCATGGTCTCATGCGTTTAGCGACGGATCGAGTGGTGTACCGGATCTTGAGCCCTTCTTTGATGGAGGCCCATCGTCGTCTGTCAAACCTAGCGCAGCACGTACGCGTGCACCGCCTCTTTTGCGTAGTTCTCCCGTGACACCTCGTAGGCACTCGGGCACTTCCTTGCCCATCTTGAGGTAATACAGCTTGAGGTTGCGGGCCTTGTCCTTGAGTTGGATTTGGTTCCTGTCTTTGAGCACCTCGCTGACACTACCACCACGGCCATACAAGCTGAGGATCTGTGACCAGTGAGGACCTTTTACTTCGGCCAGACCGGCCATCAGCGCGTCCTCTTCTTCCTGTTTCCAGGGCTGCCGTTGTGTGGCGCTACTTCCAGTCTTCGGCTTTGAACGTGCTTTTGGTGACGATTTGGTCTGACCAATCTCGGGTGTTCCTTGAACTGGTTGTGGTGGTGAGGCTTGTCGTTGCGTGTTGTCAAAGAGTAAGCCGTTGTGACCTCCAAGACCATTGCTTTTGTCTTGAGCTCCAACCACCGGACTGCTCAAACTTCCAAACCTGCCCGAGGATGGCGTTCCACGACTTCCTGCTCGGAATGATGGAGAGATGACTCCAGGTTGACTGACAGGGGTACGCGCCTGAACATTGGTTAGCGCCCTGACCATACAGGCGTTCAAGGAGGTATTGACTCACGGGATTGTTAATGACGGCTTCGACATTTTTGCTGAGTGCCACGGCAAATTCTCGCAAGAAATCGTGCCAACCATATTTCCGAGGCAGAGTGCTATACGCATCGTAGGAGGGTTCGTCAAAGAGGTATTGTTTTCTAGCGCGAGCTCTGTCGAGGAAGTCCTGTTCGCTTGGAGCGAGGTTAGGGGCATCTGGGTGACGAGACAAGAGTTGGTCGGCCAAGTCGTGAGGGAACAGCTCATCCAATAATGTTTCTGATGGGCCGTCGTTGTTCATGAGAGCGGCAATATATGCTTGTGTCTTCAACTCGAGGAAAATGGTGCCCTGCCACTTGAGCAGGCGCTGGCCAGGACAGACAAAGGTTTCCATGAAACGAGAATCCAGGTCGAAGAAGCTAATGTCGTGACCTTCGAGAATACTTGAGATGAAGATTGCGCGGTTTGCCTTGCGCACGACTTCCTGCTGTGAAGCAGTAAAGGCAGGCAATGTGTGCATGTCAATAAAGACGGCATTCTTGGCGTAGACTTTGCGTGTTTGATCAAACAGAGTTCGTCTTGTAAAGTAGGCTTGACTTCCTTCATGGTCCCGACCTGCGGTGAGCAATAGGATATCGTTCAACGAGCCCTTGGCAAGATTAAGAATGATCTGCGTGGACTGTGGGGATGGTTAGCGGCAGGGCTGAAAGATGGTTGACAAAAGTGCGACATACGAGATTGTCGAGCGTGGCTAGGCTCTGCAACTTGAGGTGTTGACTGGCATCAGTGCCATAGACGCACGGCTCCTCGATCTGGTAATTCCAGGTGTCGAGCACACTGTTGCTGGGACTGGGGCGGGACTGCCACCAATCGGTGGTGGCAGAATATGAAGCATTTTGCACGTGATCGGCAGGCATAGTATAGTATTGCTGGGGAGTTTGGGGTAGGGAGTGTGGGTGTGGCTGAGGCTGAGGCTGGAAAGCCGACTGGAGATGAGGTTGCGACGGCAGCTGCGGTGGTTGTTGCTGGGGCAGGCGCTGGACAGGCAGGCCCCAGTACGAGGGGTGCTGCTGGTATTGGGCGACCGACAGCGGCGCAAGATGGGCGTGAGCGTGGGCGTGGGCAGCGGCGGGCTCGAAATGCGGCTGAGGGTTCGGATGCGTGGATGCGAGTTGTGGGTGATATTGGGCAAAGTCGGTGTCCGGCAGTCTGTCGTACAGGGCCAGAGGGTTGTAGGCGGGCACAAGGTATGACGAGGGGTTCACGTCGTTGGTATAGGCCAGGTCGGGGCGTGCGCGTTTCTGCGACACGGGCACGAGTGATTCAGCGTCGAAAAAGCTGGTCGAGACGTCGTCTCTGAGGCGCTTTGTTCCATGGCCGTGGACGGAGCCATGACTGAGGGCTGCACGCGCGAGAGGCCATTAGCGATGGTTTGATCGGTCAAGGGAATCTCGCCCGTACTCATCCTTATGTTTTGGTCGGATCTCTGGACCTGCGTCTAGGGCACCAACAGCAATGACCGACTAGCCCTAACAAAGCCCTGTGGTCTTACAATGTACCGACGACTGTTTTTTTGACGACGGTAGGTGTCTTGGTTCTCAGGTGACGCCCTTTTGGCTGATCGAAATCGCGTGTGCTTGGATGTGACTGTCCCCCTCGCCCAGGAAGGCGCACACCCGTGCACTACGCTATGTCGTATAGCCGTCGTATGCCTCGAGTCCCCGTCGCAATCGACACACAGTCGTACGAACACCATGTTTGTCCACAGGTCATCGCGACAGTACACTGTATCTACTATAGGGCAAGAGAGCACAGGATCCTAGTACGACTACAAATCTGTCCTAACCCTAAGTCGGTGGACAAGCCCTCATGATTAGGCTCGCGAGGGCTAAGTATTGTCGCCGTCGGCCGCCGAGACGGTCGACTAAATAGAGCTACTGGCCACATCAGCGTTTTCAGCCCTTAGAGCGCTAATTAGAGGTCTTGGCGCTTTTACGTACTCTTAGCAATAAGCGGACTTTATAATACTTAGTTCCTTTATTAACTTAATTTATTATTATGCCTCTTAATTCTTTATATACCTAGTTCTTAAGCACCTTAAGGCTAATTTAGAGGCTAATTTAAAGTGGTTTAAGGGTAGGGCGTGCTAAGCCCCGGAAAATTTTATATATTATTATTATTATTACCGTTACTATATACCTTCTAACCTTCTAGCCTTTTATCTTTTATCTTCTAACCTTACTACTACTACTTCTATACCTTTTTCTACTTATATACTACTTACTTATATAAGCTACCTTTATAATAGCCGATAACTTTAATATTAACTATAACTTTAAAGACTTACTTAATAACGGCGGCTATAACCCCTTATTAAATAATACCTTCTTAAATAACCCCTCTTTTTTTACTAATAGTACTAAAGCTACTACTACCTTTATCCTTACTAAGACTAAATAAGACGTTAATATAGATGCTAATAGTAGCTATAATAATAATGCCGTTAATATATATAACCCTATAGAGCTTAGATAAAGAAGCTAAGTATAAGGCTAATATTACTATATACCTTACTAAGAATAAGCGCCGTTACTATACTTATCTAATTTCTTATAAAAAGCTAAGTAATATTAAGAGCTAGAATAAAGATATACCTATTAATAGCTAGAAAGATAAGCCTATTAATAGCTAGAAAAATAAGCCTATTAATAGCTAGAATAATAAGAACGCTATATAGACTATAGAAAATAATAATAATAATAATATTAGCCCTCTTATTTATTAGGCTATTAATCCTAATACTTTACCTTTTTAGATTAATACCCCTAACCTTATACCTTTTTTTACCTTAGTCTATAAGACCCTTAATAACCTATATCTATTAATCTAGCCTAAGGGTTATTTTAAGTACCGTAATACTAAAGACTACTAGTATATCTCTTTATTAGACTTTAATAAGGCCCTTACTAGCCTTTTTACTAACTATTCTAAAAAGGCTATTACTATTTTTAAGGCTAAGATATTTAAATATGTTTTATTTTTTATAATAGCTACTACTAACTATAGTAAGAAGCCCCTTACTAGCTATACTATATATAAGAATGCTAGTATTAACTATATTATTTAGTTAAAAAAGAGTAGTAAGTAAGGCTAGAAGATATATAGCCTCTATTATAAGTCTAATAACTCGGCCTATAACTAGAAGAAAAAGTCTAAGGCTATCTATACTACTACTAGCGCTACTAGTCTTACTATTTTCCTTTTTTCTATTACTTCTATTACTTCTTTTTATTATACTAAGAATAAGTATATTAATACTAAAGAGCTTAAGGCCCTATAGTAGTATACTAAGAAGTTAAATAAGATACTTAAGACTAGAATTAAGAAATAAAACACTCTTACTAGTAAGATATAGAACCTCTATAATAATACTAAGTACTATTATAATAAAGTATATACCTAGTATAAGAGCTTTAAGCATAGTAATAACACCCTTAATAAGTAGATCTTCTAGGCTTAGGGTTAGCTCTATACCTTTACTAACTAGGTTAAGAAGTAGAATAAGGCTATAAAGAAATATAATAAGCTCTACTTAACTTATAAGTAGTAGCTTAAGAATATAGCTAAGGGCATTAATAAGGCGGTTAATAATACTACCTTAAGCCTTAAGACTATTTATATCGGCGCTATAGCTACTAACGCTTTTACTTAGAAGGCTACTATATAGTATGCCGCTACTATTACTAAGACTTCTTAAAAAACTAAAAAGGTCCGCTAGTTAGAAAAGAAACTTACTACTACTAAGTAGGAGCTTATTAATACTAAGGCCTACCTTACTATTCTTAAAGGCCTTATTAACTAGCTTTTTAGCTATAGCAAGTAAGAAAATAATAGAATAAATTACATATAAAAGAATATAGAGTTTTACTTTTAATAATACCCTAGGAGCTTTTAATAATATTTTAAAAGATACGGCATTTAGTAGCTTTAGGCCTTAAATAATATAAATATATAGTTATTACTTACTTAACATTTTAATTCCTTTAAAATTAAGCTAGAATTACACTAAATTAGTACTAAATTAGAAATATTATAGAATTATTACGGGTCTAAATATATAACTAAATTTTAAATCTTAAGATTTTAGATAGGGTTATTTCTTTTACTATCTAAATAACTTTTTTTAAACTAAGTTAAACTTAAAAATTTTATAAAAATAGAAATAGAATTATAGTAATTCTATTTCTATTTTTCTAAGATTAATAAGAATCTACTAAAACTAATTTAAAGTAATTTAAAAGCTAATCTAAAGCGTTCTAATAGAACAGTTTTTATAGAACCTTAGTTATATTACTTTAAGACCTATCTAGCTATTTATTCCTTTTTTTTTCTTAATTTAATTAACCTTATGCTTAGTTTATAGTAATAATAACTTTTTCTAATACTATCTTAAGGCTTAATAAAGTCTTTACGCCTCTTATATTTCTAAGGCTAAGTAGCTTTCTACCTCTTACTTCTAATAGTAATAGGTTCTTTAAAAATATTAATACCTAGTACTATAGCACTCCTTATACTATACCCTATAGTAATAGGCTCTTTAAAAACGTTAATACTTAGTTATATAGTAGCACTTTTTATACTATACCTAATAGAAATAGGTTCTTTAAAAACATTAATACCTACTATATAACTAGATTTCTTAATAATATTAATATCTAGTACTATAGCACTTCTTATACTATACCTAAGAGTAATAGGTTTTTTAAAAACATTAATATTTAGTACTATAGTACTTCTTATACTATATTCAATAGTAATAGGTTTTTTAAGAATATTATTTTTCTTTTTTTTTTCTAAAAGGTGTCTTAGATAGTTTTAAAATAGCTAATACATTATATATAGAAAATAAGATAATAAGTTAATTACTAGTAATATTAAAATACTTAGAAAGGCGGGTAGGGTTATAGACCTAGTTATAATTAGTACGGTTTCTTTTTATAAGGGCTAAATATATCTTAGTTCTTTATTTAGACTTAATAACTAGCATAAAAAACGGATTAATATAATCTTAATCTAGAGTTAGAAATTAAGGGTTATTTTACTTATTAACCTTTAAGAATAAGTAGATCTTAAGGTAATAGCAATTATTTCTAGTAGGCTTCTAGTTTATAATTATATCTTAGATACTTTTTATCTTAGTGTTATAGACTATTATTACCTTTTCTAAAGTATAGTTATTTTTAAACTTAGTAAAAAAGGGCCTTTTTTCTTTTTAAAGCTTAAGATACTAGTTAATAAAGGCTTAGTTATTAGAGCTTTTAATTAGCTAGATAAGAAAAAAGGTTTTTTATTAATAAGGCTTAAACGGAATAAGCATATTAAAGTCTATATTAAGAATACTAATATACTAGGTTTCTAGCTTAATAGGTTATATCTTAAGCTAAATATACTAACCGCCCTAGGTAAGCCTATACTTTAATATATAGGTAGTAATAGTAAACTAATAACTCTTTACTAGAGGTAGCTTTCTAAAAGACTTAAGAACGCTAATAATTAGAGTTATTGCTTAAAGTTAAGCCTATTAATAATAAGATATAGATAGAGAAATAGATCTAGTATAAGGTTAAGCATTAGCTACCTACTATATATAACTTATAGTTAGGTGCTAGTTATTAGCTTAATTAATTAGACTAAGAAAAGTAAAGCTTAACTAACCGCGCTAAATCTAAGATAGTTATCTTTTAAAGATAGGTAGCCGGTTACTCTAAGCTACTTACCTTTATTATTATTATAGCTCTTATATCTATTAGTTAATATATTAAATCTTATTTTTTTACTATTTATACTTAAAGGCTATAGAGCTCTATATAAAAGGACCTAAGGGTACGTTTAGATTTACTATACTATATAAGAAGCACTCTATATATCCGGTAGTAATTACCTAATAGGAAAACTTACTAACTAAGTAAGAAGCGCTCTAGTTAGCCTTTATTAGATTTATAAGAGGTTAGAATAAAAGAATAAAAGTTAGAAAATTAATATAAAAAAAAAGGGCTATTATAATAAAGGGTTATTATATGCTAAATTGCTCTAAATCTACTACTAAATTAGGTAGCTAAACCTTATTTAAAAATAAGTTAGCTTAGGTAAGGTATCTTAATAATTTAATAAGTCTTAGGAATTAACTTATAGAAAAAAAATAATATAATTTCTAAATTAGTCTAAATTAGTCTAAATTACACCTAATTTAGTCTAAATTAAAAATGTGCCTATTTTTTAAAAGTATTATTATTTTTTTACTATATAGTTATTCTATAATATAGCCTCTATCTATACTATAGGCCTAATCTTAGCTAATTACATATTAAGGTAATTATTATAAGCTATTTTCTATAGTAGTAGTTTTTATAAATAACTATCTTATAGTTTATCTAATTTATATAGAGCTAGCTTTCTTATATATTGCTTATACTCTATAATTACATTATAAAGCATATAGTAAGTATAGATATAGACTCTAATCTTTTTTTAAAAGGCTAGGCTATTAATATTTTTATACTTATTAAAATAATTAAAATAATAGTTTAGAAAGTAGTTTTAATAGAACTCTAAAATATAAATAAATAGGTATTTATAGATATTAAAGCCTTATAGGTTATTTAAAAAGAATTAAATAAGTTTAATAGAAACCTTATATCTATACTAAACATTTTTATACTTTTTAAAAAACTTATATAGTAAAAAGAATATGCCTTTAACTATATATAGATAGTTTCTCTACTTATAAATCTAGTAGTAGTTCTAGTAGTAGGTAAACTCTATAGCCTTAGTTCTAATAATTAGTAGATAGACTATAAAAAAGGTAATTCTATTAATAAAAAACTTTCTATTAAAGTGGTTTACTATAGATAGTTCTTTAAAGTAGCATTTCTAAGATATAAGGGCTAATTTTAACTATTATTCCTACTATACTTTAATATGCTAGTTTACCTTACTAGTTCTATAGTAAAAGTAGTTTTAAAAAGTAAGCTTATCTATTCTTAGGTTCTAGAAATTAAGGGTTAGCTTATAGTATATATTAGCTATTAGGGTTATCTTAGCTTTTCTATTAAAATAAAGCTATAAGGATATAAGGTTACTATTTATAAGTAAAGATATATACTACTTAAATATAGAAATAGCACTTTAACTAGTAATTTCTATATATATCTATATAATATATTTTAAAAACTAGTTAATAGTAGTATAAATTTAAATGCCCTAGTACTCTAGCTTATAATAAGCATCTATTAACTAGATATAGTTAGGCCTTAGTATAATTATAGCACCTTACCGGACTTTAGACTTCTTTATACGGTTTTAAATACCCTTAGGGTTAATCTATTATATAATCTAGTAGACTTTATCTTATCTAATAATATAATGCTAGAAATATTTATACTAGATATAGTTATAGAGATAGTTTCTTTTAAAGTCTTATATTCTATCTTTATTATACTTTTTAACTAGAACGTTTATAATAAGGACCTTAAGCTAGTCTATATTTTATTACTTAATTCTTTTAAATAATCTAAGACTTTAATAAATATAGTATATAGTATATTTACTAATTTTCTATTTACTTCTTATTAAAAGCCTTACTATTATCTTATTTATAACTCTATAGTTAAAGTATAGCATAATAATCTAGCCTATAATATAGCTAATATTTTTCTAATCTTTAATATTAGGCCGGTAAAGCTATATATTCTATTTACTAAGGCGGTAGTATAGTATATATAAGATTATTTTAAGTTAATACTCTATAAAAAAAGGTAAATGGTATTATCTAGTATATAGCTCTATACTAATCTAACAATAATATCTTTATACTAGAGTAGGTTAATATATAGCGGCGGCATAGTAGGGAGTAAATAGAAAGAAAAAGTATCTATAAAGATAATAATGGTAATAAGGTTAAAAAAAATTTCTGTAATATTATTAAAAAAATAATCTGCCTAAAGTAGAAAAGAATATACTACCAAATTAGTAACAAATCGCACCAAATTAAGCCTTAAGCCCTTTACGCGCGCAGGTTAAGTGTTATTGTTATAAGGAAACACGCGAATCTTAGCGTTGTGGCCAGTTGCTTCGTTCCGTCGACCGTCGCCGAGTCATTTTTCAGTTGCGACTGCTCGTGCCATGACATGCTTGGTGCTCCCTCCCACCTAGCCCACCTTCCTAAAGCATCCACACTCCAACTGACGTGCAGCTCCCTCTTCTGGCGTGCTTTCTCCGACTGTCAACTGTCAACCGACGTGCATAGCCATCTACGCGACCCAGACTATGGGCCCCGCCCTCTGCCCCATCTCTCGACATTACTAGACTCGGCACCATGGCGCTCAACTACATCACCTTCAACCAGGACCACAGCTTCCTGGCCGTCGCGACCACGGATGGCATGCGCGTCTACTCGACCAACCCCTTCGCCCTCGTTTTCCAGACTCCTCTGACTGAAAATGGCGCATCTGGCGACATTGCCATCCTCGAGATGCTCTTCTCGACCTCGCTCGTCGCCATGGTCCTGTCCCCGCGACTCTTGCGCATCGTCAACACAAAGCGTCAAACCACCGTATGCGAGCTCACTTTCCCGGCCAGAGTCGGCGCCGTCAGACTGAATCGCAAGCGTCTTCTCGTTGTCATGGACGACCTCATGTTCGTCTACGATGTTTCGTCCATGAAGGTCCTACAGGAAATCGTCACTCCCTCGAATCCTTACGCCATCTGCGCCCTCTCTCCCGACTCCACAAACAACTACATCGCATACCCCATGCGCAAGAAAGAGTACACTTCACAGACTGCTCCGACCCACGTGCCTCCGGCTGGTCCACGAGTTACTGAACCCATGGGAGGAGATGTCATGCTTTACAACGCCAATGACATGCAAGAAGTCAAGGTCATTCCTGCCCACCAAGCTCCTCTGTCGTGCATAGCAATGAACAAGGAAGGCACACTTCTGGCCACGGCTTCTGAGAAGGGTACCGTTATCAGAGTCTTTGCCATCCCCTCTGCTCAGAAACTCTACCAATTCCGAAGAGGCAGCATGCCTGCCCGCATTCATTGCATGTCCTTCAACGAGGCGAGCACCTTGTTGTGTGTTTCGAGTGCCACCGAGACCGTCCACATCTTCCGCCTCTCCACCGATAATGCTGCACCAGACTCGGGTCTGGAAGCGCCAACTGATGCTCCTTCGACACCGCAACGCTACCAACGCCAACGCCAACGCAGCGAAAGCCCAAACGACTCTTCAGACCCTTCGTCAAGCTCCATTTTGGGCGAGTCTTCGGCCGACTCGCCCGCGAAACCACTGCGTTCTCCAGGTTGGATGTCTATGATGCGGCGAACCTCTCAAAACGTCTCTACAACGTTAGTGTCGCGTGCTGCTGGATACTTGCCCAACGCCGTCACCGAAATCTGGGAGCCAGCCCGTGACTTTGCCTGGGTCAAGATACCCAAAGGACGCAACGGTCAACCTGTCAAGAGTGTAGTTGCCATGGGCGAGGCGGCTCCAGAGGTCATGGTTGCCACTAGCGAAGGCGACTTTTTGATCTACAACATCGATCTCGAGAACGGAGGCGAAGGCCGTCTGGTCAGACAACATTCCGTGCGGGAACGGAGTGAGACGCATAGTGGTTTCAACGCTGATTAGGACTCGGATGATTGAATACTTGCTAGATGGTCGATGTGAAGTATCACATGTGGCTCTTATGTGCCTTTTATTCTTGACCTTCTCAGGATAGCTTCCGACTCTTCCGAGTAATCTTCCGAGCAAGAAGAAAGTTTTTACTGCATTGTTTCTAAGCGACTGGCGTTGTTGGAGGTCTCGGATGGATGCATCTGGGAATGGCGTTCTTTCTTTTTTCTTCTTTCGTCTCTTGTCCCAGCGGACGAATGCTGACAGATACACGGCGTCCTTGCTACGGTTTTGACAATCTTTTTTCTAATGTATTTTGTCTTTTTCAATCTACTCTTAGCCCGGATGTCGTATCAGCCAAGCTCACATGTACAGTCTTGAGAACAACGTCTTAGGGATTGGCTGAATCACTGCTATGCACTCAACTCCTGAACGTATACTTCCAATACATCTCCCCTCCAGATATCGTGCTCAGGTTTATTCAGACTTGAGTAAGGAGAATGTGAACGATTTTGGAGATGTGCTTGGTGTCACCCTATCATGTGTCTGTCCAGTGTTTTGTCTTGGCAAACAACTCACTTGGTACATCAAGATCAAGGAATGGAGCAGGTTGTCATCTTGGCATTTGAGGAACATGTCTGAATGTGCTCCGTTGCTTCGAGCAATGGGCGAAGTACTGCCTCTCGCTTCGAGCTGACCAAACCTGCTGACCCCAAAAGACGCCAGAACGTTTAATGTGACGGACGCTTGTATCTTTACATATCGTTACATCTTGACCCTCTCCCAATCCTTGAGTCACAAAGAGGTACCCCCAAAACGAATACCAAAAAACACCAACCGGCTTTCCCAGGCCCAAGAAAATGCAAGACCGCTCGCTTTTACATCATCCACTCCACACTCCAGCCATCCACTCTCTAGCACCCGGATCCCTAGCCCAAGCAGCAATGGCAGCAGCCAACGCCAATCCAACTGGCAGAGCCATTTCTTTGGCATTCCTCATGACAATTTCTGCAGGAGTCTCGTCTGTGACGGGATCGATGGGATTATGATCAAAAATGTGGCGACGTTCGGTACCAGTGGGCGATGCAGAAGATCGGGCAGCAGCAGCAGTGCGGCGCAAAGACTTCGGAGTCGTGGGGTCGGCAATCTTAAAGCTCGTGTTGAACATGTCTTCGAGGCCTGTGCCTTTTTCTGCGGCTTCCATGTCGGACTTCAAGGTCCATTTTCCAGGATGCAGCTCAAAGTGGTCTTTTGTCCTGTTTCGATCCAGACTGGAGACGAAGGTGGCGGGCTTGCGTGGAGAATCTTCGTCCTCGTGGTCCTCTGACACAACCGGCTTCTTGGAAAGAGAAGGTACGCTGGCGGATGAGAGGCCCATCTTCTGAAAGAAGTCGCGTTGTTGCGAGAGAGGAGTTGGCTTAAATTGTGGCGGCGGTGGAGGATTCCGTAGGCGATGTGCGGGTGACATGGGAGCTGGAGGCAGACGACCAGTGAAAGGAGATTTTTCGCCAGTTGCCATGCTAGCGGCGGGACGCAAGAACGGTGGAAGAGCTGAGGCCGCTTGGAGATGAGTGGTGTGATTCGGTCTGATAGGCGAAGACTGGTTGATGGGCTCCCAGTCCATAGAATCTTCCATGTCCTGAGCAGGACCTGGAGACGGCGATGGCCTTGGGAAGCGAGATAGAATTGGCGATGCAGCAGCAGCTAAGGTCTCGGATCGCGTGACACGATGAGAACCCAAGTTTTCGAGAGGAAACGGCTGTCGCGAGGGAGACATGGTAGGAAGGTGAGGCGAGGCTTGACTGATAAAGTCGTCATTGGGCGGATGGAAGCTTCCTGGCTCGAGCAGCGGCTCGTTGCTAGTCTTCCATGAGACTCTAGGAGCAGAAGAGTAGACCACGGTGCGCAGAGAAGCGATTGTGCTGAGGATAATGAACAGGGCGGTGCATCCGTGCATGCCCTTTGTAATGTCACTGGCCGAGCCATCGATCCATGGACCGCTCAAGTACCACCAGGCAGTAGCCCGCAGGACAAGGATGGCAAACTGGTAACGATAAAAATCGGCAAGACCGACTGCTTGATGGGTTCGGTAAGGAAACCTCAGGCGGTCTTTGAAGGTAGGGTTCCACCACAGAAGCCAGAAACTCAGATACAAAGACTTCTTGACGAGAGTGACAAATAGAAGAGGGCAGCCAGCGGGTAGAAAGTGTAAGCGAAGTCCATTGACTGAGCAACCAACTACCATCAGAGGAGTCAGGTTGGCGACCTCTTGATTGTCTCCTGGGATACCCAAGAAAGCCAGAGCGTGCCAGTAGGCCTGGAAGAGAGCACTTGCCCACCAGGCGACGGCGACGACGCTCAGACCAGATATGGCGAGAGAGGACGAGGTCGGAAGGTTGTTGAAGGCATGAGCTTTGGAGCGTTCGAGATTCCGTGTGAGAAAGTCGGCCTTTGCGACGTAGTTTGTCCTCTTGAGATGTTGTTCGACTTTTGGTGCACACCTGGGGCAGACTTGGGGAAAGCGGCGTTCGAGGTCTTTGCGATATTGTGGATACTCGGCTTCGTACTTTTGGTAGTGGGGGTCGTTCTCAGCGGGCAGGTACTCGGCGAGCAGGGTAGTGACCATGTGCTGGTTCTTGAGGCATGTTTTGCAAAAGAGGTTGGACGACTCGGGCTGGACTGGAGACGTTGGTCGTTGAGGGGGATGAGCAAAGGATGCGTTCTGTCTGGAACTGGGTGTAGCCGGGGGATCGGTAATGTCGCCCTTCTGTAGCAAGAGTCAGTCTTGGTGGATGGCAGATGGATTGTGGCAGGCGCACAGAGTCGAGGTGGTTGGTGGCTTCGCAGCTGGTGCAGACGAACTGTCGCGTGCGTCCGTCCTTGACATGAGGCGATCGCATGCCACAGTAGAAGCATCTCAGGCGTGGCGCGAGTAGACTCGGCATGGTCGTGACAAGATATCAAAGAGGAAGGAGCGAGTGTCTCGTATGTTGTCTATCTTGTTTGGTCGTCTCAGACAGGCAGGCGCGTGTTTCTAGTTCATGTGGGATATGGCGGCATGGCTGGAAGCGCGACACTGGCCTGATGCAGAGTTTCAAAGGTTTTGTTTATATCGTCCGTCTGCTCATAGACATTCTCGAACCCTCGGCTCGCAACTGCCCGACTAAATAGCAACCCGCTCTGCGGAAGAGGCAGCGGAGAAGACGCCTGCCGGCCAATCACAGCCCGTGCTGGTCCGCAATTCAGCGACTCTCTCGACTTTGTCTCGCCGACACTGTGCATAGCGACAATATCCACTTCACACCGTCGCAATGCAGAAGGTGGTCCAGCGAAGGATAGCCGCCGAGCACCAGGCTGTGCGCCGTACCGCAAAGCAAAGGAGCAAGGTCGACAACGCAAAAGAATGGGGTGCGCGCTGGCAGGCCATGTCTCGCGGCAAGCAAGAGGCCATCTACTTCAAGGACGAGAAGCACCGCAGACGCGAGGAATATGAAGTCGGTCCTCTGCTCGCCCCCAGACGCGACACTGGCCATCTCAAGGACCTGTACGGCACCGTCGACCCCAGCGTCATCCAGACCCCAAAGCTGCACTGGACTATGTACAAGCACCTCAAGAGTCCCTTCGCCGTCGGTGACAGAGTCCTCGTCGTCAAGGGCAAAGACGCTGGCAAGATTGGAACCGTCAACGAAGTCCAGCACGACTCTGGCTTTGTGCGCACCAACGAGCTGCGAAAGGTATCCAACCACAAAAGCCCCGCCACTTTTCCTATCAATACTGACACGACCCAAGGCCGACTACTTTGTCCCTGAATACGTGCGTAGAGAGAACAAAGACAACCGTCCAGTTGTGCAACAATCCATGCCCATCCCCTGGGACGACCTCAAACTCGTCTTTCCTCTTCGCGACCAAACCACCGGCCACTTCGAGGACGTCGTCCTGGACAAGGTCGATTTGCGCAATACTGGTTGGGTCGAGCGCAAGACCGGCCTCCGTGAATATGTTCAAGGCCAACGCTTCCTTCCTGGTGTCAAGACTCCTCTGCCATGGCCCAAGACCGAGGAGCGGGAAAAATCAGAGGGTCACGACGACGACACCCTCCGTATCACAGTCAACGAAACCACCCACCGTCCTTACTTGCTTCAACCACCCATGCCTCCGTCTGTCATCGACGAGTTGAGAAACAAGTACTCAATCTACCGTTCCCGCCACGAGCCAGAATACATCGCCGCAAAGGAGGCCCAAGATCGCGCCGCAAAGCACAAGGAGAACCTCGCCCGTCTGGTTTCTACTCCTCTCGCCGAGTTGAAGGAGCAAAGGCGACAGGAGAGGCTCGCAAACCCTCTCGAGTTGACCGAGGAACAGCTCGCCAGAATCGGACAAGTCATGGCCCAGGAGAAGCAGAACGCCATCAACAAGCTTTCTCAGCAATAAGCTTGTTGCTTGTATTATGGATTACATGTGGTTTGCATCGATGCGGCGTTTTGGTTTCTTCTCCTGTAAAATTACACCCCCTTGTCCGTTTACCCTTGTTCTATAAGTTGTGCCTTGGAATTTCAGGCAAAAAGAATTTCAATTTTTTTCATGAAGAACCACTACTTGTTCGCACTCGCAAACTCGGTCGCAATCTGCTCATAGGTACAGAACTCGACATCGTCGCCAAACGACTTTAGCCAACCCAGAAACCTTTGGATCATACCAATCACATGTGCCATCCCACTTGTGTCTGGGTGGAGGACGAGAGCAAATATCGTCATGCCCTCCCTGCCATCTTCAACTTCGCTCCTGAGCCACTCGAAACGGTCCATCCACATGCGTTCGATCAGACGAACGTCTACAAAGCCTTGAGAGTTTGGCACATTGGGAAAGAATTGCATCGGCGTCATATCCTGTACACGCGTCAGTCACGAAAACCTACAACCAAATTGAACAAAGATTACCTCCATATACCAATTGCAAGGAATCTCCACGAGAGAGCTTGCGTCCAACTTCATAAAGTCCTTGGATGGCTTCATCCAACTACTCGCATCCTTGTCGGGAGAAAATTCAATCGTGTCGAGCTTGTCCACATCCTTTGGCAAGAAATAGGGCGTACTGTCCAGATGCGCTAAGCTCGAATCCCAGAGGAAGCCATGCTCTTGCAACAATTTTACCGTGCGCTCTTGGATTTGGTACAGGGGCGCTCTGTATCCTCTAGGCTGCTTGCCCGTCAACCCCTCCACCAATGCCATCGTCTTGACCAAAACATCTCTTTCCTGTTGTGCAGTCATCTGCGTGCTTCCCTCGTGCGAGTAACCATGCAATGCAATCTCTGCCCCTGACTCGACAATTGCCCTTGCCTGCTCAGGAAACGTTTCGAGAGAATGACCGGGGATACACCAAGTCACTTTGTCAGAGATGCCGAGGCGAGAGAATACTTTCAGGAGACGGGGGACGCCGACATAGCCGCTGAAATAGCCAGATGAGATGTCGGCCATGTTGTTGTCGGGATGTTGAGATGTACCCAGCCAGCCGGATATTGCGTCAAAGTCAATGGAAAGGGCGATCTTTATCTTTTGCCTGGGTTTGGTGGAGCCAGATGTAAAGGTAGAGGAGGACATTGAAGTGTATGTTCTCTGAACGTATATCCAGAAACGAAAAAGATCTGAGAGCAGAGAAAGAGTCTGACAGCACCTACGCTTTATAGCTATCTTGAGGTAAATAGTTGCTTTTGGCCATGCAAGGTTGATATAGGCATCCAGGCCAAAAGGGGAAGGTGCAACCGGACCATTACCCATCTCACAAGTCTAGATAGTGATGTAGTTGCAGAATGGCACAGTAACTACAGAGGTCGAAGCAACATTGAGTAAGAGTCGACATCTCCCGTGACATGATGTTGTATATCTCGCGCGTGCAAGTGAAGAAGGGCGAAAGTGCTTTGGTCGAGTCGAAGCTGGCAGCCGAAGATCAACCGGAGACTTTTCAGATTGACAGCGACAGGAAAGTTGGGGAGCACAGAGCGCACCGCTTCGTACGCAATACACATATCCATACCGCAAAAATGGCAGAGACTGCAGTGTAAGGACGAGATGCTGAGGTGCAATTTTCAAGGACCCAGAGCTGACAAGGGAGCAGTAACGAGACAATCTTGCGCGAAGTGCGCGTCGACGCTCTGGTATGCGAACCCCGATAGCCACAGGACGAAAGAGAGGGCACGAGTTGACAAGAGGAACAGGTCGTCATGCGCATCATCAAGCACAGCTCGCAGGTCTTCCCCAGCATCGCAACTGGATCTCTGGTCGGTCTGGACATCGAGGGCCAACTGCAGGTCACCAACTCCTTCAACATGCCCCAAGTCGACGGCGGCGCTACCGTGGGCGATGCCAACGACGCACAACTGGCCGCCCAGATTGCCGCTCCCCGCGCAAAGGCCAACATTGCATACCAGGCCGAGATGATCCGCATGCTGCGCGAAGTCAACGTTGACGCCCAGAGCGTCGGTTGGTACATGAGCGCCAGCATGGGCAACTTTGTCAGCCTCGCCGCCATCGAGAACCAGTTCTACTACCAGAAGGAGGCCAACGAGCGCACCATCACCCTCGTCCACGACGTCAGCCGCAGCTCGCAGGGCAGTCTCAACCTCCGCGCCTACCGCCTGTCCCCCCAGTTCATCGCCGCATACAAGGAGGGCAAGTTCACTACCGAGAGGTGAGGACACAGAAGATTACACCACCTCTAGCCGTCGTGCTGACTTGTGACATGCAGCCTGCAAAAGAGCGGCCTCCGCTACCAGGACATCTTCACCGAGCTGCCCGTTGTCGTCTACAACTCGCATCTTCTCACCTCTTTCCTCCACCAGCTCCCCACTCCTCCCCCAAGCAAGGCCCTGAACTTCCCTCCCAGCCTCGCCACCCTCGAGCAAGATCCCTCGCTCACTTCGCTCCCTCTGGCCCCCAACTTCGACTCGCTCGACCTCTCAATCGACCCCTTCCTCGAGAAGACCTGCGATCTCCTCCTCGACAGCATAGAGACCCACCACACCGAGCTCAACAACTACCAATTCTACCAGCGTTCGCTCGCCCGTGAGCAAGCCAAGATCACCCAATGGCAAACGAAGCGCAAGGCCGAGAACGCCAGCCGCGCCGCCACAAAGCAGCCCCTTTTGCCCGAGGACGAGTGGCAGAAGCTCTTCAAGCTCCCTCAGGAGCCCTCAAGACTCGAGACCCTCGTCAACAGCCGTCAAGTCGAACAATACGCCCGCCAGGTCGATGCTTTCACCGCCTCCATCTCCGCAAAGATGTTTGCCGTCAAGTCAAACCTCGTCCCCAGCGACGATTAGGTTGTGATTACGTCTTGGTGGTTGTAAATAACGGAGAATCCTCGAAAGAGAGAGACGGCAACAAAAGCATTTCTTCTGCGAAAGATATCCGGGCATTTGACGTGTGGGCATGATTTTGGTTCTTTCTGGGACGAAAAAGAGAAACAGGCGTTTTACGGAGCGAATATTTCCAAAAGAAGATCATCAATCTGTGACACAAAAAGCGCGGATACCTTGGGCATTTCTGTAGGCTTTTAGACACGCAGGCACATGAGTGATTAATGAATTCTTTTTCAACTTCAGGTGCTGCTTCGGAGTTTCAATCACAGCGTACTCGACAGCTTGCAGCGTGTGGGCGAGATGAGCGCATTTCATGTCGTGGTGGACCATCGTCCAAGTACATGCCACCTTGCTGACTTTTACTTTGATGATCAAGCTGCAAGAACGCAAAAAGGCAGGTTCATCATTATTCATCACTTCCTTCCTAACCATGTTTCAGCCCATCCAAATATGCCACCAGCCTCTTCTTGATAATCACACCCACCAATCTCCCAGTGCCTTCTTCAGTAACCATCAGATGCCGCAGACCTAATTTTGCAAACAGCTCGACTGCATACTCCATCGGTGCCTTTGCGCAGACAACCATGGGAGTACGGTCCACAAAAGTCGACAGATCAAACTCGCCCTCTTCTGCGTCGCCCAAAAGACGCACTTCCGTCTCTTTGGGGTACAGCCGTCCCAGCTCTCTGAGTCCAAAGCCGAGTTCACCCTCTGCCAGATAGCCTTGCAGCATCCGATTGTTCTGAACGAGAACAAGCCCAGCATCTAGCAGACCTCTGCTCTCGAGCTGGGCGAGTTTCTCCTCCAGCACTTCTCTCCTGACTTTGTTGCTCGCGGGCACATGGATGGTGATTTGCTCCATTGTGTGCTCTGGAGGGACGAGCTCTTCGACCAGAACATCCTCCATCTGGATGTATCCTAGACTGTGATCGAGGTCCAAGAATGGATGTCCCAAGACGTTTTGAGCGAGATCATAGACTGATTGCTTGCCTAGTGCGTCGGCCACCCACTTGGCTACCAGGATCGCAACCATGTGTGGCAGCACGTAGTCCAGCTCGCCTGTGAGTTCGAACATGATGACGCATAGAGATAGAGTCATTCTGCTCACTCCGGCTAGAAATGCTGCCGCTCCAACCATGGCGAATATGCCAGGAGAAATGCCGCTGACGTACTGGCCTACGAGGCGACCAAACAGCGCGCCGGCGTCGAGGGCAGGAATGATGACTCCCGAGGGTACTTTGATCCCGAATGTGATGATGGTGAGCACGAGTTTGGCCAACGTGCCATATACCAACCATCCCACATAATCCCAACGACCGTCCGTACGGGCTTCGTTCTGACATACCCAAGATTCTGCAGAATTGTCGCTCTTGCAGTCCACGAGTAGGGCTTTGATTACCATATCGCCGGGCTCTCTGATCAATGGATTGGGATACTGCAAGAGGGCTGTGGCGAGGACGATCAAGGCGACCTCGAAGACTGGGTAGTTTTTGATGATGGCGTATTTGCGGAAGCTCTTGCTCCAGAGGTAGTTGAGGTTGCAGAAGATGCCGCCAAAGATGCCTCCCGCAATGCCTGTTCAAGTTGCCGTCAGTAACCATGTTTCTCAAGGAATGATTGGACCTCCTTACCAAGCACGACAAACACCAAGTAATGCACTGCGCTATAACTCGTCCCGTAGTTGGTTTCAAACAAGACCAGCTTTCCCGTGCCTGTGGGATTGAGCTCCTTTAATACCATGGCAGCAACGGCACTGCAGAGAAAAGCCCTCCACAGCACCTTTCGGGGGAAATAGGTGCTGATCTCCTCGTAACTGAACAAGACACCCCCGATGGGTGCACCGAATGCTACGGATAGCCCGGCTGCACAGGCCGCACTCAGCATTTCCCTCATCTTGCGCCCATTGTCGCGGTATTTGGGGAAGAGAGAGGCGACGAGGTATCCAATGCAGGTCGAGCTATGCACCATCGGTCCTTCCTTGCCAAGCGCGAGACCTATGATCCGTATCAGTATATACCGTGACAGCCAGATCTAGTTCCTTTGTTGGAAGCGGTGTCTTTCTTACCCGTAGAAACAGCAAACACGGCACCCACCGCCTTGACCACCAACACCTTTAGAGACAAAAAGTTCGGAATCACAAACCCACCGAGTATAGTCTTGATCTCTGGGATGCCCGAGCCAGCAGCCATGTACATGACTTTGCCCGTCGCCGCAACACCATCTTTATCCTCTGTATCTGGCGCACTGGCAGACGGCAACTCGCTCTTTGTCAACAGAGTCACACCAGCACTAACAACACCAAACGCCAACGCAAAGGCAACGTAAACCGCAAACGCAGCAGTGTATCCACGACCCCAAGGTTTGAAAGCCGTGCATTCGATGATCGAGTCTGGGGTTGATGTTGCAGAGGCACAGCAGGCTTCGCGTGTGAGTAAAGGGTTGGGGCTGCAATAGCCTAGTTTCCAATCGCTGACTGTGGCGGCGGATATGTCGACTAGATAGGCCACACAAGCCGTCAAAGCTCCAATGACCGCTGCTGCGATCCAACCTGAGGATGCGTCAAACAGCGCGAGTGCTTTTCCCCTGACGCCTTTTTTGCCGTGGATGTTGCGTAAACGGTATGAGTCCTTGACCTTGAAGATCCGAGTTTCAGCGATACTGCGCAAAAAGCTGAATGAGAGACAGGAAAAGAGAGACTTACGAGATCGTGTAACCAGTCTATGGTGGTGTAGTCGTTGTACGCCAGTCTCTCGCCAATTGTACTGCCTGCCATGGCCTGCTCGTCAACACTGACATGGCTCTTGACTATCGAACTCGCTTCATCGTCTTTTTGTATCAATCTGCTCAGTCTGCGATCAGAAGCCCGTTCAGGATCCAAAAGAGGAGTGTTTTCATCCATATATCCGTGTGAGAGAGAGATTCTCTAAACCAGAGCAAAAAGATAAAAACAAAAAGACACTGGGTCTGTTTGCTCTTGAATGGAACCTACTTGTACCGCTACTCTTGTAATTGTACTTACTCCTTATCCTACACGGTTCTGCGATAATGCATAGAGGCGTCATTGTCCCAAAAAGCATACGGCGTGTGGTTGTTGGAGTGGTACAGCAAAAGTCGTTATCAGCATATCGGCGGGCATTATCAGTAGGTAGCAAAACGCCACGAGATAAGGATTGCAGTTCCCGGCACATGGATTGCGAGACTGCAGACTTGTGGGACGAGACATGAGTCAGCGAGATACATGCACGTTACTGGTCTAGATCTTTCGTGTTGACTCTGGCAGGAAATAAAGGAGGTGGTTTGGGAAAGTGGTAATGGTGCGAAAGTCTTGGTTGGTTGTGCTGAATGTGGGGGTGGTCCGGAGCATCGCACGGAAAACTGGCATGAGATGTTCAGACTGAGCCATGCATTTCAACAGATATTCGTATTATCAACACGTGGCAGCAAATTGTCGCAAGGACTAGATGCCAAACCAAGCCAGTCTAGATGCGAATTCAGTTTGGCTTCTTGTTCTGAACGCCCTTCTTGACGCCTTCAACAAAGGCTTCTACAGCCTCGCCGCCACCCAGAGGTACACTGCCGCCCTTGACCATGCCGCCGTTCTGGACCTTGACACCGAGAGCTTCCGAGACCATGGGAAGACCGCCATCTCTCAGTGCAAAAGTCAGACTGCCCAGACTCTGGTTCAGCTGAGGTGAGCGCAGTACGCGCTGTAACAGCTCACGCTTCTGCTCGGTTGCCATGGCTTCAATTGCGGCGCGTGCAGTCTCCTCGCTGGGCTCGGCGGATGAAGTGGTGGCGGCAGATTCCTGGGCCAGTAGGAAGAGCGAAGGAGGCAAGTGCATGCAGAGTGCGTCAATCTGCTCAGGTGAAGTCGATGATAACCAGGGGATAGTGTTGTTGGTTGACAGAAGTTCGGAGAGTGTGGTGAAGGGTCGATCGTAGGAAGACTGTTGATGTTGCTGCTGTTGCTGGGAACCGAGCGAAGAGCCTTGGAGGGATCTGAGGAAGTTCTGAACGGCATCATTGGCGTCGCCAGGAGGAACACTACAAATACACGAAACACATCAGCCTACGAGTTCTCGAAGATTTTGGATGACATAAATGCTTGTCTGATGGTGGCTCAGATATATGCTATCCTTCGCAATGCAGATATACCCGTGCCTATGCAATTTTGATAGTATGATCCCCTTGCAACGCCGTGGACCACCTCTCGACAACTCTATCTAAGAGGTAGGCATGAACAAAATCAAAATGGTCAAGGAAAAGGAGAAAACCTACGCTCTGCCGCCATCGGCTCCGCCCTCACGGCTGGCTTCGCCTTCCTCTCTGGCATCAGCGCCAGTAGCATCTGCACCGGCACCGCCGCTGCCCTGTCTGTGGTGTTCAGGCTGTGCGTCCTCCATGTCAACATCGTCGCCGCCTTCATCGTCGTCATCGTCACCACCTCTCAGACGTTGAAGCTCGAAACCGACATCAACTTCTTCGCCAGCCAGGATGTTGTTGATGATTTCACCATAGCGCTTGTCTCTTGAGCTGAACCAGCTTGCGTCGCCACTAGGGTGTTGTGATTTGGATTGGAGCCAGAAGAAGTGGCGTTGCGAAGATGACGAGAATTTGAGCATGTAGATACGGCCGTTGGTAGGCGATTTCGTATCGGCTGATGAGGTGTTGGCGGTGTAAGGAGTAAAGGTGGCATCGCCAGGGAACATGATCAGGTCGAGCTCGGGAGATGTGGGTGGGGCGGAACGAGGGCGCCAACAGAAGTGTACAAGCTCTGCGAGGTTTTAGTTGGGAAAGGTCGGAGGCGTACGGAGCAGTGAGACGATACCATCTTCTTCGTAAAGGTAGAGGTAGCCGGGGGCGGCATCAGGCTTGACCTTCTTGCCCTGGGATGCGCATTAGATGTGGAATTTCAGACAAGTCTAGAGAAGGTCGGCGTACATTTACGTCGCACTGGCCGGCCTTGAATGTGATGAGAGCGTCGGTGGCCATGTTGTGTATTGATGGCCTGCAGAGTTGATGTGATGCGAGATGATTGAGAGAGAGTCGCAATGTTTGATGGATTGCTAGAGAGCGGACTGGCGATGACGCCCGCCGTGTTGCTTAGATGCTTGAGCTTCACCTCCGTCCGTCGGCCGTGCTAAGCGCCGATCCTGCCAAGCGCTTTCTCGCTGGAAGACAATGAAGCATACCAACAACCTTGCGAACAATTATACCTTATATTTAACATGTGAATGCTTGAGTTGAGAAACGTGATCTTCACCTGTAAAAGGAGGAGAGAAGTTGCAGATATGTTGAATTTTTGGTAGTGGAGGCGACAACAGCCATCAAGTCGCCGGCCGCACTTGCCACTTCTATGGCTCTAAAACTTAGCAAAAACTTGCAAGTTCTGAAGATTCATGAGAGTCTGCTGCAAATATGTCCTCCACGTGTACAAAGGTATGTAACCATGCCTGCTCAAGTCAAGAAAAAGAAGACGACTTTATCAATGTCGATGGTTGCGCACGGACGATGCTTGGCGCACAGTCTCGCTTGCACCACCGCACTTTCATGAATTCAGACGCACTTTCCGTTCTGTGAAGACGAGACACGACCAACCAACGACACCACCTTACCGTCGCCAAACCCGCCAAAATGTCCGCCCAGCAGACCAAGCAGTTCCAACAGGGTGAACGTGTCATCCCTGCTGCCGCAGAGAAGGCCCCCAAGTACTACCAGGCCGAGGACGACAGCCAGGCCAAGAAGGTATGCACCGCAACCGCCGCCGCCCGTACACCGTCTATGCCACCGAGAGAATGAGCAGAAAGAGTTGGACTTGGTCAAGAAATACACAATTGCGCGCACACCACACACACACCGCCACAGCCACGGTCACAGTGCTCTTCTCTCGCTCCGCACATTCAAGCACACATCCAAGGGACCACAGTCACTGACAAGTCCCTCCCTCCAGGTCCGCAAGAACCAGCGCCCTTGCAAGCCCCGCGCTTCCCTCCAGCCCGGTACCGTCTTGATCCTCCTCGCCGGTCGCTTCCGCGGCAAGCGCGTCGTTCTCCTCAAGAACCTCGCCCAGGGTGTTCTCCTCGTCACCGGCCCCTTCAAGGTCAACGGTGTCCCCCTCAGACGCGTCAACGCCCGCTACGTTATCGCAACAAGCACCAAGGTTGACATCTCCGGCATTGACTCGTCGGTTGTTGAGAAGGTTGGTGGCGACGCCTACTTCGCCAGAGAGAAGAAGTCGAAGGCCAAGGGCGAGGAGGCTTTCTTCAAGCAGGGCGAGAAGCCCGAGGTACGATCACTCCGCCAAAAGATGGAATGCGACATGCCAAATACTGATACCCACCCACAGGCCAAGAAGGTCGCCTCCGGCCGCGCCGAGGACCAGAAGTCCGTCGACCGTGCCATCCTTGCCAGCCTCAAGAAGGAGCCTTTCCTCATCTCCTACCTCGGCTCCACCTTCAGCCTCAGATCGGGCGACAAGCCCCACGAGATGGTCTTCTAAGCGATTTGACACGACACACAAATGGACTTTGGTTGCGCGGTCAATGAATCGAATGGGCGCGTGGTGAGCAAGAGCAATATTACTGCGGCGCTTTGAATGTTACACCAAAAATCGGACATGGGCTTGTTCTTTTTTCCTCCCCGCTACAAGGCACTGCGACTTTCTTATAAAAACATGAAAATCATTGCTCAAAGGCTTCCAAAATATCATGTCCGAGGCGCGCATAGTGCCGCAACGACTTTTTTTACTCCTTTCCATAACCCTTTCCCAGTTTCACCGTCAACTCGTTACTTATCTACAGTCGATCGATCGAACAGAGCCTCTCCAGGCGCACGCATATCCAACCTCCCCTGAAACGTCTTCTCGAGCCTTTTAGCAGTCACCACAAGCGCCTTTGGAAACCACTCTACGTCTCTGCCATCTTCCATCATATCAACCAGTGCCTCTGCCGACTTGAGACACATGACCATGCCATGACCATTGAAGCTGGCACAGATAAATACCCCTGGCATCTCGGGCACAGGCCCAACGTATGGCAATCCATCAGCACTTGTGCCCATGACTCCTGACCATTCCTTGACGATTCTCCCTTCGCTCGCGTCATCGCCCCAGTTGTCGCCAAAGTAGCCCGCCGTGCAGTCGTAAAGGTAGGTCGAGATTTCCTCATTCAAGTCTGTGTCCAAAGTGTTTCCATACTCGGACACACCTGCATTGGGCAGTCTTCCGAGTCCACCGCCAATGACAATAGTGCCGGCATCTGTCGCGCCCGGCGGTCGAGTGATCATGTATTCGTAGCCCTGGGCATAGATAAAAGAGTAAGTCGTCTCCAAGCCAGGCAGTTTAGACCCTGGCCTCTGTGCAGTGATCTGTCCACGTAGAGGAACGATGATACCTTGCGTCTGCGGCAACAGATGCGCAGTGTAGCCATTCGTCGCAAGCACCAGATTGGCAGTCTCGACGTTGCCTCTGGGCGTCTTTACTATCCATCTCGGTGCCTTGGGGTTGAAGTTCTCGACTTGACTGATGGCTTCGACCGGCGTGTTGGTATGCAACTTTACACCTTTGTCGAGACAATGCTTTAGCAGTCCTATGGTAAAGCGATATGCACTCAGACTCCCCGCTTCATACACAAATGCTCCCAACGCATCAGGAGTATGGTACTTTGCCTTTGCCTCTTCGGCAGACAAGATCTCATACTTTGCTGCCGGGTCGTTGGGACCCATGGTCTCTTGCATCCTGGCAATTGCTGTTTTCCCTCGTGCGAGGTTTGTCGCGTCATATACAATGTCCACTGTGTCGCAGGGCATGGACGCACAATCGATTTCCAGATTCCGAGCCATGGCGTGGGTTTCTGTGATGTTTGCGTATTCGAGCCGAGCAATTTTGATGGCGTCCTCGAGACCGTACTCGGCTTCGTGTTCGAGGAAGCTGCGATAACTTGCTGCTTTTGTATGACCGCCTGAGTTGGGACCATTAGTAAAGTTCTTCAAGAAGGTCTCGAAGATGGGATTCGATTCACCATTTCGACCTGTGGCTCCGCTGCATGCCTGTCTTGCTTCAAATATCAAGATGGAGCTGTTGGGATTTTTCTTGATCAGATTATAGGCTATGGCTGCACCACTGATGCCACTGCCAATAATGATATAATCGGCATGTTTTGGCAGTTCCTTTGTGCTCTGGAGGTCTGCTATTTCATCTGGTGGATCTTGCCAATACGATGTGGTTGGATTTGCTCGAGGTAGGCCTACGGGAATGCGAGCTCTCTTTTCCATGTCGAGACGATGGGTTGTAATTTATACGAACGGGAAAGATAAAAAGAAAGACTTGAGCTGGTCAAGCATGTAGGAAATGAGCTACAGGGGGTAAGTGTATATATCGACCTTCCATGTCTTGATGGGGCATGTTGATGCGATGTCAAGATAAGAAAGCGGAGTAGAAACAGCCCCGAGTCTCGTCGATCTGATCAAACATACAATTCAGAAGTGCATCTGGGTTGACCAACACAAATATTGTTTGTGGGATTTGTTGGTCTTCCTCCGACTTTTTCTTCCATGTAGCGAGTCTGAACGTGGTTGAGTTATCCACGCTTATAGAGTAGGAATGGCTTGTTGAATTTGGGCAATGTAGTACAGAACACGAGGCTGACACAAAAGCATATCACAAGACCACATTCATGAAAAAGGTGCCCATCCAGAACCCTACGAATCAAAACTATGAATGAACCCACCAACATGCTGATAGATTCTTCAAGACCTCGGTGTCGCTGAGAATGAAGTTCTTAGAGGCACTGGCCACGGAAGAACCTCGGGCGTTGAGCTGATGAATCTCTGAGCGAGACCAGCGGCGCGTCAAGTTTTCCCAACATCACAGGCAGGCACATGGAGTACTGGAACCGGAAGCAAGAGCACAGGATACGTGAGAGCAAGAGATAGGATCAGAAGAGAATAATACACGAGCTCGTCGATCTGCCAGTATTCGCCAGCAAATGATCCGGACCCGATGCCTTGATGAATACAACAATATGGTTACGCTCTCGGAGCGACTCAGCAACGACAACATGCCTCTCAATACCCGGCCCGCGGTTGATGATGTGAAAGGAGTGTTGGGGGGAGCAAGAAGAGACTGAGGTCACCCATCTAGGGCATCAACGCCGATGGGCGTCTAGATCAGCAGAGGGTCGGCCTCTTCCTTCTTGTCCTTCTTGCCCTTCTTCTTGCTGCCTCCGCTGGGAGCGCCATCGTTGGTTCCAGCAGTCTTCTTCTGGTGAACGATGAAGCGGGTGTAGCACTCTTCTTTATCCCACTCGAAACCAGCGAGGTAGGGGTTCTCACCCATGTCATCATCCTCCTGTGTCACAGCATTGATTAGACACGATACGGGCCAAGGCAAGTGAGATAAGGACATACCTTCTTCTTGAACTGCTTGTAGATGGCATCTACAGCATCCTTGATTGTCACTCCTTTGAGGTTACGGGCAGTGACGTTGAGTCCTAGTGGGAAGTGTAGATCGATCTTCTTGATCGGCGGCGTCACGAGTAACTTTTTCAACACATCCTTGTCCTCGATTGTGTTTGGGTTCTTGTTTAGCTTCCTGGATATCGTCAGCATCTGGAAGCAACCTCACACGACATATCAAGGTCATATCGAAAAGACATCAATATGACATCAACACAACATCAACACTCCAAGGAAGACTTACCATCCGAGTTTTTGCGTTTCCGGTGCTATTTGCAGCTCGACCTTTTCTGTTTCTGCGGGCCCAGTCAGATCATGTACGAGGCTTGAAAAGGAGTCGTCAAGCTCCAACTTACCTAGATCTTCAATTCTGAAAACTCCTGACACGGTACTGCTGGTTCTGCGATGCTTAATCTGCTTCTCATGGCCGGGTTCGTAGGTGGTGTCCGAGACGGCAGAGTCGAGTCTGGTCAAGGGGTGTTCAATCTCGGCAGACATGGTTGGAACTGGAGGTGTTGAAGCTTAGGATAAGCTTAGAAGCTGATGCAGTTTGTTAGGCGATTGATGAGAGCGTTGTAAGACCGACTTGACGAATACAAGGCAATCTTGAGAAGAGAAAGAAGGAGAGCAAGAGCTGAGGGAGTCGAGTGTAGAAATACCTAGACAGCAGTCACGCCGTGCGGGGTTTCTGACGGTTGCATGCCACTGGACCACCACAGGTCGTCCTTGCTCAAGCTCAAGCTGTTCGGAGCTCTGAGGAGATCATCCCACTTGGAGTAGAGGCACGAGACCAGCGGCAGTCGCCCTCTCAGGCAGAGCCACCAATCCGGGGTAGTCACGCTACGAATGCGGGGGAAACCTTATATCACATGTGTACCTGTGAAACACACATCAAAAGCAATTATCGATGGATCTCCAGGGGAGATTGGTGCTACCCATTCAATTCTGGAAAGACGACTTGAGGGGTCGTGAATTCGTGGAGTTGTTTGACGCTCCCCGGGTTGGTCACACGAGCTTTGTCAGGGAAGCTTCGAGTCGGACGACGCCAACCTGGAGAGAGAGCAACTTCAAGTCTCGGAAGTACGGAGTCAACAGAGATGCGCGCTGACGAGGCACTAAATCTCGCATAACGGGGCGACGACTATCAAAGGTACTTTGAGAATTGGCAAGCATGTGACCATCTCACGGCCGCAACTCGAGAGCAAACACAAGGCAAACATTCCCCTCCTCGGTACCTCGACCCCTCCAACCCTCTACCATTACTCGGCGTGCATTGAGACCATGCTTACAAGGTCATCGCGGTAGTTAAGTAGGCTTCCTGCTGCACTTGTGAAGCGTCCGATGATAGCATCAAGACTGCCAGCCCCGACCTCATACTGAATGTTTTGTCCAAACCCATCCGAGCAGTTGTGCAACACAAGCATAGTGCCTGCATATGGTGGGTTGTAGGGGTCGGAGGGGTCCTTCTTGCTGTACAGCTCTTGCTTTGTCATTACCTGCACCAGGGGTGCAGCCGACAATGCCGTTCGCATCCACGAAACCCATTCTCCCGGCACATCAGGCACTTGAAACACTCTCATCTTCTGGAGCTTCGTGGTCTGGAGGTAGTGCTTGAGCCCAGCAGCATAGATGCACGCCATCAGACCATCTTGGCTGCCAAACTCTCCGATGAAGATCTTTGGTGCCGAGAAGGTATAGATGTAACCTTGATGGGTACAAATTCTCTCAAGAGCATCCATCTCATTCCGAAACTGATGGTATGCAGTCGCGACCAGGATCTCGAGCGAAAGTAACGGGCTATCCTTCTTTGATGACATCCAAAACAGCCTGTTCCTGACCTGATCCAGAACATCGCTGCTGGCGACTTTCAAGACCTTGCTGGTGAGAAAAGATTTGGCCTGGGCACGCGACATGGCAGTGGCTTTTCCCACTTCGATGCTTGGTAGCTCTCCATCTTGGGTCAGGCTGTATACCATGAGTCGGCGCAAGGCATCATCGTACGTGCTGCGAATGTCATCGGACTGCTTCTCCTTGGTAAGGGGAATCTTGAAGTCCACGACAAGAGTCGTCTTGGTCGTTTTCAAAGAGGACAACACCATCATCACCTCATCTGTCTCGAAGTCTTGGTGTATCATGTTGCTTATCAGAACTTGTCGACCACTTCTGAATTTGCCAATTGGAAGGTACGGTGTAAAGGTGTGGCCACCGTTATAGCCTCTCTCGCCGTGCAGCCAGGCCAACTCGATACTGGTCACAAAAGTATGCAGAGCACCTTCCATGTTCGTGATTTGGTCGCCCTTCTTCCACTTCACTCCAATGGCTGTTCTCTTCTTGCAGCGCATCAAGAACTCGACCATGGCCGGTGGTACGAAACCCGAGCATGCTATCCATGGAGGCGAAAGGTCCTTGCTGTTCGTAACCCAGAAGTTTCGTGGCAGTTTTGCTTTTGGTACTGGCGTTTCTACTAGTTTGTCGCTCGAGATGTCTGCTGCAAGAGGACGGAACGGATGTTCGACCTCCACAGGTCGGAATCTTTTTCGTATATGTTCACCAGTACTCATCTTTGCAAGCTTGACGCTGGGACGGCGACTTTGTGACTGCGAACGAGACGATCTGGTTGTCGGTGGCGGGCTAGGTGTTTTCTTTCTTCCTCTTTTCACAGCGGACTTGACAGGTGTCTTCTTCTGGATACCAGTTTTGGGAGTTGCTCGCTTGTCGGCATCTTTTGCCGGACTCTTACGAACTCGAGCCATTGTTGAGAAGAAGGAGCGATCGATTCAGAATTAAAATGGCGAAAAGAGCAAACTTATGATAAAAGGGTGTGTTCATGTGTTTAAGACTTGTCTTAAGGAATGCTAATCAACTCTCCCATAGCAACGAACTTCCGAGACAGACAACATCACCTCATCGCTCACCGTTTTCTTTACGAATGACCGACAATGTTTCTTGGTTGATATAGCTCTTCGAGGTATTTTTCCTCGTCTTCAGTCAATGTCTTGTCATTCGCGCCCAGTGCCTCATCCATGCGTTCGACACTTGAGAAACCAATGATGGGACTAGAGACACGTTTGTTGATCCAAGCAAGGGCGACGTGTGCCATCTTCCAGCCCTTCTTCTCGGCAATCTCCTGTACTCGCCCAATAGTTTTGACGTCAACTTCAGAGGTTCCAGCCAGACCTTCGGCCTCTTTAGAGGATCTCGTTGTGCTTCCAGCTGCTGATGCAGGACGAGCGAGATGTCCACGGCAGAGGGGGGCCCACTAGAGCGTTGTCAGCGACTTTCGCAGAGACACACAATGAGATTTGACTTACAGGAATGAGACCAACACCAGTTGCATTGCAGTACTTGTTCATTTCGCGTTCTTCCTCGCGATACAAAAGACTGTACTGATTTTGCATGCTGACAAACTTGGTCCAGCCATTCTTGTCGGCGCAGGCTTGCATCATGCAAAACTGGTACGTCCACATGGAGCTTGCGCCAATGTAACGAACCTTGCCAGAACGAACAAGGTCATGCAATGCCTCCATAGTCTCTTCAATTGGTGTGTTAGGGTCAAAGCGATGGATCTGAAGCAGATCGAGATACTCCAGATCCAAACGCTGAAGTGACTTGTTGACAGCGTTGAAGATGGCGGTTCGCGAAAGTCCTCCTTGGTTGACATAATCCGGCGACTCTGAGATCTTCTGACCGTAGGTCATGGTTTTGATTCCAGGCTCCTCTCCGATATAGGCAAAACACTTGCTCAAGATGACGATTTTCTCTCTGGGGATCTGGTACTTCTTGATGGCTTTGCCAATGATCGTTTCGCTCACGCCGTTGCTGTAGATGTTTGCAGTGTCCCAGGTGTTGATGCCTTTGTCGTAGGCAGCCTTGAGAAGTGGCAGTGATGCTTCTTCGTCCAGGATCCAGGGTTGCCATGCTGGGTCGCCGAATGACATGGCACCCAAGATTGGTACAGAGACTCGCAGCCCACTCTTGCCCAAGCGCCTGTAGACAGCTTTGGTGTTCTCAATCTTCTCGAGCACGGGATCCTTTTGGTCAGACATTTTGCAGATGTGTCTTTAGATCTTGAATAGACGGAGTAAAAGCTGCACTAACTCTTCCAGAGGGACATTTACTGATATTTGTACTCATGTGGACGGCGGCTAAACAGAGGAGGGGCTACATGGAGATGCGGACATAACAGTATTTCCGCATCTCGTCATGGAGTTAAGGTATACCATGATAGCTATAACATACAACATTACAATCAGATTTTGACCTATGATGGAGTCATGCATCGCTTCTACTATGAAGTTCTCATGCACTTTTGGTCTGATCAGTAGTATACAGCCATCTCGCGTGGAAGCTCAGGTGACAGCAACATACTCTGTGCTATAGGTATCGAACAAGAATCTCGCAATCCCATTGAGATGGATAAAAGTACCTATATATCGATTCAAACTTCACATCATGACTACCCAGTATGAAGCATCCATCAAAGAACATCATCACAAGCTCAGCCATCACGCCTAATGCGGAAAGGGAAGATAGTTCATACATTCAAATTTGCGGCAGGGTCGTGCTCTCATCGATAGCATGGTATGCAGGTCACGTGGCGTCGCGGCTAAAGTCTGATAATCGTCATCTGTTGACAACGAACAAAGCCAGATGATGGCATCGAGTGTTCCAGATTGGGCGTTGCCATCGTGGGCGTCTTCCACGTCACCATCCTGAAAGCTTCGTACATCTTAGACGTCGCTGCTGCATCAGCTCCATCGATATTTGGACCTGGGCGATTTGATCAAGTGACGACAGATCAAAAGAAGACATAGGTACTTTCCGGTCGAAGCAGCCGACACCGCTAGACGCCATATTACGTGCATGCATATACGATCGACGGCCTTGCAGTCGGGAAGGAACATTCCACATTGCATGATGTTGTTTTCTGGGTCAGTGGAGCAGCGCTGGCAACAATCTCCTCCAATTTTGTTTCCCTTTGCTCTTGTGTCGATGTTAATGCTCGATTGGTGGAAGAATCTATGGGCCACTTAACTCGAACAGCTCAATACCATCTCTATAGGTATGCAGATCGAAGTTGAGAGTGAGCTTTGAAGTAACGAGCGTACTGCCAAAGTCCTTGCGACTCATGCCGAGAGGCTCATCTTGTTCGACTGGTGCATTTGCCGTAGATGCTGAAAAATGGAGAAAGCTCTGCCGAGTTGATATCATGCCGTGACCAGTAGTCCGGAAGAGATAGTTCGGATGCAAGCTAAATCGATTCGCATCACTAATCTGGCAGATAACAGGTCATATTTGACAGGTAAAAGTGAACGGGATTGATTTGGCAAGTACCGGACTGCAGATGATCGTGACCCGTAAGAATTGACCAGACAAAACCAAGGACCAGGTCGAGTTGTCACGAGGTGCATTCAAATGCCGGAAGTGCTTGATAACGCTAAAAACGACAGATGCGCCCGTTTCTGGGTCTTTTTCTCTGGTCTGGTACGGAGAGTCATTGAGCGAAGCGCAGTCCTCGTGTTTTCCTTCCTTGGGACCTGCTGGAACCATATCTGGTTGGTCTTTCCTTCCTCAGACTCAGCTGAACTGCCACTCCGCAGATCGTTCTATCAATGAAGAAGGCGCAAGTGGACTAGTTCACTGAGCTCGACCCACGCATGATTCTGCACATTACAGACCTGATCTCTATGCAGGTCTGAGGCAAAACACACCGCAACTGCCACATGATGTTGGCTTTGACTCTTGTGATACGTCGCACAGGAACATTGATCAACTTCTGACCGTGCGGAACGATCTGAACGAGGCACAGAACGAGATTGCGCAAGATTGATCATGTGGAGAATACGCAGCTGATCGTGTTTGTTGTATCCTGGTTCACGGAAGTCTGGAAGTCTGGAGATTGGGAAAGAAGAACGAACCCTAGCCATGCCAGCTTTGGAACAATCACAATATCTGGATGGAAGCAGAGATCAGTAGCTATTTTTGAGGTTAGATTTATAATAAGATATCGTGATAATCGTAGAAGTCCTTCTGCCAATGATTTGACAGATGATAATAAGTGAGAGGGAATATCTGCTCTCCATGGTGCCCTGTCCTGTGATTCATAGAAGTTGACCAGCATAACTTCTGGGATAGATGCTGCTAAACAGAGGAAAGAAAACCCATGTACTGTGTTCCAATAGTTCGAATGATATGCGGGAAATAAACATCTACAGGTTGAGATGGGCGAAAAAGAGTTCGTCGATGTAATGGCGATCTTCACTTCCTGCTGCTGGACTTGGTCTTATAGCCATACCGAGGTGCAGGCGGTTTGCAATCACCTACAAAGGCTGAAAGTCAGTATCCCCGGGGCTTTCGAGTCATTGATAGATATCCGTACCACATGGTTCCTCGAATCTGTATTCTCTGTCGGTGGTGTCAGAAGAGGCCGAAAGCCATGTGATTTGAATAGACTTACACGGCAACAACATTCGGAGGACAGCGCTTGTGTGACTCCTGATATCTGACGCACCAGGCACGTACAGTGTATCGTAGGTGGCCACAGCAGTATTCGACCTTGGTGTAATCACACATGACAGTTGATTCAAGGATGTCGGTATGATGACCGTGAGATTGAACCAAGTAGCTTGGTAGAGTGATGATATGTGTTTGAGTTGAGCTTGGATAGATGACAAGAAGAGGTTGTGTCGAAGGGACGGGCCAAGATGATATATAATGCTCGAGTTTGTGAGAAATGGACTCGTTCAAATCAGTAGGACATCTGTATGCTGCCAGCCCTTCCCACAAATCGAGACAAGTTTGTTACCTGGACCAGTTTCAAATCACAACATCACATGAGGTTGAAGCAAGCAAAGACGAGAAGGTTGGTAGCAAGCAGAAATTTCCACTGACCTGTTCTTGATGAACACCTCGAAACACCTTCTTTTCGTTGTACCACCGAAGTGCCCCGGTCAAGCGAGAAAGCAAGAGGGAAAACAATACAGCTCCCCCTGCTCAGTGATGCAAGTAATCCAGACTAGCCTAGTAAGCTGTTTCTCTGACAGCTTGTTCCAATCACATTACTTGACAGATCTGCCCTTGACGCAACTTTCACCGTTAACCGATGGGTAGGGACGTTCAGGTCGACGCCAATGCAAAGCAAATCGCGCATCCTTGACCGCTGCACCGAAATCCGGGCCTGGAGATCATTCTGCTGCATGCAACGTGCTTTTTGGCAAAGAGAGCAAGCATGGCGTTGCTTGGGAGGCGTGCAGGATGGCGTAGTAAATCGTGTTACCGTTTTCGTGCCGTACCGCTGAACCAACCACGAACGGTTGTCCTGTTTCTCGACGACCTGTCGTGTCAGTCCACTGTCTGTCATTTCAGGCCGTCATTCGTATAGAGCTCCAGGAACAGGCGCGCGGCACGTGTGTCTAAGCGCCAGCGGAGATTGACTGACAACAATGACGGTGAGTTAGTGGTGTCACCATCGAATGTTTTGCATGATTTGCATGTGTTGACGTAGCAGTCGTACGAAAGTTGAATTGTCATGTGGTGAAACTCGGGCTTTGACAGCAGCATATGCTTGGAGCCAGAATGCTCATTCAGTGGGACAAGTTGTCTCTCGCCTGAACCCGTGAGATGGGAAAAGTGTGCGGGATCTCATGTTTGATATGGTTGGAGATATATTAGTATGCAAGATGGATCCACTCCAAACCTTTTCTCAAATCTCAATATCGCAAGATGCAGCCGTTGGCGTTTTTAAGGTTTAGGAAGGAAGTCAAGCCGTCCTTCCCCCCAAGGTTGCGGAAGAGGCGTCGGGGAGCGGAATTATCCTAAAGCTTCTTCTCTGGCTCCAGCCACGTCCTGGGCGATATCGGTAGAGGTGGGAGTGATATCAGCGTCACTCGGGGAATGCTGATAGGAAGCAAGACAATCTAATTCCTTCTAATATATCTTCTTTATACTGTAAAGGTTCGACAAGCCGTCATGTGTACGCAACTCCAAAACTTCCCCTCGACAATGCGAGCCCATAACAAGGCAGGGTATCGGACAGTATGCCAATCCGAAGCAAATCCCCTAACAACACAAAATATTATCGTAACATTCCTCCTCATTACACGTGGTCATCAAATGATGCCGCAGGTTTAAGTCTCGGTGACCTCGTCAACGTCGAGCCAACCGCGGCACATGCTGACAGCACGATCCCACTTCTTGAACATCTTTTCGCTCTCTTCGGGTGTGACCTCGGGCTCGAAGACCATGCGGTTCTTTTGGTTGATGGCCTTGAGCTCGCTGAACTCCTTCCAGATGTCGACGGCGAAACCGGCAGCGATTGCGGCACCCAGAGCGGTTGTTTCGCGCATAGCGGGACGGTTGACGGGGATACCAATGATGTTGGCTTGTGTCTGGTTCGAAAGTCAGTCGTATATCCTTTTGATCGCATCGATCTTTCAAGCTTACCTGCATGCAAATGTTCGAGTTACTCATACCGCCATCTACGGCCAAGTCTGACAGAGCATGCCCACTGTCCTTCTCCATGGCGTCGAGGATAGCCTTTGTCTGGAAGCAAGTAGCTTCCAAAGTAGCTCGTGCAATATGACCTCTTTGTGTGTGCTGAGTGATACCAAAGATGGTACCCTTTGCATCGTCAATCCAGTATGGCGCAAAGAGACCGGAAAATGCAGTAACGAAGACAAGACCACCATTGTCGTCGACAGTGGAAGCAAGTTCTGAAACCTTTTCGGCGTGGGCAATGAAACCCATGTTGTTCATCAAAAACTTGACACCAGAACCAGCGACGGCGACTGAACCTTCGAGGGCATATACTGGCTTCCTGTTGCGTCCGAAATCGTAGGCCACTGTTGCGAGAAGGCCATGAGTAGAGATGGTGGGTTTCTCGCCAACATTGTACAGCAGGAAACAACCGGTACCTACCAGACGTGTTAGTCGGACGAAAATGACGAATATGAATAATGCATACCATATGTGTTCTTGGCAGAGCCAGGAGTGAAGCCTTGTTGACCGACCAATGCCGAAGACTGATCACCCAGACAGCCGGCAATTCTCATGCCCTTCAGTACACCCTTGGAGAGGGTACCGTATGCGTCTGCGCAAGACGAAGGAACAATCTTGGGCAGTCTGAGCTTGGTGCGATCAAGATCGAAGAAGCTAAGAAGATTGTCGTCATATTGACAGGTGTGAAGGTTCATGAACATGGTTCTCGAAGCGTTTGTAGAGTCTGTGACAAAGATGTTCTTCTCTTTTCCTCCGTTGAGGTTGTAGATCAACCAGGTGTCGACGGTACCGAAGCACAGGCGACCCGCGTCGTAGGCCTCCTGCACCTCGGGAACGTGGCGCAACATCCAAACGAGCTTGAGGCACGATGGGTATGTCGAGAGGGGAATGCCGCAAATCTCGGACAAGTTCTGGTCGCCCTTGCGCTCCTTGAACTCGCGGACAAGACCCTTAGTTCTGGTGTCGGGCCAGGCAATGGCATTGTGCAGAGGCTCTCCGGTCTCTGCATCCCAAACCAGGGTAGTCTCTCTCTGGTTGGTGAGACCAATTGCCTTGATGTCCGAGACCTTGTGGCCCTTTTCGAGGAACTTCTTGGTAGCCTCCTCGATACAAGTCTCTACCGACGCAACGAGTTCCCAGGGGTCATGCTCATGCCAACTGCGAAGCGTGTTAGTACTACTGCTGCAGATGCAACAGAGCAATTCATAGACTTACCCAGACTCGGGGTACTTTTGCTCGAATTCAATTTGGTGCATTGCTACAGGCTCGCCGACTCCGTCGAAGATGATAAATCTTGATGAAGTGGTACCTTGGTCAATTGCACCAATAAAGTTCTCTTGCAGTACATTTTCGTGGCTAGTGGTGAATCTGTTCAACGGCGGTCTTTGAGCGCCAGACTTGGACTCGGTTCTGACTTTGGGCTTTGCATCGGTGGCAGCAGAAGCCTTCTTCAGAGTGGGATCCGCTTGCTGCTGAGGATTCTGGTCGATGTTGGGGATGTCTTTTGAGCCGTCCATTTTGGTATGGTACTGGCTTCTGCGATGTGAGAGTCTTTTATTGCTGGACCACGCAGAAATAAAAAAGCGTAGGCGTCTGTTTCAATGCAATTCGAAACTAGATTTCGTCTGTAACAGATGGGTGAAAGTCGCTCGGCGAAGGAAAAAAGACGGAATAATTCGAGGAGGTATCAGAGGTTGCAGCGATGAGCTGGGTGGCAGAAGAGAGAAAGAGAGATGTGAGGGAACCAGAGTTAAGTGAGTTTTTCAGTCATGGACGTGCTGTTGACGCTGGGCAGGATGACTTCACACACTTCAACTTGTCCATGGCGAACCCCACCATCCCCACTAACAATTCCGCCTTCGGGACTGCAGCGTCTCGGGGCTACACTCGGTGGTATCGATTCCCACGGGGATGCCGGGCAGCCCTGCGCTCCACTGTAGCAATTTATCCGGCCACTGACGACGAGCCCGAGGCTCTTTCTTTCGATGCAGTCTGCGTTTGGCTGTGTTGTGTGTTCCCATCTAGCTCTAGGACCTCTTTCCGGCAAGCAAGATATTTTTTTCCGAATTCTTGTCGCGTGCTTTGGAAATAAAGGCGTCGGAGCGACGATCTTTGGATGCACGGCCGGCAAGGCACAAACTTGAAAAAGTTCGAGTGCCGATCACTCAGCAGCCACGACGAATCGAGATCAAGGGTCACGAGTACCCCTCGGCAGGCGGGCCTCGTCAGCTTCGAGTGTGGAAACTGCTCCATCGTATTCACTTCCATACAACAACACTCCGGATGATATTCATTGTCATCTCCGCGCGCGAATGTGCCCCTGATGGTGTGCGGCTCGCAGACTGCTGATCAATCCTTTGCGGCTAATTCGAGGCCTTATCTGGCCTTATATCTGAATACAGAGCCCGGCGGCCTCTTTTTACCCTTAGTTGCAATTGACCAGGCCACCTTGATATAGTACACTGTTCAATTGTGTGCGGCATTGGCTTGCTGATTAATAACTAGTCATTCGAGGTACATACATTGAGAAAGCAAATGGTCTCCGTGCATTGCTCTAGGCATGCGACTTCTTGGTAGCGTGAGATGAGCGACGATGGTGTTTGGATCTCTACTCCTCATCATCATCCTCATCCTCCTCCTCGTCCTTCTTCACAACCTTGGCGCGTCTGGCGGCTTCCTCTTCGGAGAATTGCTGTGCCTGAGCATCGCGAAGTGCGCGAACTCTGTCGGCGGGACCAGGCAATTTGTTGATGCGGTCTGCGATCTGACCTCTACCGATGAGGGACAGAACAATACTGGCGCCAACAATGAAGGTCAGAACGAAGCGATAGACAGCGTACCACGAAGGGGTCCAGCCTCTCTTGCAGGCACGACTGTCTGTGTAGTAGAGGAAGTTGAAAGCGACGAATTGGGTGATCAGAGCGTATTCAACCGGCAGGAGGATCGTGGGCCATGCGACTGCGGGGGTCCAGACACCGATTGCATAACGCTTGTAGCCCTGGTGTCCACCATATCCAGCAAACTCCAGACCCCAGTGAATAGCGCCAAGGAAGGAGATGATCTGCGAATGTGGTTAACTGACCGATCAGGACGCGGAGCTGCACATCAGACTTACGACGGCACCATATCCGACTTGAAGAGGCTCGAGAACATGCAGGGCTGCCTCGGCAGTGTGCTCGCTCATCAAAAGGCCAGAGCCAGTGTTGTGCGCGTGATTGATCTCCCAAGCACAGTAGACTGTGGACAACGAGGTTCCAAGGTAAGGAAGGACACCGGCCATGCCCAAAGTGTAGGCCTCACGAGGGACGTCTTCGAGGGAGAAAGTGTCCTTGATGGTTTTCTAGAGTGCTTGTTAGCGTGCTGCCAGCTGACAGCGACAGGACTGGCGCTCACAATGTCGTTCTTGACACCAGCCATCATGTCGGCATCCTTGTGCGGGTCCTCAGCCATGCCAACCTCGCCAAAGACTGGATGAGTCGACGACGTGCTGCTAACAGTGTCGGGATCCGCCTTGAGCTTCTCGTTTCCTAGATTTGTTTCCACCTCTTTGTTGATCTTGTCCATTGGCGCTTGCTGGCTAGCATAGCGTGCCAGGGCAAGTGTCACGGGCTTGCTAATTGCAAGCGGACGAGTGTGTTGCGAAAGGGTGCATAGCTTGGAGGAGAAGTGAGAGCTACGAGGAACCGAGGCCCCAAGGCCGCTGAGGGCACGTAGTTGGCGAGCAGCACCGGCGCGAAACATGTTGTGAGTGGAGAGGTGAGAAGGAGATTAAAGGCACAAGAGTTGGAGGAGCTCTCAGGAAATATCTCCGGTTGCTTTCGGGGTGAGCTCGACCAAGCTCTCGTCTATGATATGCTCGCAGCTCTTGCGTAGCTGCTCGTCAAGGTGGAGCTCCGCCTGCAACGTCATTATTTGTTCCTTCCCCGATTCCGCTCTAATCACCATCGTACCCAGTTCAGTACGAGAACGAGATCAACTCAAACGATTTCAAACCCAGATTCATACTGTAGTTAGACACTCAAAGAGTTCTCAGTAGCCGTGTACTCTAGAAGGCTCTATCAGATGGATATCCATCTTCGTGGTGAGGGCGTGCGCGGGAAGCTCAAACTTGCCATACGTCATCCGTGGCTCCTTCCCTCTTCCACGTTTCGCGTCGTGGGTGGGCGGGCGCGATCAGCGGCGTTGCTTCCAAGGCAGACAGACATTCTCCACGATCCATCAAACTCTGTGCTCAGTGCTCAGTGCTCACGAACTGTTACAACGACCACGATCTCGTCTGTGACTTGCGTGTCTCCTCAAGTCACAAACACTGCGACAATTCTGTTGTTAGCTGACTGATAACGACTGCTCGCCTTGTGCCCAATCGCCTACAATCAAGGTACTCTGGTCAAGTACCTCCTCCACACTCACCTTAGCGACCTCATGACCTGATGACCTGTCTACGATAATTACACTTGGTACTTCACTTTGCGTTCGTCCTATCCTTCCGCTCGCGACGTCTGCCTGAAGGCACCCACCCGCCGCCATGTTGGAAGGTCTCGTCTCCAACCTGCTCAACAGGTTCTTGGGCATGTATGTCCAGAACTTTGATCCAAAGCAGCTCAACGTCGGCATCTGGTCTGGCGATGTCAAGCTACGCGACCTCGAGCTCCGCCGAGAAGCTCTCGACCAACTCCACCTTCCCATAAACGTCGTCGAAGGCCATCTGGGCTCTTTGACCCTCTCGATCCCATGGTCCAACCTTCGAGGCAAGCCCGTCCAAGTCAAGATTGAGGATGTGTACTTGCTGGCCGCCCCAAGAGAAGACGAAGACTACAATCCCGAGGACCAAGACAAGCGCGACCATGCTGTCAAGATGGAAAAGCTCGACAGCGCAGAGCTGCTCAAAGAAAGAAGCGCAGAAGGCTTGAGTCAAGAAGAGCAACAGAAAAACCAGAGCTTTACAGCTAGTCTGGTCACTGCTATTGTCGACAATCTGCAGATTTCAGTAAAGAACGTCCATATCCGCTACGAAGACTCCATTTCGGATCCTGGCCACCCCTTCGCCGCTGGCCTTACCCTGCAAGAGCTGAGTGCCGTCAGCACAGATGAGAACTGGAAGCCCACGTTCATTCAGAGTACTTCTGCTGGCTCGACGCACAAGCTCGCCACTCTCGGTGCCTTAGCCATATACTGGGACACGGATGCCAAGCTGCTGGGTTCTGGCAAGGGATCCCAGACTGCAGAAGAGCAAGGAATAGATCACACTACAATCATTGACAGGTTCAGAGACATGATCGCAAAGAAGGACGACACGGACTTTGGAGCGCATCAATACATACTCAAACCAGTCACTGGTCGTGCAGGCCTCGAGATGGACAAGACTGGAAAGCTTGACCGCCCCAAGATGAAGGCTCGTCTCTTGTTCAACGAACTGGGTTTTGTCATTGATGACGACCAATATCGCGATGCTCTCATGTTGGTTGATCTCTTCCACTACTTTATCCGACACCAAGAATATCGCAAGTTCCAGCCCAAATCATCTCCCAAGGAGGATCCACGCGCCTGGCTTCGGTTCGCGACGAAGTCCGTGCATGACAAGATTCACGAACGCAATCGCCGTTGGACTTGGGCTTACTTCAAGGAGCGTCGTGATGATCGCATCAAATACATCAGTCTCTTCAAGAAGAAGAAAAAGGAGGAGAAGCTCACCCCAGAGGAAGTCACTGAACTCGATCAACTCGAACGTAAGTTGAGCTACGAAGACTTACGATTCTGGAGGTCTCTTGCTCGTAACCAGCTGCGCAAGGAAAATGTTGGTGTCAAAAAGGCTCCACAAAAGCAGACATGGTCCTCCTGGGTTTGGGGAAGCAAGAAAACTGAAGAGCACCCTGGTGATGAAACCCAGTTGACAGAGGAGCAACGCAAGGAGTTGTATGATGCAATCGACTTCGACGAGAAGAAGCAACTCGCCGATGCCGTGGACATGCCCAAGGAAGCCATCAAACTTCAAGTAGACATGAGCCTCAAAGAGGGTAGCTTTACTCTCAAACGCGACCCTCATGGCAAAGCTACCGAAATGCTTCACCTCGTCTTCCAAGGGTTCGACACCAAATTCTTGCAGCGCACTGACTCCATGCTTGCTGAAGTCAGTCTCGAGACCATGAAGCTCTTCGATGGCACGACTGAGGGCAATCTGTTCCCTCAGATGCTCAATATCAAGCACTCGATTCCAGACGACAAGAGAATCGAGGAAGTCAGAGACGACGAGACTACAGGCGACGACGAGGAAGATGAGCCACCTCTAGATCCCTTCTTTGCCTTGACTTTTGAGAACAATCCTCTCGACGGTCATGCCGATACCGACCTGACCGTCAAACTCAAGGCCATGGAGCTTGTGTACAACCCGAAGTTTGTTGTTGAAGTTGCCAACTTCTTCAAGCCTCCGGAGCGCCACATGGAGTCAATCGGTGCACTCATGGAATCTGCCGGTGCCACTGTCGAAGGGTTGAGACAACAGACCCGTGCAGGTCTTGAGTATGCTCTCCAAGAGCACAAGACCATTGACGCCAAGCTCGACCTGCAGGCCCCCCTCATCATCATTCCCGACTCCGTCACCAAGAAAGAATCGCTTTGCATGATTCTTGATGCTGGTTATATCAGCGTGCGAAGCGAACTGATCGACAAAGAGACTCTGAACGAAGTGCAGTCAAAGCAAAAACAACAATACACAGATGAAGATTTCAAACGCCTCGAACAACTGATGTACGACAAGTTCCTCGTCAAATTGCAATCCACTCAACTCTTGCTCGGGCCATCCATCGAGGAGACCAAGAAGCAGCTTGACGAAAAGAATACATCAAGACATTTGCACGTCGTCGATCGAATCAACATCGACTTCACAGTCGAGACATGCATTGTTCCTAAAGCACCTGGTCTGACCAAATTCAGAGTCGGAGGTCATTTGCCTGTGCTGCATGCATCCATCTCGGACTCCAAATACAAGAGTTTGATGAAGCTGATTGATGTTGCAATCCCCAAGTTTGGATCAGAAGAAGACAACACGCAGAAGCCTGCCCAGACTGTCCAGAAACAACCACAGCGCCCCAGACAAAAGAGCATCATCGATACGGACGTCATAGGAAGACCACGCTCCAAATCTTTCCAGTTTTCTGCTCAGAAACATGAACTCGTCATGGAAGAAGAAACTGATAATGAAGATGAGGAGTTCAAGGATGCAAAGCAATCTACTAAGGAACCAACAAAGGATGTCAACCAGCGCAACTTTGAGTTCAAATTTAAGGTCGATAAGCTTCAGGGTTCGCTGTACCGTTCAGATCCCGATGGCAAGAAACAAGATCAACTCCTTGTTGATCTCATTGCCGAAAACTTCGATTTGCTCTTCTACCAGCGTCAATTCGACATGGTGGCAGAAGTCAGTCTGCGCACTTTGGCCGTTGAAGACCACGTCGAGGAAAACCCGTCCCCCGAGTTTAGAAACCTCATCTCATCAGAGGACCAAGAGACTCATGAGCAGCAGAACCTCTTCTCGCTCAAGTTCATCAAGGTCAATCCTGAACATCCAGAATTCATGTCGACTTATGAAGGCATAGCTACTAACCTTGACGTATCCGTGTCGACAATCAATCTGTTAGTGACTCGCAAGACGCTCCTGACTCTGCTCGACTTCGTCATGGTTACGTTCACCAACCCCGGAGAGCCTCAAGCAAATCAGTCACAAGTTGTTGAGTCGACTGAAGTCGAAGAAAGCACTACACAGCCCGCAGGCGACAAGATTCGTATCAAGGCTCAATTGAAGCGTATTGCCATTATTCTCAACAACGATGGCATACGTCTAGCCACACTGAGTTTAACATCTGCTGAAGTTGGCGTCTTCTTAATGGGCAAAACCATGAGGGTCGGAGCCAGACTAGGCAATCTGTCTCTTCTCGATGATATCAACCAAGGTGTTTCTGAGAAATCGTCGCTCAGACAGTTGGTCTCTATTCAGGGTGATGAGCTTGCTGACTTCCGCTACGAAACCTTTGATGCAAGTTCAGAAGCATACCCTGGATACGATACTTCAATTTACCTCAGATCTGGTTCGTTGAAGGTTAACTTTGTTACCGAACCTTTCCGCAAGATCATGGAGTTCGGTGTCAAGTTCGGCAAGATGCAGGCCATCATGAACGCTGCTAGACAAGCTGCTGCAAACCAGGCCAACAACATCCAAGAACGTGCCAGCAAGATGCACTTTGATGTTCGCATCAAGACACCAATCGTGGCTTTCCCTCGTATGGTCATAACTGATTCTCCCGAACGCGATGTTCTCACCGCCTATTTGGGAGAGCTCTATGCCAGTAATGAATTTCTTCCCTTGGATGACTCCAAGGACTCCGATACTGCCAACAAGCTGACGGCTGGTGTGCACAATACTCGATTGACTTCCACATTCAATTACTCCAACGATCAAGTCGAGGAACTTGACCTCATCGACAAGGTCGATCTTGACTTCAGAATCACCAGTGCAGAACACAAGCCTGGGTATAAGCGACCGGACACAGAGATTGAAGGCAGCATGTCAAATGTCAATCTACGTATCACAGAGGCTCAGCTCAAGTTTATCCTTGAACTTTCACGCTCGATACCCGAGGCTTTCGCTACTGATCCGGACGACGAGATCGAAGAGCATGTCAAGGAAGAATTGCCGACGACTACAGTCCAAGATGCCAAGTCAATCACCGGTGATTCGGCGGACACGCAAGAGGAGCAACCTCAGTCTCCTACTCACCTTGGTCCAGAGATAGGTTCAGATGATGACACTTGGACTAAACTTGATCTTGTATTCAAGGTTGGTACTGTTGGCCTCGAACTCATTTCAAGTAAACCTGGAAAGCCGGTCGGAGATCTTGCAGCCTCAAGTCTTTCAAAATTCTCACTCAACGAGACCCATGTCAAGCTGCGCATGGTTAGTGATGGGTCACTCGAGTCAGAGCTTCTGGTTCAATCTTTCACTATCACCGACACTCGCACACATGAGAAGAACAAGTTTAGGAAGATCATGTCACTCATCAACACCGATGTCAAGCAGCAATTCATGGCCAGTGTGAGTATCTCTGGAGGCAAAGAGCGTAACCTGATTGCTCTCTTGACCATTGATAGCCCCAGAATTATCCTGGCACTAGATTACCTCTTCGCAGTTCAGCACTTCGTCAATGCTGGTCTGACTACAGATGAACCTCTTGTCATTTCGGACGAAGACGAGTCATCGATTGGCGAAGAAGATGCAGTCAGCATGTCTACTGGTACCGATGTTGCGGGTGTACAGCAGCCCGAAAGTAAACCTACTGAGGATGCAAATCCCATGAGTGTTTCATTCCGTGTCAACATCGTTGATGCACAAATAATCCTCATTGCAAACCCTGCAATTACAAATTCCGAGGCCATCGTCCTTGGCAGCAAGCAAATCCTCGTCTCTCAGCAACATGTCACAGCCGTTCAAGTTGACAAACTAGGCATGTTCCTTTGCCGCATGGACAAGTTTGAGACCACTCAACTTCGAATTCTTGACGACTTTAGTGTACAGACCTCAGTAGACATGCGCTCCGAAAACAAGCAGGCTCAACTGATGAGCATTATGGTTGAAATTGAGCCATTGGTGCTGCGCTTGTCCCTGCGCGATATCCTCCTGGCCATGCAAATCGTCAACAAGGCTTCTGCCATGTCCGCAAACGATGGTGACCAGGAACTTGCTAAAGAAGGTCCCTCCAAGATCGATCAACTCAAAGCTCCTTCCAACAAGGCCAAGTCTGGTCGGGCGCCATCCTCGGCACAAAAGCCGAGAGCCAATACTATCGCTACCAAGAAGTCGCATGCTACGACCGCGCCCAAGGCACCGGCCGAGCCACAAGGATCGGCAATGTTGAAGAGGGAAGAGATGAAAGTCAACCTTCAAGGCATCCGAGTGGTTCTTATCGGCGACCTGCATGAATTGCCAATGCTCGACTGGAGTGTGAAGAACTTCGCTGTAGAAGTTCGTGACTGGAGTGGCGCCATGACAGCAGATACTAGCATTGAGACATTCTTCAATGTCTACAACTTCTCCAAGTCTGCTTGGGAGCCTCTAGTCGAGCCGTGGTCACTTGGCTTCCACATGGCCAAGAGTTTGAACCCCGACAAGCTCGCGGTCGAACTCTACTCACGTAAGTCGCTGGAGCTGACCATGACCTCTTCCACGATTGCGTTGGCGTCCAAGTCGGCGCAATTCTTGTCTAACGATGAAGACATCCTTTCCAAACCCCGCGGATCAGATGCCCCTTATCGCATTCGTAACCAGACTGGCTTTGACCTTAACGTATGGGCTCAAACAGAAAACAATCAAGAAGGTGCCGCCGAGAAATTGAGCGACGGAGAAGAGGCTCCTTGGCGCTTCGAGGATCCAAGTACCACCAGAGAGACTCTATCACCGGAAGGTGCTACTGGCGTTGTCGGCATCAAGCTCGAAGGCAGCGGCTTCGATAGTATCGAGCGCATCCCTGTCAGCCGTGAGGGTGAGACCCTTTACAACCTCAAGCCACGCAAAGACAAGGTACAACACCGCATTTTGGTCGACGTCAAACTCGGAGCAGACAATGTCAAGTACATTACGTTCCGTTCACCTTTGCTGGTAGAGAACCACACTCAGATACCCATTGAAGTTGGCGTCTACAGTCCAGACGAGGGTCACTTGCTCAAGATCGAGAAGGTTGCACCCGGTGATGCACGATCGGCTCCTGTAGGAGCTGCCTTCATGCATTCATTGGTCATTCGTCCAGACCAAGGATTTGGTTACACTTGGTCGAACGAGCGCTTGTTCTGGAAAGACTTGCTCAAGCGTCCTACACGTACAATTACATGTCAGGGAGAACAGCAAGATTCATCCCCGCCTTTCTACTTCCAGATGCAGGCCGTATACGACAAGAACAACCCCATCTCCGCCACTTACCCTTATATGCGGATTCGCCTTTCTGCGCCCGTTGAGATTCAAAACTTGCTGCCGTTCGATTTCAAGTACCGTATCTACGATAAAAACACCAAGAAGGACTGGACAAACTTTTTGCGCAAGGGTGGCGTTAGCCCGGTGCATGTTGTCGAGCTATCGCATCTGCTTCTGATGAGTGTTGACATGCAAGATACGCCCTTCAAGCAGAGTGAATTTGCCATCATCAATTCCACAGGACGCGATGACTTCCGTCGTGAAAAGACTCTTGTTGCAAAAGACAACCAGGACTTGACCCTGAGGCTCAAATTGCACTACTACAACGTCCCCGATAGTGGAGGTGCTTTCAAGATCACCGTCTACAGTCCCTATGTCGTGCTCAACAGAACGGGCCTCGAACTCGACATTCGAAGCAAGACCTACTTTGGTGCTGCCAAGTCTGCAGCTGGACAAACCACCTTCAGCAATGCAGATGAAGCACGAAAGCCTGTTCCATTCATGTTCTCCTACCCTACCGACGATCAAAAGAATCGAGCACTCATCAAGGTCGAGGGCTCGGCTTGGAGTAAGCCAGTCAGTTTCGAGGCCATAGGTTCAACCACAGATGTCACTGTTGCTGCAGAGTCCGGCCGATCAGAAATGCATGTTGGCTTGACGGTTGAGGAAGGTGAAGGCAAATACAAGCTGACAAAGGTCATTACCATTGCGCCTCGATTTGTGGTACGCAACAAGCTTGGGGAGGATCTCAACATTAGGGAACCAGGCTCGTCTGACGTGACAACCTTGAAGCCACACGATCTTCATCCTTTGCGGTTCTTGAGACAGTCGAGCGGCCAACAACTGTGCCTTTGCTTCCCGGGCGTCAACAACAATTGGTCGTCCCCCTTCAACATTGCCAATGTTGGCAGTGTCCACGTCAAATTGGCCAAGGCTGGCGAAAGACAAAAGCTCATCCGAGTGGAGATCTTGATGGAGAATGCCACGATTTTCCTGCACATCAGCCACGAGACCAAACATTGGCCCTTCTCCATTCGCAACGAGAGCGATGTCGAGTTCATCTTCTGGCAGGCAAACCCTAACGTTGATGAAGACGAAGACGAGCGCACGTCTGGTTGGAAGCCTATTCGCTACAGACTACCACCTCGAAGCATCATGCCCTATGCCTGGGACTATCCTGCTACCAAGAATAAGAATCTTGTGCTGAATGCAAAGGGCAAAGAGAGGCATGTCAAGCTTGCAGAAATCGGCAATCTCATCCCAATGAGACTACCCGCAGCTGAGGGTACCAACCGACAGAAGATTATTGATCTTAATGTCGCTGCTGATGGTCCCACCCAAACTCTTGTCTTGTCCAACTACAAGCCATCAAAGAGTTTGTACAAACAAAAGGCTGGCTCAGCTTCTCAGTCGAATTCGACCGGTTTCGAGGTCAAGGACTTGGACGATCACGTCACCTTGAGCGCTCAAATCAGATTTGCTGGTTTGGGAATCTCGCTCATTAATCGTCAACTCAAAGAACTTGTCTATGTCACACTGCGAGATATCGATCTGTCCTACAAGGATTCGCCGCTGTACCAAACCGTTTCCTCCACCATCAAATGGATCCAAGTTGATAACCAACTTTATGGAGGCATCTTCCCACTGATATTCTATCCCAGTGTGGTTCCCAAGACTGGTAAGGAGATGGAAGCTCACCCCATATTCAAGGCCGCCATTACACGAGTCAAGGACGACTCCTATGGTGTTCTCTACATCAAGTACTTTACGTTCTTGATGCAGCAAATGACCATAGAAATTGATGAAGACTTTATCTTTGCCATGCTCGACTTCACAAAAATTCCAGGCGCTTCTTGGTCCGAAGAGAAGGAGGGTCAACTTTGTGACGAGAATCTGGACATCCCCGAACCTAAGCAAGAAGAGGGGGGTCAAGACATCTACTTTGAGCTGCTACATCTGCAGCCCATGCAATTTGACCTATCTTTTGTCAGAACCGAACGAATCAACGCAGAAGACACTGGAAGCTCGTCATCCAACCCTTTCATGTTTGCTGTCAACGTTCTCACGATGTCCATTGGCAACGTCAACGATGCACCCATTCGTTACAATGCTCTCATGCTGGAGAATGCCCGAGTATCTGTTGGCGCTTTGGTCGCGGCAATCAAGAGCCACTATGTTCAAGAATCTCTTCGTCAAGTCCATATAGTTCTTGGCTCTGCAGACTTCTTGGGCAATCCGGTTGGTCTCTTCAACAACATCAGTTCTGGTGTTGCAGACATCTTCTACGAACCATACCAAGGTCTTGTCATGACCGATAGACCTCAAGATCTTGGTATCGGCATTGCAAAGGGTGCCAGCAGTTTCGTCAAGAAGAGTGTCTTTGGCTTCTCCGATAGTATGGCCAAATTCACGGGCAGCATCAGTAAAGGTCTTGCAGCTGCATCCATGGACAAAGAATTCCAAGACCAGCGCCGCATATCCCGTTCACGCAACCGACCAAAGCATGCCTTGTACGGCATCACATCTGGAGGTAATGCCTTCGCAAACAGTATGGCCAGTGGCATTGGTGGTCTTGCTAGACATCCATTGCAGGGTGCCGAGAAGGAGGGTGCCCTTGGATTCGTCAAGGGTGTAGGAAAAGGTTTCCTTGGTCTAGCCACCAAGCCCGCCATTGGAGCATTCGATTTGGCATCTAACATGGCCGAGGGTGTTCGCAATACCACAACAGTCTTCGATCAAGAAGGTCTTGATCGTGTGCGTTTGACACGATTCATTGGACAAGATGGCATCGTTCGACCGTACAGCCAACGTGAAGCTCTAGGTCAATTCTGGCTCAAGACCCTCGACAATGGCAAGTACTTCCACGAAGACTACATTGCGCATATGGAGTTGTCTTCAGGGAGCGGAACACAGTCGAGTCAAGCACGTAACAAGACTGCAAACGCCGAGAGTCCACGCATGGTCATGCTCACCTACAACGGCATCATGTTGGTGCAGACCAAGAAACTCGTGACAGAGTGGGATGTGCCCCTCAAGGATATTCAAACCATCACCAAGGAGCGTACGGGCATGAGCATTGTGCTCAAGGGAGGACACAACGGACCATTCGTTCCTGTCGCCGATGAGCAAAGTCGAAACTGGCTGTACCGCCAGGTAGCAGTGGCAGTCAACGCGTATAATGACCGATACAATGCCAAGGGTTAAGGTGTAATGAGTTTTTGTATGCTATAGGAAACAAGACTAGAACTCTCTGATATCTATTGATTTGTTTTCTTGCAAGCAACTTGATAACATCACTCTGTTATATCAGTGACAGTCTCGAATCGAGGCTCAGCCGTGCGACCCTTCATCGTCTCCACACGGGTGAGGGGTACGTCATCCAAACGGGCATCGTCCTATTTCAAGATCTTGCCAGCTGTGTGGTGTCATTCTCTGTCCACCCGCAAGCAAGGAAACATCCCTGCAAGCCGTCTTTCTGGCGGCAAATCATCCGCAATCGTTGCATTAGCTGTATGCACGATTGCGTAGTGTGAAGGAGAAGGGTTCGACGACGTGGTAGAGTAGCTAAGCTGCAGACAGCTTTCTCGAAGCCTTCTGTAAATCTCATTCACTGTTTCGAGAATATCTGTGTTATTTTGCCCTTGTGATTCACTTGAAGATATCCTCGTCAGTGTAGCTCTTTCGCTTCTCTTTCAAACCAGATCCTACACAACCATGTCGTCTACAGACGAACTCCAAACCATCCCGGCACGCCATGGTACAGCGACATTCGTGCCCAAGGGCAGCACGATCAAGATTGTAAATACCTCGGGCACTCAAGTAATAGACACCTGGGCCTTTGCTCTGCCGACACCACCCAAGAAGAAAGGACCACAAGAAGACGCGCAGACCGACGACAAAGACAAGAGCTACCAAGAGCAGGACGAGAAGGAAAAGTTGAAGCTCGCAGAAGAACAAGACAAGCAACAGCGAGAAGAAAAGAAGAAGCAAGAAGAGGAAGAAAACAAAAAGAAAAAGGAGCAAGAGGAAAAGGACAAGGCTAGCAAGAAGAAGGGCAGCAGGAAGTCGCGAGGAAGCCTGGACTTGCCTTCGCAAGAGGAGGCAGAGGCTGCAACTTCGCAGCAACAGCAGTTGGCTGATGCAGAGTCCAAGCAGCAATCGACCCCGACCAAGAGCAGCTGGGCTTCGTACCTTCCTTCGCTGCGCGGAAGAAAGCAAGTCACTGGTGGGAGTGCCAAAGAAGATGGCAAGACCTCTGAGAACAAGGATGAGACCGCCTCGACAGAAGAGTCTGATAAGAAACAAGACAAGGAGAATTCCAGGAAATGGGGCAGCTATTTGCTCAAGGGCCAGGGCGTTACCAGTTATCTGCCCAGTAAAGGAGCCATCTCTGCTTTCGCCGCTCAGGTGAGTGTATGTTTTATAGACACTTTTTTTTTCGATGACATTCGTGGACTATTACTAACATTGATCGATGTATAGCATGCACGCGATCCGAACAAGACGTATGCAGAGCAACTTGCCGACTTTTCTCGAACCCCAGTCGGAGCTGCATCTCTATCGGGTCAGTCTCCAACTCTTGATCCCACTAGAACGATTGTACTGACATGCAATAGCTCTCACGGGTTCTGGATCCGTTTCTTCTCTCTATGCCGGCTATAGTGCCTGGAACGCTATGCACGGCGACACCGCCCAAATGGAGTATCTCAGCATGCCGCATACTCGCGCCTCAACCCTTCACATGGTCCCTCGTGTCAACGACATTCTCGTGTCCAACTTGAGAGAGCCAATGATGACGCTCATCGAAGACACCAGCTCTGGCGTCCACGACACCTTGATCCCCGCCTGCGATCCTCAACGCTACAAGGCTCTGCAGATTGAAGATTGGGAGCAACACGGTTCGTGTGCCGAGAACTTGGTTCTTGCACTCAAAGAACTCAATGACCGTGCTGGTCTCAAGGGGCCCAAGGGTGTTGGTGCTTCGGTCACTGTCAACTCGGTTCCTGCTCCACTCAATCTTTTCATGAACATTCCGTGGAAGGGTGACAAGGGTGATCTCTCATTCGAACCTCCCAAGGGCAAAGAGGGCGACTACGTGCGCTTCAAGGCCGAGAGAGACATTGTGGTCGTCATGTCTGCATGCCCCAATGATGTACAGCAGATCAACAAGGGACAGTCCAAGGACGGACACTTCTTGGTTGAGCATGCCGATGATTCGGAAGATGAAGAAGCCCCCACCGAGGTCAAGAAGCCTGAGACCAAGACTGAAAAGAAGAAGCCTCGCAAGTTGGGCAAAAAGGATGAAGCCAAGCCCGAAGGGAAGGCAAAGAGTGAGAAGTTGGAGGAACCAAAGGCAGAGAAAGCATCTCTTCCTGAAGATCCCGCAGTCGAAAAACCAAAGGCTGCTTCTTCGTCTGCTCCCAAACCGAAGGGCAAACCAAAGAACGACAAGCCGGAAGAACAGAAGAAGGCCGAGAAAATTCCCCTGCCCGAAACACCTGCGACCGAAAAGTCAGAAACTGCCTCTTCCCCTGCACCGCCAAAACAGCTTAAGGGCAAGCCCCAAAAGCTGGCCGACGAGGCACAGAAAAAGGCAGAAGACACGCCGCTTCCCGAGACACCTGCCGTCGAGAAGCCCGAATCTGCCGCCTCTCCTGCTCCCGCATCGTCTGCAGGACAAGCTGCTGCAAAGCCCAAGGGCAAGCCTAAGAAGTTGATTGACTCTGCGACGGGTGAGAAGAAGAAGCCCCGTAAGCTCGAGTCGAGGGCCAAGGGTACTGCTACTCCAAAATCTGGGTCTGCCGCCAGTCAACAGGGCGATGCGACTGCAGGCGCTGAAAGAGGAGGGAGTTGAATTACGGAGCAACCCTGAGGAAAAAACGACGAGAGCTGATACTGGAGGACATGATGAACAGAGGGAGTCTGAGACGGAACATGATGCAGACAAGCAAGGTAAAGGCCAAAATGACGGCTTGAGTGGAGAAGAGAAAGAGTTGAATGGGGTTTCGGCAGAGCAGAATGACGAAGAGAAGGATGTCGAACCAGTCAACAACGATTTGATGTCACTGACAGACGAGTTTGACGAGAAAGTCAGGAACAGTGGGCTCAGGACAGTGAGATCTTTGGTCAATGGCGGATTGGCGCTGTTTGCTCTTGGAGCATTGTCGCCTGTTGGTTTGCTTTTGAGACGTTTGGATGACATGAAGTCGGACAAAGATGGTTGTGGGTTTGCAAATAGAGACAATGCGGCGGAGGAGAGTGCAGTGGATGACAATGATCTGTAAACTTACATTTTAATGTATCTTTTCGAGTTCTACCTTGTTCGCGATACAGTATTTCACGATGTCACTTATTGAGTATTTCGAGGCGGAGTGTGGAAAAACGGCACCGTCTCATCGAACTTTGTCAGTCACTTACGATAACAGCATGGCCCGTCGATAAGCTTGGAAAGACCAAGACTCTGCGAATAGATTTCCGAGTGTGATTGATCTTTGTCTTGTTGAAGTTCAGGGCAGGGTGGTGTCAGTGGTATGAGAGACATGGGACCAATCGGGAAATCTCCGTCGGCAAAAGGCTTGGCACAAAACCTCTGCGAAGCAATTGTGAAGGGCAAGCTCTGGGCTTGGTGCGGGATTCGAAGAACGCTCAAGGAAAAAAAATTATTATTCCATCAACTCCGACCTACAACCACACCCCCAACCACACCCACACATCACACAAAATGGCCAAGGACAGGAGCGAAAAGAAGGACAAGAAGGAGAAGAGAAAGAGCGTCGACGCAAGCGGTGTCAAGAAGGAGAAGAAGGAGAAGCGCAAGAGCGACGCAACCGCCGTGCTCAACGCCATTGAGGACGCTGCACCCGGTGCCGTCGCCGTCGATGCCGATGGCGATGTTGTCGTTGACATCGATGAGTCGGCCGCTGCCGTGCCCCTCGGCGCTCTGGTCCCCTTTGCCAACCCTCTGTGCGACGACAAGGCCACCAAGAAGGTCCTGAAGACTGTCAAGAAGGGTGAGTTTTGATCCCAGCATCTCGAGCTCTTACTCTCGAGCTTGCAGCCAGACTTCAATGAACGATATCACTAACACATGCACTCCAGCCGCAAAGCAAAAGTGCCTCAAGCGCGGTGTCAAAGAAGTCGTCAAGGCCGTCCGCAAAACCACACCCGCCGACCCTGCCACCGCCCAAGTCGCCGCTCCCGCCATTGTCGTCCTCGCTGCCGACATCAGCCCCATGGACGTCATCAGCCACATTCCCGTTCTCTGCGAGGACCACAACATCCCCTACGTCTTCCTGCCGTCGCGCGCCGAGCTGGGTGCCGCCGGCAGCACCAAGCGCCCCACCTCCGTCGTCATGGTCACCCCCACCGCCGGCAAGAAGGGCGAGGAAAAGGACGACGAGTGGGACGAGGCTTACAAGGAGCTCAACAAGCTGGTCGTCAAGCAGGGCCAGCACGTCAAGGTTTAGAGTGCCGAGACGCGTCTAGTCAAGCACGAGAAGATCAAGGTCAAGAAGGAGCGCTTGATTTGAAACCCTCCCGTCCTTCCCTCTCTTTTGATGTGTCAACATCAATTACGCCGACCGGAAGTCTCTTATTCCAGCGCTTCCCTTTTCTGTTTCCGAAAAGGATCGCTCGAGTCTTGGGAACTTTCATCAAGCCGTTGGACGGTGGGAGGGGTTTGTCTTCCGCAAAGTCGATGCATGAATTGGGGGCAAAGGTTGTACCGGCGGCGTTCAGAGGTGTTGGGTTCTTTCCAAAAAGGCATTATCTCACAGTTGCTCGTTTTTTTTTCTTCACAGATACGCGAAAGAAAGGGAGGACGGTCCAACGTTGGATCTCTCCCGAGTACATATATTTTCAAGCAGATGAATATCATGTACGTTCAAAAACGACCTGAATGAAACCAACAAAAATTACAAAAAACAGGCTGGGAAAAGTGGTGCGAATATCGGCAAGCTATACAAGAAAAAAGCCCCAGCTGTGATATGCATGTCCATCGACAAGAGGTATCAAGAAAAAGCAGAAAGAGTGAAAAGGTCGGCCAGAAATCCTACTGAAGGTCGACAGAAAATTATAAAACCCCCATGCCAGAATGCTCCCAGAAACGCCCGCAAATGCATCTTACTAAGGTGATGATGAGGAAGAGGTGCTTCCAAGCTCCCCAAGCGGTTCATCGACTTGCATCTTGTCGAGGATTTTCCGGATTGCCTCTCCTTCGTTGCGATCTTTGTCGAGCTCGTCGACCAGGGCAAGAGCCTTCTTGGCCAGACCGCGCAACACCTTGCGCGAGTACGAGAAGCTGCCAGTCTTTTCCATGTATTTGACGGCATATCTCTTGATCTCCTCGTCTTGCGGCTTTTGTTTGAGGATGTTAATAAGAACGAGGTTCTGCGGGTCGGAACGAATACTATGGATGACAGGAAAGGAGAATTTGCCCTCGGTCAAATCTTCACACAAGCCCTTGTTTTGGGTGTATATTGTGTCGGAAAGGTTCTTGTAGTCGTCGCGGATTTGGTAGAGCAGGCCGATGGTGTTGCACAGGGGCACGCAGTCGATCGAGACGCTACTCTCGGCTTGCATGAGCTTGATTGCTAGACGAAAGAGACCGCCAGTCTTGTTGCCGACCATCTCGAGGTAGTCATGCTCAGAGGGACAGGTCAACGAGTCTCTCCAGAACAGGTCCATGCCTTGGCCACGATGTAAGTTGAGTAGCTCATCGTTGTAGATTTCGATGGCCTCAGGGTTGTTTAGCTTCATAAGCTCGCGCAGGGCGCAAAAGTAGACGTAGTTGGCCGAATTGATGGTCTGAGCAGTGCCAAATATGTTGTGTGCGACGGGTACACCTCGACGCAGGACGGACGAGTCCTCGACATCGTCTATGAGTAGCGAAGCAGTATGTAGCATGCCAACTACCTTTGTGATGATGTCGAGACTCGGCTTTGGCACATGCAGCCAGGCGTTAAAGGCCCCGATCAGGAGGGAGCGTATGTCCTTGCCGGGGTGCCCGTCCAGATAGTCATATGGAGCCAGCAGTATACGATCCTTCTCTTGTGGCCACTTTGTCGTACCCTGGGAAAAAATCAAGTCGTCGCAGATGTTGTGCATGGGGTCTTCGGGTGGTGGAGACAGCGGCGGAGGGTAGATGTGGGTTTGTGGATGCATCTTTGGCGAAGAGAGCGAGTCTTCGTGAGACTTTAGTCCATTCTTTGTAGCGGTAGCATCGCTCGAGTCGGTTCGTGGTGGACCTGGTGTTGCGCCGGGGACAGCGTCAAGAGCCATGGGCGGCATTCAGGGCATGCGTGTATGGTGTGTACGAATTAGGCTCTCAAAAAGAGAAGGCGCGAGAACGAGAGAGGAGGAAGTCGCGATCCGAGGTCACGCATGTGAATACATCAATAATGATCAGGCAGGCGCGGGGCAGTCATCAACACATAATCAATCGTCATAAAGTATGACCCTTTCGTCTGGATGTGGCACGAGGGCAGAGATCCGCCCTTCCCGGAGCCCCCGGCGGAGCATGTGAAAGCCCGTTGTCCGCCGCATTCCAAGCGCCAAGCCTTGAATCTGCTTGTCGATGAAACCGACCGTACCTCTCACAAGCCCCGTCGTTGATAGCTCTCAATTCATCACAAACATTACGATAATGCCGCGACCGGCCATCGACATATCCGCCCATCGCCAGGCCATCACCTGGTGGGTCAATCAGGAAAAATGGTACAGAATATTGACCTCCAACTTGGTGAGATCATGCTAACTGCATTTTCGCTGTAGGACTATGACCCGTATTATGGAAACGCTTGCGAGCGAGCATGGCATCTCGCTGTCCGAAAACACCCTCAAACGCAACATGAATGCCTGGGGCCTTTCAATCCGTCCACGCATCAAAGTGACTCCTGAGATGAGACAGCGCATCTACGATCTCTTCTACCAAGAGAGATATTATACAGACCAACAAATGGCCAAGATCCTCAGACGAGAGGGCTTTGTGATTTCCTTTCGTAAGTTGGCAAAACTGCGCAAAGAAATGGGACTTTCCAAAAGGAAGGACACAATCATACCTACGAATCCTGTCGTACCCGGTGAAGCTATTCGGATAGAAGATAATGGTTCTTCGTCAGATGATGACGATGATGAAGATGAAGACGATGGTGCGGAAGAGGATGAGGGTGATATGGATATCGATCCAATGATTGCTTTGGAGAATGCTACCAGACCTCAGCGACCCGATCCACCCACTCCGCAGTCTGCTGTTCAGATCAGAGAACCCGCTTGGAGGAAGAAGCGGCCGGGCAACTCTACTCAACCCATCCACCAGGCACCGCGAATCGCTACATCCTTTACCGATATCAGACATTCTCCAGTCCCACCCTCACGACCACTTGTCCAGTCACCCACCCCTCCTCTGATTCTGGACGATACCGGCGCACCTGCCAACACAGACGTTTACTCCCAGCCACCAGCAAGTGGCCAAGGCCTCGCCCGCCGGGTCACTACATTAGTCACACGTATCGAGACCATCGAGACCGAGAACATCAGTCTAAAGCAGCAAGCCGACCAGCAACGGGCCGAAAATCAAGAACTCCGTCAACTGGTCCAGCAGCAAAGGGAAGAAATGGACATGATGAGAGCTTCGTTGAATGAGCTCATTGTCAGGTTCAATGCCGCGCACTATCAAATGTAACACTGTTGGTGACATTCATCGTGCTGTCCGAGACACCTCCTAATCACGTGCTGAAGCCTGCGACCCTTACTGTCCTACTACAGTTTTATGGAGCAATGTGTGCAAAGACAGATCAGAGATGCGAGCAAGATAAGCCGATGACGTGTCGTCTTCTGGGCGGTACTGCCTTGTTCTCAAGACCATCGTGCATCAGTATATCCAAGGCGTATCGCATGCTTTAGCAACTCATGCTTGCTTGGCATTTGTTCACATACAGTCTTGTTGTTTTCTACATCCACATGTCTAATTTGACCGTCGCGGCTGGCCATACCTTGCTCATCGAATCGGATTGATCAAGACAAGGTCACTCTATCCTTCCTAAGTCAGTCGTCTCATCCCCCAATCATGGAAAAGATCGATCAAAACAGCGACACAAGCTCGAAAGAAGAGGAATGGAATATTCTCAGGGATGGTGAGTAATAAAGGAATTTTAATGTCTATGTCTATAGTGTAACTAAGTAAAGTCGTAATAATCGTAAGTCAGCCTCTATAGCTCTACCCAAAAACATGATCGAACGAGAAGAATAAACCAAAAACCAAAAACAAAGATTAATGAGTGATTAGCCGCAAAGAACAAAGACAACCCAACTCCAGAACCATGCATGCTAACAGAAAAACAAACAATAGATCAGAAAAAAGCAAAAGCAGAAGAGCGACTATCTGTACGAGATGTGCTCTTCGAAAAGATCACATGAAGGAATGCTAGGCGTGTAGAAAGAACAAACAAGCAACAGGAAGGATTTTACTTCTGCTGCAACGATAAAAGAAGAGATTGATGTACAGTAAAAGTGCCAGATTGGTGCGTTGCTCACAAACTGAACAAGCCACTGCGTCTCTTGCCGAATGGGTACACTATCAACGTCGATGCGAATATTCCCACCGTGATGCCGATTGCGATTTGCACCACGGAATATCCAACGTTGAAAGCAACAGAATTTACGCTGCCGCCAGATTGAAGTGTTTCGGCATCAGTGACTGTGCTACCGTTCTGACCCTTGCCCGCAATCTGATCCGCAGCTTGGACACCAGAGAGCAGACTTCCATTGACAGCAAGTCCACTAGGCACCTGTACGAGGATGGCGGGCAACATGGCCGCGGCTGCGAGACCGTAACCTACACGCCTGATGTGCGGCGTAAAAATACTTTCGCTGTCGTATCCTTCTCCAGACTCCATGCTTTCCATCCTTTTCTTAGAATGTCGGTCGCGCAGAGCGGTAGATTTACCACGGATTCGCTTGTGAAAAGCTCTGACATGTGGCCGCAGATGGGTTTCCCAAACGTCCAGAGCTTTGTTCTCGATTTTGGTTCCAAAGCGTGAATGCAGGTTTGCAGCGAGACCGATGGCAAGAGCAGCGATTGTGGCACTGATTTGTGCGTTTCCCTTGAAACTCGACCCAAGGCCCACGCTCACCAGACGTCCTATGAATGCGATTATGATCATAACAGGCATTTGCCTCCACTTGGCCTGGTTCAGTACACACAAAGAGAATGAGAAGATCAGTGCGGCAATCAACTGAATGTGCGGACCAATCTCGCGGTCTGCTCTGCACGTAGTTGTCGACACTGCATTTTTGTCGATGGCACCGTATAGAACGGTTCCGATCGTGATTCCAAATCCGAGGAGAAGTGAATAGATGATAGCCCAGACCATTCTCACGCTTCCAGAGACCATACTTTTCGATTGAAGTTCCAACGAGGCGCGAAGTACTATCCAGCCGGGTAGGATCAAGCAAATAGAAGACTGGACCAGGGCTGAGAAGCAAAAATAGCGACCGTGGCCTATGGAGGCGAAAGCTCGAGCCAGGAACGATGTTATGATAGTCGCAAGGACTTCGAACATGTTCAAAACGCCCTCATTTTTGTAGGAGACCACCTGGAGGTACCCCACAATGCAACCAAGAACGTAGCAGATGGGCAGGTCCATCCAGCCAGCATTGAATGCGAAAGGTGCAACAGATGCTGTGCCGAGGCCACTAACGAATACCATGACCCAGTTCTTGAAATGTGGTTCTTTGTTGAAAATCTCGTTAAGACGATCCGTGGCATCGTCGACTCCTAGACGATCGTGGAGAACTTCTTTGTAGACTTCATGGCAGTCCCTAAGTTTTCCGAGACTCAGACCCTCACCAGCGCGGACCATCTTAACTTCCGTGGTGTGAGTTGAGAGGTCATCAAATGAACATATCATACAACCGGGCATGTAAAGGAATTGAGCATCAACCTCGAGTACTCTGGCGCTCATACGCATATACGTCTCCAGACGGTGAGTTGGGGCACCGTAAGTCATCAAAGCTCGACAGAGCTTTAACAAATACTTTTGTCGAGCCAGGTTCTCTTTGATATGTTTTGTAATCCTGATCTCCTCATCCAGTCGAGAGCGACCCATGCGGCTGAGAACCTTGTTGCCGCGAGACTTTTTCGCTCTCTTCTCGGATTCGTGACGTTGGCGTAAGTTTTCTGTAACCTGTTCTCCTAGCGGTAGGCCAGCGATCGGAGTTCCTCCGCTTACAGAAGAACCAACCAGGTAGGCTAGAGAAGATGTTGAGTTGCTGTAACTTTTCGAGTGCCATAACCTTGATTGTCTGCCACCAGGTGTACTATAACCAGAGAGGGGTCTTCCGTTTGGGGTGTTGTATCCAGAGGAAGGAGGCGAGTGTTGCGGAGTGTTGAAGCCACTGCTTCCATCGCGAAAATGAGCAGGTCGCGGCAGACTAGAGGAGCGTTCATGTCCTGAATCAGCTGTGCCATCGTGGTTGTAAAGTCGAAGTAGGGCACCCAAGACGCCTGCACGGTGACGCTCGGGTTTTGGAACAAAGTCGAAAGCCTCACGCTCTTCATTGGGGGTGGCTGCAGCAGACACAAAGCCAGAAGAAGAATCGATGTGTAGAAGCTGCTGAGCCATTGAGGCATGAGCACGCACAAGCTTGTGTGCCGATGCATGAAGGTCATCAGAAGTTTCGTCATCGAGGTGATGAAGGGGGTCATGTTCGGAAGGCTCCTCTGAGAAGTCGACCTTGCTGAAGTCTTGTAGAGGAATTTCACTGAGATTTAGCTTGAGTTTGGGTAGGCCGAGTTTGCGTGCAGGTGAGGTGGCTCTGGAAGCCGGCGCCGAAGATATGCGTTCGTCTAGTTCCAGTCTCTTGCCACGTTCATGCGCTTCACGAGCCCGTCGACTCTGGACCGTGTTATCGTGATCGTTGTCTGAGACGGCCGAGAGTGCCGAGTCGCCACGCCGAAGGACAGGTCGCGGAGGCATTCGCGGCATGGTGGGCGACGAGGCAGTTGGTGAGGACGGAGAGGTAAAAGCAGCCTTAATCTGGTCCGAGACTTCTGGAGATACATCGGGAGCATGACTACGATAAGACGATAGCAATGCCTCACCTGTTCCGCTAGAGCCTCGAGAATGTGAGGTAAAGGGACTCTCGGAAACCGAGAAGCCAGGACTAAGCCCACTGGGCGGCGTCAAAGTAATCCTCGTAGGTAGTGTGATGCTGGCCGGACGATGTTTTCTGAACAGCGGTGGTTCCTCTGCGTCCGGATGGAAGCCAACCTTCTTCTTGTCCTTGGGTCTGATCCCCCCAGCACTACCGGGACGGCTTGGTTCCATGCTACTCAGATAATCACTCGACTGATTCGAATTGAGGTAGGGTCCATCATTTGATATGTTCGGAGGATCCTCGAACGGGTTGAGTTCGATCCGAGGTGTGTTCGCTGAACTCATCGTCGACAAGACTCGCTGAGCAAAGGCTTGATGCCTCGCTCGTCTAGGAACAAAGAATACTCAAGCGTGTGAAATGCGAATCAAAAGACCGTGGCCGAATGCGTGATGGTTGGCTTGCCCCGCCTTTCCGAAATCAATGAATGCAACGAACAAAGCTGCGATGGTAAAGTCGAAAGGGAAGGTACGAATGACTGACAGGACCCGTCTTTCCACCCCGGACCAAGAATGGGAATCAAGAGAAAATATGGGGTTGCGAGCAAGAAACAGATGCGCCGCCACCGAGCTGGGGTGTTGAGGTGCACCGTTAGGATGCGCAGAATTTTGAGCAGACGTGCAATAAGGACCGATACAGATCGGGAATAAACCGGATTCAAGCACGCAATCTGAGTTATAGGTTGTGATAATAAAGAGTCAACACCCTCCTGAAAGAGCAGCGGAGTTGTTGGCAGAGAAAAAAATGCGGGAGTTGGTGAAGGGACTCTTTGGGAGAAAATCTGACATGGAACTGAGATGAAGTAGTAGTTCTAGCCGCCTCACGGTGTCTCTTGAGGATTGTGCCCCAAGGGGAGAGTGGGACCATGATGGCATTTGGGTTCAGCACTGGCGCTCCTGTTCTCCATATCAAGAGCGGCAATAGGATGGACGAAACAGGGCGAGACCACTTATCAGTGACCCACAGTCGTTGCTTCGTAGTATGGAGTCTGCTGAGCGAGGGAGGATCCAAAAGACACGAACATGCAAACTACACGGATACGAATGCCGGTATGAAGAACGAGGTATGTCCCATAGCGGCGACGCGCACGCTGGAGAAGAAATTGGAACACGGTATGCCAATTTCCAGGCTATGGAAAGCACCACAGAATCGACATTGAGCGAGCACGACCTGCGACCGACAGGGGAATTTGACAGATCGTCAAAGAGGCTGATCGGTCTCGGCAAAGGACCGAGTCAGGTTGCGATAAAGGTTACTGCAGAGATGCAGGGCTCAACTGCCTAGCTTATTGGGACGACCTCTGATCGCCGTCGATGTTCCAACCATACACAGCCGTTCTTTCAGACACGAAAATACCCAATCTGCACTCCTTGCGCGAAAAATCGCGAGCGCGTAAGCAAGTTTCGTCATAATGTCCGCTCAACCTCCTCCAAGCATGTCCCACCGTTGATATCTCGGCACGTTGTACGCCATTATGGCGTGGCTGAAGCCCGCCGCGTGGTTTCCAAAGGCCCGATAGGATCCCCATGGTCGAACCGATCTCAAGGTGTCTAGTTCGTCGCTTTGGAGCGTCCAGAAAGAAAGGAAACGGTCTGTGTGTGCTGGGTAGGCTGCGCTCGGAACCAGGCAGGACATCGGACTTGGCACATGAAAACGTGTCGGCGATCTTTGTCTGTTTCGCTCGGGAGACCCAAAAGGGAAATTCAGGGCACTTCCGCGAGGAATGACTTCCGACTGCAAGGTTTGCAAGATGGAGCAAACCGTACGGATAAAGATGGGCAGTGTTGCATGTGCTCGTTTCATTCTAAATGCTTCCCCGTTCCCCTTTCTTCTCTAGCCAGTCGTAATATGTATGCAAGTCATTAGCGGAAAACAAGAAAAGGAAAAGACACGTCACTCTTGCTCGGCACCAATCTGCAAAACAATGGGCAATTGAGAGTAAACATTCGCATGCTTCGGCTCACAGCGCCGCTCTCAGCACCACTCTCAGCACCATCTCTATGCGTCCACAAGAACTGATCGCGTCTCTTCAATTCAACAAGAAGGAAAGAGGGCTGTGGAGGACCAAGAGCTTGTTGCTCATGCAGTGCTGCTCGAGCCAGAATATCCAGAATCCCGAACACTGTCCATCTCGTCTTCAAAATCTATGTCGAATTCAGGTTCTTTGCTGCCCTTCTGAGCACCATCTTCGTCAAACTCGTCGTCTCTCTCGTCCCCGGCCCAGTCTTTCTGCTCGGCAGCTCTAGTGTTCCAACGTAGTGTACGACTGATGGCATCGAACCATTCCATTGGTTGACTGAGGACGGTCGGGAAAGGATATTTGCTCGCTCTCACTACGACCTCGTCGCCCAGACCGAGTTCAATCCGTCCTTTGCCGTCGAAGCTGACGAAGCCACCGCCTCGACCTTTGGTGGGGACCGACACTTTCAATTCCATGGAGTCGTTCAGAATCATTGGACGGAAGGATAGAGTGTGAGGACAGATAGGTGTAAGCAATATAGCGGGGATTTCTGGATGTACCAGACTTCCACCCGCTGAGAGGGAGTACGCGGTAGAGCCTGTCGGTGTACTGAGAATGACACCGTCGGCAGAAATGCGTGTGACCAAGGAGTCGTTGGCGTACAGATCCAGTGATGAAATATAGGAAGAAGGTCCTCGGTCAATGACCAGCTCATTGAGCACTTCGTGAGTCTCACCCTCGATTTTGGTTGGATTTGACGTCACAGGGTATGCCGGATCCGAGCTGTTCTGAGGAGTTAGGGAAGACGAGGAGTTCGATGCAGCGGCTCTGTAAACCGTACAGGTGAACCGCATGCGCATAGTCACTCTCATGCCCGCATCGCCCATAATGCGGTCTAGTTGATTTTTGTATTGGTTGAATTGGAAGTTTGTAAGGAAGCCTAAAGATCCCAAGGAGAAGGACATGACGGGTGGGACGATGCGTTGGAACAGCCACGAGGTGAAGAGAACAGTGCCATCTCCTCCGAGGGTAATGACGAGATCGAACATTTCAGGAGAAGCCCAACATAGAGCAGGAGTCCAAAAGCGAAGCATGCTCTCGAAGCGGCTGTCTTTGGCAGTCAACGAGTCTGCGTCAAAACGCTTGGAGCGGCGTAGCTTTGAATCGACGTAGACATTGACACCGATGTCGCTGCCGTAACGCGGTTTGGACAGTAGCCATTCGGCCAACTCGCGCGTCAGGTCGACCAAAGCATTGTCGCGGGCTTTTGTGACTATCATGACATTGCGCACGGCTTGCTTGGTAGAGCGTCTTTGTAGTTGTCGCGAGACCTCGCGAACACTGGCGGCCGTCTGCATAAGACGACTGTGTGATAGCTGATCATCCTCTTTTATCTCATCCAGGACCTTTTCGATGTTGACGGCATCACCAAAACGACGGTGGAAGAAGCAAGGGCTTGTCAAGGCGGCCAATTGGACCATGGAAGGCGTTCCAGTGCGCGAGAGCTCCGAGATGGCGGCAGACAGTTCAGAGGCAGAGGGGCCATTCCGTGAGTTGATCTCTGGCGTAGGGATACCCAGGGCTTGGCTCGAGGGACTGGATGCGACGGCGGTGGGCAGGCTGTTGCGACGACGGTACGAATCTCGCCTCGAAGGGCCGTTCAGCAGATTTGGAGACATGGAGTGGAAGTGGTTGGCAGAGTCTGGCGGGCTGAACTGGAAGCGGTAGTCGTCCATGTCTGCACAAAGATCCGAGGCATGCAATAATGGCAATCAGCCTAAGTTGTGACGATTAGAAATATAAGCCTTATCGCCGGTCCCGCGTGGAGAAGAAGGGTCGGTCGAACAAATGCCCCGACCTCTTGTCAATGCATACAACCAATGCCTGGAAGAATCTGAGCGAGCAAAGAGGATCGAGGATAGGTCTAGTAGACGTAGCTTCGGACAAAAAAAGAAGACGGAGCGGCTGTCAAGAGTGTCCATGGCCGCGTCTCGTCGCCTTTCGGCGATTGCGAGAAGCTGCCGGAGTCCGAAGGTGCCGGTCTGGGGAAACTGATGCTAAAGTCCGCACTTGATTCTGCTCCTTCCTGCCTCGACCTACTACTGGTGCCCTCATCATGTCTACTTTCCGATCTCGTCTAGTTGCATCTTCGTCTCATTGCTCTCATCTGACTGTTGTGGCCGTGTCCTTCTCAGCCGACACATTCAATTGCTGATCGCCAGTCCCTTCATACCGTCATCACAGCCGGTACCTGCACGCTGTTTTGACTTTGACACGGCTCAAGAAGAAGGAACTTATTCCGTACTGTGCACCAAAAGTCCAATGTCAAACGACTTCAGCTACGACACTCGCGAACTCGGCGCAACTAACAAGCGAGTTCCCTATGTCGTGCTGAAGGACAGCACCGCTTGAGCATCAAGACACCATTTGGCATTCGCTTCTATCGCCTTGTCTTCTGAATCCTGTCAAGTCTCCAAGCATAGGTCCAAGACTATGTGCCATCTCGCTTGACAAACGTCTTTCATTGCGCTCGGAAGACTGCGCCGTGGCTTTAGTCAGGTGAACTACTGACTGGCAATACACGATCGTCATTGGAGAGCTGCAAGCCTTTGCCAGCGCAGAGCGCATTAGTACCTTATCAGCGAACTACCGCAAGTCACATATCATTATGCTTGACCACATACTTCGAGCTACAACTATGCGATGCACTTTGCTGTACGAAATAGTGCACCTTCTCAGCGCACGACATTTTCAGTAGCGAATCATCGCAAGTCGGTCATGATCCAAATAGTGATGCAAACCGAACGACTTGATTATCCCGGATCTTGGTAAAAATTGTAGAGAGTTTACTGCAGGGCCGCCACCTAGCTCTTTGTTTTGTTACTGACTGCGACATGACACACCAAGGATGGATGCTCGGTTTGACCTTCCCATCTAACTCTTGACTTGTGACCACCCTTCTTTTTGCGAAAGGGTCGCTCCTACATCTCTTCTTGTTTCGGTGCGAATAATCAAAACTTGGGTCGTCCAATGCCTACGCCGAAAAGCGATCATGCTCGAGTTGAGTGGGTGTCGTCGTAAGACAAAGCCTCTTGCAGTCCTACGAGCCGCTCTGAGATGGATGAATCGACTGCAGCTTTCATGGTTATCATGATCTTGGAAGTGACAATGCGTACACCAATTCTCATCGTGGATGCGGTCAAGCGTTACGACACCCATTCGGTGATTGATTTCCACGGCTTAGAAGTCGTGTCTTGAGCCGCGGGTACCTGGCTTTCTCTAGCAACAGTGTGCACAACCATCTGCCGTATCCACTATCTTTGCATTGAGTTTCACTAAAAGGTAGTGTTCATGCAACGCACGCAGTCATGCGATGCGAGAACAGGCAACTGAAGACAACCAAGAGTTGTGAGCACGAGAACATAGGGGGGTGTACATATTCCTCCTATCTGTCCACTGTTCTGACCTTGGTTCTTACGGGTAGATTTTGATCAACAGGAAACTACTTATCTGCTATCTGCTCGAAGCCCAAAAACAGCCTCTCTTGCTTGAGAATCTTTCGACAACAATGCTACCCACAACGTCCCAGAGCGTACCCGTGCCTCCAACTAACACACATTTCAACTACAATATGTCGTCCGAATATCGACGAGGTTTAGGCGATTTCTTGGTAAATGTCATCGAAGGCTCAGACTCCGAATACGACGCTCGACTAGGCAAGAAGATAGACTCCAAACATCGGAAGAAACAGGTTGCGCCGATCCAGACAACTTTCCATTGCTGGAAGCTTACGAAGGCTGCCTCCAAGATCAAGGACGTTGCCCCAAGCTGGAAGCGAGCAGAAAGGGCGCAAATGACACTGCCATCGGACGAACTTGAATCGCAAGTCAAAAAGCAGCGCAAAGCAAGATCTCTCATCGAGATGTACGAAGCCTTGTCAACGGATCAGCGTCAACAAGTTGAGGTCCTTATCCAGGAGCAAAAGCAGAATGAAGTGAACAAATGCGCTCGTTGGGAAATAGCAGCCATACACCGCGAGGTCCTGAATAATCTGAGGACCAGAATCAGAGAGACCACCTTCATCCGCGTCATATTAATTAGAGACGACAAACGAAAAGCCGAAAGGACAGCAACCGAGAATGGTACTGGTGTGACTAGTAATATCTCCGACCTCAATGATGTGTCCAACTTGCTACCGAAGCAGACAGAGGTTGGAGACGACCAACGTCTTTCTCAAAAGAGAAGGGAGTACAAAGCACAACCAAAGGCCAGAGAGGTCATCAACGAGAATGTAATCGAAGTTTTGCCTGATCCTGGCATCGAGCACGCATATGCTATCAGTGTGCCATCGCCGACAAGTCCCTTACCATCCGATCATCTGCAAAACCATCGAAAGTGGACCAATGATGCATCGCTCTGGCACTCGTCGTCGGCTCGACCAGAGCATGGTCATATGCCTCGGAACCAATCGAATGTATGGCGAGCACAACAGAATTCTGGACTTCAATGGACTCAGCAACCACATCACGTCCAGAATGCTCTTGCATACATGGCCAACACGAACTGTAGTGCTCGCACACCGGCGGAAAGTCAAGTCTACGAAGAGACACAGGCACAAACCACTCTGCATGGACCGTGGCTCTCTCAACAGCCTCCGTCCAAACCACGAGATTTCGGTTACAACCCTCATGGTACTTCTGTGCAGCAGCAAATGGAGAGATCTTCAACACAGGAAGCTTCGCCACACATTGAACCGTGGACGATTGACAGCGGCCGAGAATACTTTGGACAGCAGTCCGGGCATCCATATGAAGAGCTAGCAAAGCCACCCTTCGTGGGCCAGTCTCAATTCGCGAACAACAATACACCCGCACAGGTCACGGCTGATTATACTCAAGATCCAGAGGCTTTCCGGCGATCTCCAAGCACAAAAATTCAGGTCTCTACCGATTCAGATTGGCCCAATTACAATCCCAACATGGAGCAATCGACTCCACCATTGCCACAGGTGCAGCATCAACCGAAGCAAGTAAATCACAGTGCGGAGCGACTGCGGCGCGAAGATGTGTTGTTCTGGAGAGCTCAAGCCCACCTAAGCCACTCGCGATCGTCCTCGAGTTTAGATGACCAGTCATCGACCCTCGCGTCGCCCGAGCAGAGCTCACCACCCACCTCGATATCAGGAGACGGTATGACGCCACAGTTCCGGTATGACGAGAGAGACGACTTTGCACCAGGACGGTTTGGCCAACAGCTCGCAGCACATAACTTCCTTCGCCCGAGCCAGAGTAGGCAACAAGAACAAATACCCGTGTCGCCTCCAAGGAGAAATAGCGACAACAGACCTGCAACCAGACGTGGCGTCAGCTTCGAGGACGAACCCTATGAAATCCCAGATAGACAGTTTGCACCACCACCTGCCCCCTTCAACCCGAGCATCTACAACCGAGACAATTACACTAGACCATCAGCTCCAGACCCTCCAGAGCCAAAAGCCAGTTTTTCGGCCTATCATCCACAACGATATCAACCGCAACAGCACACCGAGTCAGAAGACACTTCGATGCTCGAGCGCTTGAATGAACGATTGGATCACATGGAACTCAGACAGGCCGAAGGAGCGACCAGAAGAGCCGTCGAAGCGGCGCAGAAGAGACGAGAATTGGAGAGGAAGGAAGCGTACGAGAAGGGAGTCGAGGATGCAATGGCGTGGAAGGTGCGATCCGGTGGGTTTTGAAATTTCGGTTGAGCAATGCAGGGGTTTCTTGGATATCTCGAAGGCACTTGGGTTTCTCCTGGCGTTTGTTCGTAGTGTTTTCGAGACTGCAGTCACATCAATACTCTTGTTTTGGGACCGTGTTTGATATTTGTTCATCGTGTTAATTACTTTGTCGGCGTGCTAATATAATTCGTTTACTTTCTGATACATTGGGTTCTGTCGTTGCTATAATCTTATCAAGGCATGAGCTTGCTACCGGGTTCCGCCTTCTTGCGATAGACATCGAGAGGCACCGGCAGGTCACCACTGTATCCAATATCTCCCTGCATGGTCTCCAGCTTCTTGGTCACCTTGCCAACCAACTTGGCAATCCACTTGTCGTTGGCAGCAGCATCCACAGCGACCCTCCTCATCTTGTCATTGAGATCCGTCTTGACCGCCTTGGTAAACTCTCTGAAGCCGTGGATCTCCTTGTCCAGAGACTTTTCGACCTTGTCCATCTCGACAATCTTGGTTGCTTTTACCAAAGCTGCGATGAAGTCGAGCAGGTTCTGGTCGAAACAGGCGGGTAGGCGCACGTGAGCAGAGATGTTGACGTTAGTTTCATCCTTGCGTAGCTGGGCCAATTCCTGTTCAGCTTGAATGGTCTTGGGCTGACTGTCGGCGTTGTCGACCTTTTCTTGTTGCGCGACCTCATCCTCGCGAGTCGGGATCGGTGGTAGAATGTGTTCGTGGTGGGGCAGGAGGAAGGATGGTACACTAATCCGAGCGTCCGCGCCTCCGAGATGCACGATTTGATTGTAGTCGACCTCTTCCTTGACAGTTCTGTAGATCATGATGTCGTCAAACAGAAGGTCAGAAAGGATGTTGAAGACCGGGTTGATGGGAACAGAGGCCATGCCGGTAATCTTCTCAGCCTCAAACACAAAGTTGGCGTCCTTGAGCCAGGCGGAGATGCGCTTCTTGAGATTCTTAACATCCGAAGCTTGCTCGGGATGGTCTTTGAAGATCTGCTGGTGGAGCATAGATTCAACCATAGCACCTGAACCTCCTGCAGTGATGGACTTGATGTAGACCGGATGGAAGTAAGCAATGGGGTTCAAGGTACATCTGAGAAGGAATGGAAGCCTGTGGAGGAACTTTCGCATGGGCATGTCCTGTTGGAGAGTAGAAACGCGGATGGATCGTTTACTACAGTGAGGGACAGTGGGCTTGCCATGTAGCTGGGAGCAAATTGCAGAACGATAGTCCTTCTTGTCATCGAGCACCTCGCCGTCAACCTGTTTTGCTCTCAGCATCTCCTGGACCTCCTCCGAACTGACAGTGATGACACTGGTTTCGTGAATGTACTTGAGAATAGCTTTATAAGTGTCCCTTGCGTGGTCATCGTCAGGCGAGAGCTGCTTGACGCCTTTGAGGCCGACACCAGGAGAAGTAGGCTGGGGAGCAGAACCATTTGTCATCCGCTCGGTCATGACTTCCATGACAGCACGTGTGTCGCCAGTTTTGGCTGCGGTAGCAAGGAGAGGAGTTTCAGAAGACATGAACGAATCTCCCGTAGGTGTTCTGCCATTCTCTGCCAACTGCCTCAGAGTCATCTCATGGAGATGTTTGGCGTTTGCATACACGTCCCCGATGTCGATTCTTCTAAACAGGGAGACGCGCACCTCGTCTACTGCAATGGCGACTTCCATGTCGTCGGAGAATTTGATGCCAACCTCCACTCCATGTGCGATGATCATAAGCGATGACAGGGAAAAGGTCATACCACGAATGTTCATGAGTCCATTGACATCAACATCGATCTCCAGTGCCGGAATGTCAAAGAAGGCGATCTGATCATCGATGAATTGAAGCTGCTTGAGCACATTTCTGATCCGTCTTCTGACGTACCTTCCAACAGGGTCGAATTGGAAGAGACACGTCAAAAAGATGGCAGGGTAGCACGTTGCGACAAACGCGCCATGCAAAAGCCAGGAGGTAGCGGCAACTCCATAGGATAGGTTGATCAACAATAGCAAGGACCAGATGTTGAAGAATGGCAGGATTCGATGACCATTATCGGCGCCGGAGAGAATGGTGAAAGTCAGAACGGCAGCGCCTGAGAGGATCCATCTCAGCGGCCAGTTGAACAGGGCGACAGAGCCGACAGATGTTGCCGCAAAGAGATATGGTACAGGGATTCCAAAGATCGGTTGGAGCTTCTTCTGTCGTTCGGGCAGCTCGCGTGGGGTGATTGAATTCATCTTTGGAGGTCCAATGAATCGAGCACTGTTCGGTCCCCTGCGTCCTGCAAATGTCGACGCTTGTCACTTGTGATTGAGCATGGAAGACTGCTGCTCTCGAGTAGAAAAAAGCGACAGACACGTTGCTTTTGGATTTCTACGGTTATTTGCCCTTACTTCATCGAATTTCGCAGTTACCAACAATTATGCTTGACGTCATAAAACGGCTCTTGTGAGCGCATGGAATCTCAAACGAACGCAACGCTAACTTGTATAGCACGTTCACACGACCAGCACATCAACATCTTGCGATGGAAATACAGATTGTAACCATTTCTCTGGACCGGGTACTCTGTTGCTGATAATTTTCAAGTTGAACTGACTACATGTGTCAACTCAATGGCTAGGAACCATATACTTGGACCCATAGATGCACGAGTGTGATGCGAGCGGAGCTTGGCCAGAATCGCTTTTGTAAACTCCGCTTGGGGCTGAATGGTCTTGTTTACCGGTTCTCTGTGATAGAACGTCCTTCGTCAAAGAGTAGTCACATACGCTGCTAGACTCGCCATTCTATGTAGCGAGTTGGAATCAGGGGTGATAATGCTGGGTGAAAGGCCGTGTATCGAAGACATGATTGTGCTGTATAAAAGCCGTTGTGTTCACTATCTCCGCCCCGGCAAGCCATGGAAAGCATGGACAACTTCAGCGACAGCCACCTTTAAAGAACAGCCATCATCAGCCATCATCATCATCATACCAAATACCGTCTTTGACATCTACCACATGAGTCTGTTTACCTTGGCCAGACAAACCATCCGCAATCCCGTCTTCAAACCTGCTTTTGTATGTATCGTTGTTTCCTGCATTTGGTTTTACCTTCGATTGACCCCGCCTCAGCCCGCCATCTCTCGAGCCATGCATATCCAGTCGATTCCCATGTGTAAGTATATGCTTAGCAGTGCTTGATCATCTTGAAGCTTATCCGATGGTCAGGGGAGGGCAGTGGTAACAACTACGCCTATCTTGTTGTTGATGACAAGTCCAAGGATGCTGTGATCATTGACCCCGCAAACCCATCAGAGTGAGCCAGCTCTCGCAATGTTAGGCGTGAAGGGATACTGACATGTAATCGAGAGTGCTCCCTGTGCTCAAGAAGCAAGTGGACAGCGGAGCCATCAACCTTAAGAACATCATCAACACCCACCAGTAAGTATATCTCCGTGTCAGTCAAGAAGAATCCTTACTGATGTTTCGCAGCCACCACGATCATGCAGGCGGTAACGTTGAGATGGTAAGTCGCAGTCGTCGTCTTTGGAAAGAAAACATGCAAACCTGACTTTCGAACAGCTCAAAACCTACCCCCTTCCCATCATCGGCGGAAAGGACTGCAGCAAAGTCTCCAAAACACCTGCACACGGCGAGACTTTCAATGTCGGTGACATCAAGGTCAAGGCTCTGCACACTCCTTGCCACACCCAAGACAGCATCTGCTTCCTATTCGAGGATGGCAACGACAAGGCAGTCTTCACTGGCGACACCCTCTTCATCGGCGGCAAGTCCAGAGACATCAGGTCTCGACTGGAAGTAGACTAACATGCCACTAGGCTGTGGCCGTTTCTTCGAAGGCACTGCAGAAGAAATGCACAAGGCTTTGAACGAGACCCTTGCTGCTCTGCCCGACGATACCAAAGTTTACGTAAGGAGAAGAATTGTCGACGTTTATATTTGCATCTTTGCTGACGAGTTTGATGTAGCCTGGCCACGAGTACACCAAGGGCAACGTCAAGTTTGGCATTCAGGTCATGCAGAGCGAGCCCATCAAGAAGCTCGAGGCCTTTGCCAACGCCAACAAGCAGACTCAGGGCAAATTCACTATTGGTGATGAGAAGGTTGGTCTTCAGATATCGCGGTGCGTGTATTCAGCGGCTAACAATTCTACTTCCTCAGCTTCACAACGTCTTCATGAGACTTGACGTAAGTTCCTCGCCGCAGATTCGAGTTGGCTGTACTAACGACCTGTAGGACCCCACTGTCCAGAAGGCCGCCGGAAAGACCAGCCCCGTCGATGTCATGGCCGCCTTGAGAGAGATGAAGAACAAGTCTTAAGTTCGGATGAGATAAAGGTGGAAAGATCACTTGCGACGTCGTCAAAACGACAAATTGGAAGTATACTTTGGAGCCAACGTTATACACAAATGACGAAGGTGTGAATGATATCATGACTGTCATTAAAGGATCCTACTTTGGTTGATCCAATGAATCTGATGCGTTTCACTCGAATATTCGAGCGCCCGACATGTCGTAGAGTTTCGTGTGACCTGAGGGTTTGCCCAAGTCGATGTCGTCCGCATCCAATGCTTGACCATATTCTGCGACACAACAATCAAACGCCAAGTTTGACAAGCCCATGGCTTCGCTGGAAGCAGAGTCCTGTGGTGGGAATGGCTGTTGCTTTGCGAAAGCAGCAACTTTGATTTCTTCCAAATTTCCCCAAAGGATTGCCATCTGCTCGCGTAATTTCGCCAATGTTTGCGAGTCGCGTCGTAAACTGGTCATGTCAATTCAGCTCGTCAAGCTCAACATAGAATCGACTTACTCTGTAGCATCTTGATCCATACAAAGGAGGAATTCTGCATATCTATGATCCACGTGTACCCACAGCTGTTCTGGCGCACAGCCTGGTCGGTGGGACTTGAGGTCTTCCAGAAGCAAAAAGAAGTCCCACTGCCATTTTTGGCTAGCGAACGGATTGTTCATGTTTGTGTCGTTCTCTGAATCCTCTCCAGAAGCATCGGTAGATGAAACGAGCGATGCGAAGTCTTCCAGTATCGGTGGCCAAAAGTCGGCTACCCTGACCCTGACCTTATTCTTGACGTTAAGATAGGGTAACTCCTGCTCCACTCCAGATCTGCCGGTGTAGGAATGATCTCTGGACTGAATGTCCTTGAGTGTGCTAAGTCTGACACCTTCATAGTTCACGCAACTGACTAGACGGATATTAGAAGTCGTTGCGATGGGCCAAGCAATTCGGACATACCATGCTTGTTTACAACAGCAGACGGGTCACCTGTATTTTGAGCCAACCTCAAAGCTCTGTTCTCCCGTTTTCTCTGCTTCTTAGCCAGTCTTCTTTCCTGGGTCTTTGTATCTTTGTCTCGTTTGTTGGTCGCAATACGGTTGTTGTGACCTTGCCAGTAGCTCTCTCGGCGATTGAAAAGAGTTTTCCGTTGCTTCTCGTCGTTCAATGAATGGATCAGGATCTTGTCTGGGAATCGTTTATCTGGCCAGAGGTTTCCTTCCATCTTTCCGGCATTGCTCTGCTTGATCCGAACGTTTGAGAGCTTGACAAAATTTCCCTCTCTCACATTATCGCGAGCGAATCCTGCATGAGGGGGAAGAAGTTCAACTTGCAGGGTATGACGGCCAGAAGGTCCAGGCCAGTTTTTGCGCTTTCCGGTCACGTTTGAAATATATGCATAGTAATCGCCATCCCTATTCGAGTCATGATCATGTTCAAAGATCTCGTGGAAGTTGATCTTGTCATACCTGCCAAATTCATCCTCCGCATCTGCATCATCTGGAGCAGGATAGTCATACAAGGCATCATTGGGTGTGTAGTCAGTGACATATAGCTCCATGTTGCCATTTGAGTTTGTGAACTTCTTTATGACTTCCACGGCAAGATCGCAGTAGTCATTGAAGGTGACGGCTTGGATCAGGCGAAACTTGGAATTTGTCTGTAGCAGGCCACTAGCTTTACCAGCGGCGGGTCGATTGGGGACCGACATGGAATGAGAAGGACCAGCAGCGGGTCCAGTGGGGATTGCAGTGGCATCAGAAGCACTCGTGACGTTTATTACGGACGGTGTCAACTGCTTGAGATGGATGGCGTACATCTGCTCAGCCTTTGAAGGTTTCGGAGATGGATCTTGGGGCAGGCATGGAATATCTTTTTCACCAAGAAAGGATTGCTTGAATGCAGGCTCTGGGATCGAGGCTGCCTGGTACACGACTGTGCTTGTCACTCTCTTGATGCCGGTGATGGTTGGCACACCACGGAAATTGGAGACCTGCACAGTGTTAAGAATGTTTGACACGGGGTTCATGATGGCTACCTTGCAATTACGCATGAGGACAATGTCGCCCACGGACGGGGTCGGAGGAGGCTCTTCCTGAGACGATGTGAACAGACGGGCTTTTAGACCTTTGGCGAGGACGGGTATTTTCATCATGTCCGAGTCCTGAAGTGTAAAAGTGATTTGCGAATCTGAAATTGGCATGAGTGAGAACCGGGGCAGTGTAGAGAATTCAAGCCGAGGTACCTCCAGTCTTCCAGTTAGTCGTAGGAGCCAACACATCTATAACGATGCCCATAAGATTGATTGGAGAAAGAGTCTGGTTGGACATGGACTTGTTGTAGGCATCACCCAAGCTGGTGAGGGTGATGGGACGAGGTTGAGCCATGGTGATTACAGAACAAGCAACGAGATGGATAGTAAGCAATTCATCCGGGAGGCTGATGCGGTAGCGAAGATGCGAGCATGGTAGATATGCTTGGCTCAAATACTTAATGCTTGCATTTACTGAACAGGGCGGAAGACGCGACGCGTCAGAGCGAAAGTGGTTGGCCACATGTGGTCGACGGGCACGCGAGCCGTGGCCAAGACTTCTGGCGGGTTGTCGTGAGCGAGTGGGTTCTTTGCGCAGAGCTTTGGGCACTGGATTTGTTTATTGCACGCAAAAGAGAGGACCCCTCACAGTAATCATCCAAATCGCTTTCACTGCTGCTTTTCTTTCTCCCACTTCCACCTCTCCCCTCAGTACTTCCCACCCCGCTCCTCAACGTCCACGTCCACTCACCATGGCGGACCGCTACATTCCCGAGCACCGCCGCACCACCTTCAAGGCAAAGAACTTGCTCAAGCCCGACGAGCTTCGCCGCCGCCGCGAGGAACAGCAGGTCGAGATCAGAAAGCAGAAGCGCGAGGAGAACCTTGCAAAGAGAAGAGGAATCACCCGCGGCGAGACTCTTGGTGCCTCGCTGGGCGCCGCCCCCGACAGTGACGATGAGTCGACAACCATCGAGAGCCAGGTAGCCATGGCCCATGCCCCGCGCCCTCTGTGCATCCCGCTTGCTGACACGACACACGCAGTTGAACGAGGAGCTCCCTCAGATGGTCCAGGGCGTATTCTCGGACAAGATTGAGGACCAGATTGCCGCCACGACAAAGTTCCGCAAGCTCCTTTCAAAAGAGCGCAACCCTCCGATTGAGAAGGTCATCGAGACCAACGTCGTTGGCCGTTTTGTCGAATTCCTCCGCTCTCCCCACACCCTGGTGCAGTTCGAGGCTGCTTGGGCCTTGACCAACATTGCCTCTGGTTCCGCCCAGCAAACACAGGTCGTCATCAACGCCGGCGCCGTCCCCATCTTTGTCGAGCTGCTCAAGAGCCCCGAGCCCGATGTGCGCGAGCAGGCCGTCTGGGCCCTCGGTAACATTGCTGGCGACAGCCCGCAATGCAGAGACTTTGTCCTGCAGTGCGGCGCCCTCCAGCCTCTGGTCGCCCTTCTTGGTGACAGCCGCAAGCTCAGCATGCTCCGCAACGCCACCTGGACCTTGAGCAACTTCTGCCGTGGCAAGACTCCCCAGCCCGACTGGAACACTGTACGTCCCTCCGCGCCCTTGTAACACTTGCGATTCCCGCTGACCACGTGCAAATCTAGATCGCCCCTGCCCTGCCCGTCCTTGCCAAGCTCGTCTACTCTCTCGACGATGAGGTCCTCATCGACGCCTGCTGGGCCATCTCTTACCTCTCGGACGGCTCCAACGACAAGATCCAGGCCGTCATCGAGGCCAACATCCCCCGTCGCCTTGTCGAGCTGCTTATGCACGCATCCACCTCTGTCCAGACCCCTGCCCTCCGTTCAGTCGGCAACATTGTCACCGGAGACGACGTCCAGACACAAGTCATCATCAACTGCGGCGCTCTTCCCGCTCTGCTTTCTCTCTTGAGCTCTACCAAGGATGGCATTCGCAAGGAGGCTTGCTGGACCATCAGCAACATCACCGCTGGTAACTCCACTCAGATCCAGGCCGTCATCGACGCCAACCTGATGAGCCCCCTCATCCACCTTCTCTCCAACGGTGACTTCAAGACCCGCAAGGAGGCCTGCTGGGCCATCTCCAACGCCACCTCTGGTGGTCTCCAGAAGCCCGACCAGATCCGCTACCTCGTTCACCAGGGTGCTATCCGCCCTCTGTGCGACTTGCTGTCTTGCCCTGACAACAAGATCATCCAGGTTGCTCTTGATGGTCTGGAGAACATTCTCAAGGTCGGTGACATGGACAAGGAGGCTGCCGAGGGCACCAACGAGCCCCCTGTCAACCGTTACGCCCTCTTCATCGAGGAGTGTGGTGGTATGGAGAAGATTCACGACTGCCAGAACAACGCCAACGAGGAAATCTACATGAAGGCCTACAACATCATCGAGAAGTACTTCTCTGACGAGGAGGCCGAGGGTGACATGAACGAGCTTGCTCCCCAGGCTGGTCAAGATGGTCAGTTCGGCTTTGGTGCCCAGCAGCAACAGCAGAACTTCAACTTTGCCAACGGTGGTGACTCGATGGACATGTAAGCTTGCCTTGTACCTTGAGTGCGGCCTTGCTGCTGGCTGGAGATCTCCAATGCAGTAAAGGTTTTACCAACTCTAGGCGCAGCTTCTGCTGGCGACACTTCGTTACGGCAGATATGCGATTGCTGCATCCCGTACTGCATATTTACCATGCATTGCCTGCTGTCAGCCATAGCTGCAGTCTGCGGTACTCCGGCGCAAGTTCAGCCCCATTCCGGTCCGTGAGTGTGCTACCGCCATTCTTGCTTGCGCCATCACGGAACCCCTTACACGAAGCACATTCACCACACCTTTCAACCAGCCCCGGAGTTCCCACGATCTGTCATGAAAAATGGATCACGAAGAGGAGAAAAACAACATCATCACCAAAGATGCCCCGTCATGTATTCCCAAACCCCCCATCCTTCCCCCTACCATCATCATCATATCCCTCCCACACACACACACACACTTTACACATCATCTTCGCGGCGCAGAATGGCTTTGTCTTATGGGTTCAACAACAACTCTTGCGGGAAACGAGGTCCGCAGAAGACCGAGGACGTTGGTCCCCCTCCCATTATTTCGTATTCTATCGTCTTTTTTTCTTTTCCGCTTTTCTTGTCTTTTTTCCAAGGAGGAAATGGTTTGGGTTGATATTGCAATCACACACATTCACCTTTTAATCTGTCGTCGTATGTTGCTTGTTTGATGTGCCTGTCTTCTGTTGCTTGTTTGGTGTGCCTGTCATTTGTTTCAGTGTTTCGTCTGCCGTCAACAGCATGCCATGTCGTCTGTTCCTTCCAGCCGGGGCGGATCGGGTGACCTACCCTCGGCTCCACACGCCAGTCTGCTTGTTGCCGAATCTTCGCGAGACGGCATCAAACAACAACTCTCCGTTTCTTGCCAATTGTTCCAACACAAACACCTTTTGCTGTCCCGTCTACACACTCGATTGATCACTTAATTGTGCGGAAAAACACAACCAGGTAAGCAAGTTCAAAAAAATTGGAATCATATTTCTACAAGAGAGAAAACAAGAAAGAAAGAAAGATTACGCCTGTGGGAAGACAAGTCACCACCCCCCAGTTGCGCTCCTGCCTGCCCACTCCCATGTCTATTCGGTATTTTATTGCATGACTAGAAAAAAAAAGAGAAGGGGGTGTTGTGGTTTTCTGGTTTTTGTTCTTCTTCTCCCTCTTCCTCTTTTGCCGCTTCTCAATCTGTCGATCGGTGGGTACGTTATCCTGAGGTGTGGGGTATCAGGTGAGGGTCATATGAGTGATGCAGATGGAAGGCGGCGTTTGCATGATGTCGAGGAGGAGAGTGGACCGTCGGGCGCTTATTCGCGGGAGACGTCACGGCCAAAGGTCTTTGCCTTGATCCAGTCCATGAGGACGAGGACACGGTTGCGGGCTGTTTTCAATCTCGTTAGCCGGGTGTTCCTTTCTTTTGTCTCCTCTCGTCTTCCACGCAGTTGCTGATCTTGATACAGGACACGGGATTGAAGGGAAACACTTACTGCTGAAGCACATGCTGAGGTAAGCGGAACGCCAGAAGAAGTATGTAACAGTGCCACCAGTGGCAATGTTACCAGTCAACCAAGAGATATCGGCAACGGCCTTCTCGCTACCAATGTATGCGAGCGAACCCTGGTGAGAATACTCGAAAGGACCCATCTGGTTGACGCGACGAAGACGCTTCTGGAGGTCCTTGATGTTGGCAAAGATCTGGTCACGGGCGTCCTTGGAAGCGGTTTCCTGAGCGGCAGACAGGTTCTTGAGCTCGGCCTCAATCTCCTCGGACTTGGCCATCTGGTTGAAGAGACGGGCGAGGAAAGCACCTTCCTGAGCGGCAACCTGGGCAGTGGGGGCATAGTTGGCAACAGCGCAGTCACCGACGGCCCAAACGTTCTCGGCACCCTTGACAACAAGATACTCGTTGACGTTCAAACCACGGCGGGCATCGGCCTGAGCGGGAATCTGCGACATCAGGTCCTTGACAACAGGACGGACAGCGTTACCAGTGGCCCAGACAAGCAGGCCGTAAGGGATCTTCTCCATGACCTTCTTGCCGTCAGCACCAACGTACTCGGCCTCAATGTAATCCTTGGTGACGTTCTTGACCATGGTCTTGGTACGGATGTCAATGGTCTCCTCCTTGAAGGTCTGCTCGGTGTAGTCGATCAACTGCTTGGAGAACATGGGAAGAACCTGTAGCGGACTGTCAGCAAACCGGACAACGAACAAGCTTGAGCACTGGAGAACATACGCTGGGAAGAGCTTCGACAAGAGTAACACGGAATTCATCAGCGATTTCGGGCATCCAGGTCTTGAGGTCGTTCTCGAAGAAATCCTGGAGCTCGCCAGCAAACTCGACACCAGTGGGGCCACCACCGACGACAACCATGTGCAAAAGACGCTTGCGCTCCTCGGGGCTCTGGTCCTTGAAAGTGGCAGTTTCACAGCAGTCCATGATACGCTTACGGATACGTTGAGCATCGGCAACCTCCTTCAGGAAGCAAGAGTGCTCGCGGACACCAGGAATACCTAATCGAGACATGTCAGCATGGCCTCTTGGATCGCGTGCTTCAACCTGGACCTACCGAAAGTAGCGTTCTCGGCGCCGACACCGACGACGAGCATATCGTAAGGGACCTCGGTCGAAGAAGTGGCACCCTTGACCTCAGACTCGTCGTTGATGTAAACGACCTTCTTGGTGTAGTCAATCTTTGTGGCTTCGGCTTCGTAGAACTTGACGGATGCTTTCTTGTGACGGAGGAAGTTGCGGACAGGCTCCATGATGGAGCGGTGCTCGATGGTACCGGTTGTGCAAGAGGGCAGAAGAGGAGTGAACAGGAAGTAGTTGCGAGGAGAGATGACGATGACGTTGTAGTTTTCGGTGTCGAGCTTCTTGAGGAGGGAGACGGCGCCCCAGCCGGTGCCTGGTTGCTGCTGTCAGCTCAGAGCTCAATGCTGCTGCTCGTGGTACATACCGAGAATGACGAGTGTCTTCTTGGTCGGGTCGGGCTCGGGTTGGTCACCGGGGTTCTTCATCTCGTAGATGCCGTAGGCAGTGTAGGCGAGGCCAGCAATGGCAGACAGGTAGGTGGCTCTCCATGCCCAGCGGAAGTAGCGGAAACCACTCTTCTTGGGCTTGACGGCGTCGGCGTAGGAGCGTCTGAAGGACTGGCGCAGCTGCTGCTGGCACAGGCTGGCGCGGGGCGAGGGCTGCACACGCGATGCGAAGCTCTGGCTGTTGGCGGTCGCAAAGGTGCGCTTGGAGGCACCAATTGCAGCGCGCATCGAGGCGACTACGGGCCTCATAGCTGATGCGGCAGCCATCAGAGGGACAGTAGGGGGTGAGGATGGTGTGGGAGTGGTTGAGCAGAGAGAAGGTGCTCGCTCAGCGGCTTCCAATAATAACAAAATCGAGCCGATAAGAACAACTTTTTGCCATGACGCTTGGGCCTTGCCGAACATTCAACTCAGAACTGACTCTCTATTACCGCAACCGCTGCATCTCTTGTCTTCACTTGTTTTCAATTCTACAATTATCTGTACTGTTGCTGAGCTTCCATGTACCTCTTGTGCCTCACACGCTGTCAGCATCATGCATGCTCATCGCTGCAGACGCTCAGCCGAAGCTTGCGTTTGTCTTTGCTGACCACGCCCTCTCCTTGAATCCGAGCTTGATTGAACACCCCCCGACGGTTGATTTTATGGGATTGTTTTAGCCGCGTTTTGTACGCCGAGCAGTCAACAATTTGCAACTCTTGTTGAACTCGCTCGAGCCGACTTCGTTGCGATTGCGTGCGCGCTCTTTGCCCGTTCTCCATGTGCGGAACACTCTCTCACTCCCGCGGTCGGTTGTGAAGCGTCACTCGAGTAAAGGCTCCCGAGTTCCCACAATCAGGGGTCTCACCTGTTAGTAGAGATGCTTTGTGCAGCTATTTACTTCAATGGAGAAGCACTGTTTGTCTCTTGTCTCGAATATTATTCATGACCAACTCGTGCAGTAGAATTGGTAGAAAGCACAGCCAATCGCCTTTTGGTGCTGCGTGCTACCCTACAACGCTGTCTGACAAGTTCCATGAAACGGGTCGGGCTTTGAGATCGCTGAAGCAGATCTTTGGTTTCAACATGTGGCTTGCTGTCAACTCGGCGAGTCGGCCCTTTCTCTTTGCGGTACCGGCGGAAGCGACCTTCTTCCCGCGACTGCCGTGTTTTCAAACGTCAACACATGCTGAGCAGCAGCAACGACGCGACATATACTCTTTCCATCCGACTCGGGAATGGCTCATCTTCGACTACCCCCAGAGCTCCTGCTCCTTGTCATGAAGCAGGTAAATCACGGCGAAGAGTATCATGCTGCAAGAAAATCGCTTCTTAATGCTATGCTGGTAAACCACGAGTGGGCTGAAGCCGCTACCCATATCCTCTGGGAAAAAGGCGCCTTCGTATCAGCTCTTGCTCAGGTATCAGCAGACCGAAGACAGCACTACGCAAGCAAGATATCTGAACTCTACTTTGATAATGAAGAGGAGGGTGAACATCATGCGACCTTCAAGGATCTGAATTTTCCACGTTTAAAAATCGTCTATTGTGCGAGGGTCAAACTCAAGAAACGCAAGAAGCTATATCTCACTCAGTATATGCAACCGCAGCTAAGAGAGTTTCATTGGTGGGGAGGCGGCCTTTGCGAGAATGCTCTGCCAACTTTGGCATTAACCTGTCCAAGGCTCGAGGTAATACGCTTTGAAGAACCGGTGGACAGATCTTCCCAGAACCAGGTTCTTGACTTTTTCGCAAACTGCAAATCTCTAGAAGTTGTGGGTCTTGGTGACGGCTGGACCGATCGCATTACCCCCGAGTGGTTTGCAGGGTTGGCTGGCCATGAAGGCCTCGAGAAGCTCGATATCACGCCCATGGTGGCAACTCTCACGATTCAGACGGGCCTAAGCATGGCTTCTAACCCTTTCAGAAACCTTCAGAATCTCCATATGACTGTGGAATCGGACTCTATCAGACATCTGGCTTCTGTCATCACCTCTCTGTCCGTACTGTTTCTGATCATCGTTGACTCTGATAATGATGCTCTAGCATCTCTCGGATCGATGACAAACATGGTTCATCTCGAGTTGACATTTCTTGACGACACGCAACTATCTCCACAAGGATTTCGTGCTCTGGAAAAGTTGAAACTACTTGAGGTCCTTTTGATGGCGTCGAGAGGAGCGATACTCGAGGCAATGTGGATGGACGACTCCATTTTTACGGCGTTCACTTCAAGCTTACCACATCTTAAATGTCTCGAGTTCAGGCTCGATTGCGATGTCACGACCTCGGCACTCACTTCTCTGGGCAGAACGCATCCGAACATCAGCAGTTTCGACTTCTTCGGCGATTTCGATTTTAGTGAGTGGACAAGACTAGCGACACCTCTATTCCCAAATCTTGTAAGGTTTGTTGTTGAATCACCCTCAATCGAGGGTCGAACCAGAAGGTATGAGATTATAATGACCGTGCGGAGTCCACCCAGCAATGCTAAAGTTGCGAAGCGCCGCATATGCCACATTGGAAGAGCGAGCTCGACAAATCGCAGGTTTACTACTTCGCCATTGCCCGATGCTCGACCAGCTCAGCTTCCACTCTTACTACGAGAACGACCTCGCGGAGCTTGTGATCAAATCCTACGGAGACAGAGTCAAAGGGCGTTTTTCTGAGCCGATGTTGACTTGGTTTCGATCCTTCGAGGAGTCATCCTTGATCAAGTTTCATCCTAGCGAAACCAGGATATTTCATGATTGGGTATGAGCATCAATATCTAAGTTTGTTTGACTGAAGCGACTGCACTCGATGTTGTAGACTGGAAACACCGTCTATTGAGCGCTTGTGGCTGCCTTCTAGGGTGATCAATCGTCTGCCTTGGAACTCCGGAGTGGGTCTGCAATGTGCTCACAGCACCTATTTCCAGCTCAAAGGCAGTTGTAGCACACGAGACATCTGGGGGTTCTTTGCCACAGACACTAAGTGAAGTCATGACTTATGCCATTTGCCTTGCTCGTGATGGCTCAATCGTCTTCACATGGCATACTGTTGTCCACATTTTAGAGAGTCGCATCCTGTCAAGTCTTGCTATCTTCATGTCCGTCCACTGCAAAGAGATGAACCTGTATAGCAATCTGTCGAATTTTGTGAGATTTTGTGAGATCCTTGTTTTTCGTCGGACTGAGACCGATATTCTATGGGCATCACTCACCATAAATGTGTGTTTGTTGTATCTATCCCATTAGAATGATGGCTGACGAGGACAACGGAGCTCGCCGGAACGAGATACAAAGACCAGAAGGTCATATCCAACCACTTGCCTTTGACCACTCTTCTCCAACACACCTGCAACTATGTCAAGATCATCAGCTCAAATACCGGTAATCGACATCTCGTCCTCTAACCCACACGCTGCGACACAGCTTCTCGACGCTGCGGCCAACAATGGCTTCGTGTTTGTCGAGAACAATGTAGCCGCGGGAATGCCTTCTGCCAAAGTCGAGAACATGTTTGGTTTGGTAAGCGAGGACGAATAAATAGAGAAAAGCGACCAAATCCTAATAGTACAATCAGAGTAGAGAGTTTTTCCAAGGGCCGCTGCAGAATAAGCAAGAATGTCCTACGCAGAACAATCGCGGATGGGTTTCCATGCAGCAAGAAACGCTCGATCCTGGCAATCAAAAAGTAAGGCCGTATCGATTCTACGCTATATACTCGAGCTGACTCGATACCAGAGAGGCGACTTTAAAGAGTACGACATATTGGTTATTCACCATACTCAAATATACTAATCCTGCATCTAGAGCCTTCAACCTCGGCGAGTTCACTGGCAACAAGCCAAACCAACCACTCCCCAAACCCTTCTCTACACAAGTAGACACGGTAGCAGATTTCAGCCATTCTTGCCATGCTCTCTGCAACAAATTGCTCCAACTCTTTGCCCAAGCCTTGGAGATCCCATCGGATTGGTTCAGCTCTCGCCACGATCAAGATAAGGGTGTTTCAGGAAGTATAATGCGTCTGCTCTATTATCCTTCTGTCCCGGATACCCTGGCACCAGACGAAGACGACATTCGCGCAGGTGTAAGCCTCCCCTCCATCCTCCCCTAATACACCTCTCCCTTGTCACTGACAACATCACGCAAAACACAGGCCCACAGTGACTACGGCACCCTAACCCTTCTCTTCCAACTCCCAGGCCAACCAGGTCTAGAAATAAAAACCCCCACTGGAGACTGGCAAAGCGTGCCTGTAGACCCTCACAACACTCTCCTCAACAACCCCACCAAGCCTTTGCCCATCTTGGTAAACATTGGCGATTTGCTGGCGTATTGGACGAATGGGTTGCTCAAGAGCACAGTGCACAGGGTCATTTTCCCAAAAGACGCGAGACGGGGTGGTGAGGATAGGTATTCGATGGCGTATTTTTGCCATCCTCTGGATGATGCTGAACTGGTCCCTGTGCCGAGCAAGCGTGTTGAGCAATACGAGGGCGGTGTTGAAGGTGTCAAGAAGGGAGGAAAGACAATGACGGCAAAGGATCACTTGCTGGAGCGTCTGGCAGCGACATATGGGACCAAAGCTTAGGAGGAGAGAAGATAAGTGTATAGACATCGCAGACGCTATGCAACAGATGCTGTAACGACAGACGAATCAAGTAACTATATGCAGTCAAGGTCTATCATACTCAACAGGGAAAGCGCTTCCGCTCTGACGGAACGACTGTGCGAATAGAAGAAATCCAAACAAAAAACCAAGGGGGGTATCTTTATGCTGCCTGTTTAAGAACGCCGAAGTGAGTTTGCAAAGGAAACTTGAGTCTTTCTCGCAGGTCGGAGTCTCTAGCTCCTACGAGGTCTCGATACGTTCTCATCAATGAACTGCTGGAGGCGCTCGGGCGACTTGCGCACGATGTGATACTCGCCAGGAGCGTCGGTCCAGCTGACGCACTTGGAATAGAAGGCCAGCTTTCGCTCGTCCACGAGCAGGTGACGGGGATCGTGCTGGTTGCGATCGCTAATCTCGTAGCCTTCTTGCTTAAAGGGCTTCAGACTGATGATGCGACATCCGTCTTTGAGGTCCAGGAAACGGTCCATGATCTTGCTGTTGAGGTCCGGGCTGAAGGCTTGGTTGTTGACGAGGACGACATCGGCGCGCTTGAGGACTTGGCCAATCTTGTCGTTTGCGAGGAAATCGCCTTTGAGCAGATGCACCTTACCGACCGATAGACCCCACATGCGTGCGCGAGCAGGAAACTCTTTGGCTTGCAGATCGGCGAGCTTGCAAGGGTTGTCCATGACTTCGCACCCCCAGCTCTCACAACCAGTCTCAAGAGCGGCCTGCAGACAGACGTTGCCAACGCCAGAACCCAAGTCGACAAAGACCTGGTCAGACTTGAGCTCGGCTATGCTCAACATCTCAGAGACAAGTGGTGGCAGCAGTTCGCCATAGACATTGTCAGTGCCGTTCTGATATGCCTTGAGACTGTCGACCTGAGGCGAGACGGTGCGGGTGTAGATCTGGTCGAGGATGCGTTGAATCCATTCGAGAGACAAACTATGCTTCGTGGACAGCTCCTTGCTGATTGTTCCGTCTCTTCTCGCCTTGATGACCATGGTGTTGAAGTCCTGGATGGTACCGACATAGTCTTCCTTTGAGCCTTTGCTGACGGCGCGAAGCAGGCGACGTTCAAAACCATTCTCGTCGTCGAGGTACTTCTGGGCCAAGTTCTCGGGGAAGTAGTTTTGACAGATGAACTTGACCGTTTCCCTGATGTCGTCCAGAGGTTGGTAGTCCTGCTGAACACTGTTCCTGACCAGGGTGAACTTTTCAGGTATCGACAGACCAGGGTATTGCAATTTGATCACGGTGGGCGAGTCTCCGGGAAAGACAGACTTGTACGACTTTGCGACATCACCGGCGACCAGAGAGGCGCCGGAGACGTAGTCGAAGCGACCTTCGTCCTTGCGAACTCTTGAGTCTTCCAGCTTACGGTTGGGGTCCTCGGAGGTGGCACGAGACTTGATGCGCTTCCTTGTGTCGAGCGAGGAGGCACTACTCTCTACGCCGCTGTCATCATCGTCATCGCTGAAGAGTTGTGTCGGAGTCGAGGCCTTGCGCTTGACGACCCGTCTCACCCTCTCTTTCGGCTCTTTCGGCACCGACAGGCGACTCTGTGCAGCGGACTGTTGCGAAGGGCGTTTCGGAAGCGGCGAGGGTCTTGTCGGGGCAGCAGCAGGCTTTGCGACTCTCTTGACGGGGACTGTGACGGAGATGGTCTTGGTTTTGATGACGGGCTTGTTTTTCGGGGCTGCGGTGCCGAAGAAGTTCATGGTGGCGGGGTTCGAGAGAGGAGGGATAGGATGCAGCGAGCGCGAGGGTGAAAAGAATGTAGTCGTCGGCAGCAGTCGGGCGTGGGCGGGCGTTTGTCAGTGGCAGAGAGAAAGTCGGCTGGACAAACAAAGAAAGCTTTGCCCCAGACGCGGCTTCCTTGATGCCAGACTGCCGCCTGTCGCGTGCCTGCCGAACTCGGGTAAAGTGCTTTAGGGGGCCGTGCTCCATCCTTCCGACCTTGCTCTTGCTTCCACCGCATTGTTTACACTGTCCTGCATCTTGCCAGGAAGGTGCTGCTGCATGCCTCGGACTCGACTGAGGCTGATAGAGCACCTGCATACTCTGCTTGTCTGTTGGAGCTCTTCTCGGTGCACACATGGGTCACACTGGCTGAAGAAAGTCGGCGATTCGTCCAACTCGACGGACGTCATAATGCGCTGGATAGCTCTTTCCTGATATAAGTATTCTTGCCTGCCACCTCTCTCTTCCTTCTCTCAGTCGATGCATCATCTCGTGTGAAACCACAGAAGAACTACATACAGTTAGCTGCCCAACATGGAAAACATCCCGACCACCAACGAGACCAAAGGCCAGCCCGAATCCCTGACCAACAAGATTCTCGAGACCGGAGCTGCCGCAACACAGAACTTTGCTCCACCCAAGAGAGTCTGCGCCCATCTCAATGCTTTCCATGCATATGCCAATGACCCTACTCGTTGCGTTGAGACTAACCACTACTGCGCACACCTGAACGACGGTACGCCTTGTCTGCGAGTTCTCCTGGCTCCTCACTGACCCAAACCAGAGGTGCGACAGTGCCTTCTCTACGACTCGCCCGAGTCAAATGCCCGTCTCATTGGTATCGAGTACATGATCAGCGCTCGCCTCTACGACACTCTGGACCAGGAAGAGCGCAAGTACTGGCACTCGCACGTCTTTGAAGTCAAGTCCGGCATGCTCCTTATGCCACGTCCTACCGGTGTCCCCGAGGCTGTGTGGGAAGTAGCAGAGAACAAGGAGATGGAAGAGGTTGTCACTCTGTACGGCAAGATTTTCCACCTGTGGCAGACGGATAAAGGTCACAAGCTTCCTCTGGGCGAGCCTCAGCTCATGACTAGCTACACCGACTACGATCAGTTTGACTTTGACCAAAAAGTCGGAGACAGAGACAGAAGATTTGGCGAAGACCACCGTCACAAGCGCCAGGTCAGAGAGTACATCAAAGAGCCCGCCATTCATCCAGGTTTGTTCACTCCGAAGACTACACGTATCCAGCTGACACGATACAGACGCAGACGCTGCTTGGAAGGGAGGAAGCAACATCACGCAATCAGAGAAGAAAGGTGCCATGACACACCCTTCTGTTATGCAGGACAGCCACAGTGGTGCTTAGTGCGCAGTCTCTCTGAGCATCTTGGAGTAACGAACGTCACGAATCACTCTTGACACGTCATAATGTTTTTTTCTGACAGGTCCAATTGGCCTGACCAATTGATCGGATGAGCATCCTTTCTATGCTGGTATCATAGATAACGTATCGTACTTGACATCCATGTCAGACCCACTACAATGCTTCCAACCATTTCTTCGCCTTCTTGCCCAATGATCCCATCTGCTTTGCCTCACGCACAGCATTTGTGTCTTCTTCCGATGCTAACCAGAACACAGACATGTTGTTAAGGAAGTTGTCTTCACGGCCAGGGATACTGGTGTGTATATGATGCATCGCCTTGTGCAACTCGACGCTCTTTCTCTTGGCCATGAACTTGTTGGCGACACCGCGAATATCGATGTCGGCGTTGATGTTGATTCCAAATGTCCTGCTTTGAAGGTGCAGTGCTGCGTCGATGGCTGCCGGAAGACTCTTTCGGCTGCTGTAAGTCTTTTGATACCATGACCAGGATAGGGACGACACTTACCGAGGAAATGCAGATGGCAGGCGAGGTTTGCAAGAGGATTTCAAAGTAAAGGACGAGAGGTATACACTTTGCAAACACGAGGGCGCGTTCGTCAATATGGCGTTCGAAAGCCTCTGGGTGTTGGATGATCTTGCCGCCAAACTCACTCAACAGACGGTGGTCGGCGACGCAAAAATCGGGGTCCTGGAAGTAGAGTGTGGGCGTGCGATACTTGTTGTTCTGGACCTGCTGCTTTGCTATTTCGGAGTCTTGAGTTAGCGTTCCAATCCTGTTGATGTGATTTGACAAGCAGGCAGCTTACCCAGCTCGAAGATGGCCAGGATAAAGGCCAGTTCATATTGCCAATGGGGGTACTCGCTGAGGTGGGAGAAGATGCTGCCCAGGCCGAGGACGACAATCTTGTCGATTTCGTGTTGGTCAAGGGCGTGGCGAACTTGGTTGCAAGCATCTCTCCAGTTGACTGAAGTCAGACAGTCCCTGATAGACTTGTTAGCACGATAATCACAACAGAGCAATAATCAGATGACTTACTCTTTGAGAGCATTGAGATGCTGCTTGAAGGCATCGGTGACTTTACCAGGGATCTTTTCGCAGGGAGGGAGCTTGTTGACTGGAGTATCGTGTTAGTACATGTCAGATTGCCGTGTGGACTGGAGATTATACCATGGATGAAGTGCTCCTCATTGTACTCGGCCCTTTTCTTTCTCAACCTGGGTGTGTCGTAGTGGCCTGAAGAAGTATAAGGTCTCATACCAAATGACCTGAGCCATCCTTCTCTCTCGACAAAGTACTGAGCGTAATGATCCTTGCGAACCTCGTCCCTATAGTCGTCCATTCTGACAGGCTAGCTGACAATCTTGCTTCAAGTTGAAAAGGCAGAGAGAGGATAAGAGCAGCCAGCAAAAGATGAAGCAAAAGAAGAGCGGGATGCGAGAGCAATGCTAGCTGAGAATCAATGTTCCACAAAACGAACATCTGCTGCTGTTTGCGTCGCGTTTGTCGGGTCCATCGTCACGGCGACAAACAGCAGTATGCGGCAACGAACTTGTCACGTCCCTTGTACGGACCATCGACGCACAGGCTTCAGCAGGCAGGCGCTATGGACTATCAAACAGCAGCTGCCGATCCAAGACGCAAGGTTGCTGCAATGCCATCAGCACAACTGAACACAAAAGGACATGAACCTAATCACTAAATAGAAACATGAGTGCGAGAATATTGGTGGAACTGATTGTATTGCATGGGTTGCATAAGGTTGTTATGTAGATATGAATATGTTCTCTCCTCCACTCGACCCAGTCGCAGGCTAGCCACGACTGCGTATGAAGAATGGGCGAAGAACCCCGGATCAATTGAAGGATATCCTCGAGGCGGATTTGCTATTGCCACAGTGTCCACAGTCGCATTACATCCTGGTATTGTTGGAGATGGCGACCTCTAGCAATTGAAGTGGCTTGGTTGTGTTTGGGGATAGGGAAGACAAAAGGAAAGGAAAATCTACTTGGCCTGAGGCACACTCTGTGACAAGCAGCTGGGTTGACACGATTTGTCTTGCAGCTTCGCTTTGACAGAGTTGGCTCTTTGTGTAAGAAAGAGTGTTTTCTTGTGAAATTGTGAGAAAGAGCGGAAAAGTTTCAGCAAGAGGTCGAGTTTTGATGCACGGCGCACAGTCCAAGTGCTCGACAAACAAAGCAAAGTGAGCATCATCGCCAATCAATCAATCGCGTCCTCCGCCTCGACCACTTTCGTTCTCTTGAGATTGCGCCGCATAAAGTGTCCCTTACAACCATGGTATGTCTTCCGATCAAGAAACCACGCGCAATCTCTGACACCCAATCCAGCCTCCGAAACGTGGAAAAGCAGCAGCGGGCAAAGCAGCAACGGCAGCGGCGACAGCGCCAAAGAAACGCGCCTCCAAACTGGCCAAAGAAAACGACATCACCGCCGACCAAGAAAACGAGATCCTCGAAGCATTTGCCCTGTTCGCCGTGACAGATAACCCAGACTACTCGGACGAGAAAGAAGGAGTGTTACGGACAGAAGATGTGCGACGCTGCCTCATCGCTCTAAACACACCACCCACCTCTGCCGCCGAGTTGTCAGAGATCCTCGAGGCTGTAGACCCAGAAGAGAGCGGCTTCGTCACTTATGCACATTTTGTCGCCGTCGCGGCACTCAAACTCCACGCAAAACACAATGATCCTGAGCAACAAACCGAAGAGGTCGATGCTGCCTTTACGCTCTTCACACGCGGAGAGGGCGACTTCATCACGTTGGCTCATCTGAGGCGCGTCGCACGCGAGCTCAGAGAAGATGTTCCCGACAAGATGCTGCGAGATATGATCAAAGAAGCTACCAGCGGAGGTGGTCCTGTCGTTGGTAGAGAAGACTTTGAAGGCGTCATGAGAAGGGCTGGTGTATTTGGTTGATTCACCCATCGTCTGTTGCGGCATGCTCATTGCTTTGTTGTGCACTTTTTTCTTCATCAAATACCCCATTTTCGTCTTTAGCAGGAGTTCATGGTATGCATTTGTCTCTTTGTTTTTGCATCGAGTCTCGGTTTCGCTTTCTCTTCGTTTGACATCAGGTCCGCGACATTATCCCATGCATGACTATATGTCCACTTAGACACGAACAGGCCTGTGACAATCGTGAGCATGTCTAGCTCGTCTTTCTTCATCAAATCGCATCATCATCATGCTCATCATCCTTTTCAGAGTCTTCGTCCCAGCCGATTCAATCGGTACTAGGTTCTTCCAAGGAGAAATCGCAGCGTAGTCGTTGACCTCCTTATATATTGGTTAAGGATTGCATAACAAGCACATACGGCCACAGTCAGCTGAAAACTGGGCATCCCGTCCGCTCTGCCATACATAAGCAGTTGAACGGCAGATTAGTACTACGGTGGGTGAC
>SWBF01000060.1:0-165945 GCA_023848595.1 Aureobasidium sp. EXF-10727
ACTGGGCATCCCGTCCGCTCTGCCATACATAAGCAGTTGAACGGCAGATTAGTACTACGGTCGGTGACGACGTGGGAATCCCTGCTGCTGTACGTTTTGTCTTCGCGATAATCTTTTGTCTGGAGGCAATGATGACCCTCTCTTCATGCTTGATCTTCGTTTTGTTGGCTGTCGGATGGTAGTGTTTGATCTGAGGACAAACATCGCTCAGTTCGATGTGGGCTTGATGTTGAGAACGATGGCTTCGGAAGTGAGCAGTGGTCTGGTCAAGATATGTGGCCCATATGTTCGCATCGAAGTCGCGAATGGAACGTTCAGCACACCGGGGTAGCTTTGAGCCACGGAGTAGCTTTGAGCCATCCATAGCTTTGAGCCATCCATAGCTTTGAGCCAACTTCTGTAAAGACATACTTACGAATGCTGACAGGGGAAGAACAACATCAGCGGCAAAAGATACAGACCATATGGCTACGAAAGACACTCATAACATGACATGATCAGCAGAGCAAGAAAGTATCTGAAGAAATCAGCTCTTCAATATTCTAAGTATTTGACAACTTCATTTCTATTGTTGATCGATAGTGATCTTGGAAGCCAGATATCTGAGCTTCCTGTTTCATATCATCTGTCTATTGCTTCATGATCGCTAATGCTTGTTTCACAAGGTCCTGGATACCGTCATCCTGCACGAGGCTCTTTGCTTTCGCGAGCTCTTGTGTCCACAACTGCCATCTATCCTTATTATAGCCCCTCCACTCCTGACCCTTGCATTGAAAGCCAGGCCTTGCGACCTTACCGCTGTAAGTTTTGTCACTGTCCGAGAGGCCCTTGAGGGTGCGACCAGCATAGAGTATCCATACTGCCGCAGCACCAACAGAAGCATCAACGGTAGTCTTTCCAGGCAGATTCTCTAGCTCTTCCTCGAGTGCGCTTCTCAAACTCCAGATACCGTAGAGGGAGTAGTCGAGAGCATTAAATTCCGGTCTCTCACCACCATGCTCATTGATAGCCGCAGCGGTCAAACGTGCAACGAACGCATTGACGTTGATCCATGCATCCCTGGTCTTCGTGTCCACCTCTTTATCGTCGGGAAAGTTCCAGCATTCGCGGGCCTGTTGACCAAAGAGAGGGAGGCCCTGCCAGACTTTGCTTCCGTCTACCTCGACTTCCTTCCCGTTCGTGTCTTTGAGCGGAGGGGCATCGGTGACTAGGGCTTGGAGCAGCTTGACGAGCGAGTCTTGTTGTTTCGAGGAGTGAGGCTGTTGAGAGGAGAGATGGAGAATGCTGGTCCACAATTCGCGGAGGTGGGATTCGAGCTTGTCGTTGGAAAGCGAAGACTTTGCGCATGCTGTGAGTTGTTCCAATACAGCGTCCGTCTTCTCCGGTTTGGCTAGGTGCGACGAAAGGATCTTGTGCTCTTCGCACTCGCTGATCTCAGGTGAGATGTCCATCCTTTTGTCCGTAGCGTGCAAGAAAGACTTTTGTGGTTGTGATAAAATAGAACGCGAAAGGGCAATGAGAGGCTTCAAAGAGTGTAGCAGCATAAAACCGAAAGAAGAGGAGATGTGTCTTGTTACTCACAACTTCCTGTTACCTTGATCTCTCCTCTTTTCGTACCTACCTAACTATGACGAATGATGACCACTGGATGAGTGTTCCGAGAAGGTAACCCCCACCATGCTTGTGCCCCCGTCTTTGGGCTTCAAGCCTTCTTGATAGTCAACATGATCTTCGAAATTTACTACCGAGCCTGAACGACATGCATCTACACATGGTCCTTATCATTGGCTGATAGAGTAAGCAGCCGACAAACACAAGAGGCGACGTCCGACTCTGCCAAGGATAACACAACACACGACGGCCCGTGCCTCGTCGATCACCAAGGAGGAGGCGGAGAAATCACACAACCTCTCCTCTTTTCTCCCTTTGCCAATAATCATCCTTCTTCATTCGGCCGAAGCATGACTTGTGCTTCACAAGACGTGCATTCTTATCAGTAGATCATTGGCTGTTTGGCTTTTGTATCTCGCTCCTCGGGAGGCCTCGGCTATAACAAAAAACAGATATTCAGGGCGTTTTACTCAAGTAGGAAGGCATGTATGCACGACACTTTATGTGCCAAGGTCCAAGTCTTACCGCTGCTGAGATCTCCCGGTTTGATGTGCACTGCTGCATGCATGGACTGACCGACTAAAAGCAGCGATTGGAGGGAATTGAGAAGCACCTTGATGCTGCACAGCGACCGCTATGGACTATCATTAACCTCTGGCAGCACACGCTCTCGCTATGGACTATCATTAACCTCTGGCAGCACACGCTCTCGCTAAGATGGAAGTTACTTTTGTGCCCTGCTATTCTCACCAATGGACGATAAGATAGCGAGAACGAGGCACATGGCTCTCGGATATCTGGACGTCCAGGAGTCTTGGTCCTTCGACTAGAGGAAGGAAGTCAAATACCAGCTTGCTCTCTGCATTGCATCGAGACATCAGCTTCCATCACCACTCTCCATTCGCTTTGAGTACCCAATCACACATTCGCTGTCTTGAACACTCTTCCCACTCGATCTTCTACACATCCAAGCACACGATGCTTTTCAAGTCCATCTTCGCCACTGCCGTGCTGTTCGCAGCCTCCTCCGTCGCTCTTCCTACTGACCTCGAGGCCCGCCAGCAGTCAACTACCTGCGGCAGCACCTCCTACAGCGCCTCGCAGGTCAGCGCTGCCGTCAAAGCCGGCTACGGCGACTACCAAGCCGGCCGCACCTACGGCAGCAACTCGTACCCTCACAAATACAACAACTACGAAGGTTTCGATTTCCCCATTGCTGGTCCTTACGAGGAGTTTCCTTTGAAGTCAGTTGCCTCGGTGGCCATATGAGAGGATGGGACTAACATGGACATCTAGGACCAGCGGTGTTTTCACCGGAGGCTCTCCTGGCGCCGACAGAGTCATCTTCAACACCAAAGGCCAATGGGCTGGCACCGTGACCCACACCGGCGCCTCTGGAAACGACTTTGTTGGCTGCTCTGGCACCAGCTAGATGCTGAAACAAACAAGAAGTCTGAAGTCGAAACATTTCATGAACTAGATATCACGAAAATCAAAAGCTGGCACTTTGATTTATTGACGCATTGTCCTCATCACATCAAGCTGTACAAATTTGCATTTCCCAGTCGTCTCAGGGACGTGATGTTATCCGCAATTATTGAAAAGACAGTAAGAGAGCTATCTGGAGCTCACCATAACAACGTAGTGACTAGCGGGCCGACTTCGACATTGGGTTTCCAGACAGCGGGGCCGACCTTGACCTTGTTGGTCCAGACGGCATCACCGACGACGGACTGGGCAGCGTCTTGGGATGCGGTGTCTTGGGCTTGTTTGTCTTGTGCTTAAGCATCTTTGACTTGACCGTCTCGGGCTGGCTCGCCATCGCCATGGGCATCGGTAGTCTGTGTGTGTTTGGAGAGTTGCGCCTCCACGTCCATCGCGTCCTGAGTGGGTGCGCCTTGAAGAGGCGACTGTTGTCCTGACATGGCGTAGCTGGTTGACTGAGAACATCCTCGTTTCTTTGGCGCTTGAGATATCTGCCGTTTGCGTCTCTTGGTGGGCGAGGGCGCTATGTATGCTTTCTTTTGTTTGAGAGCGCCATGGACGATGTAACAGCAGTATTGATTACAATTGAAGGGTATAGTTGTAGTCATTACTCGACGCAAGTTAGATCATAGATGCCTTTTAACAAGACATATCAGAACCGTCAGAAAATCAAACAAGTTCACTTGCTGTGCTGGCTTGGAGTTTCACGCCTTACGACTCAATCGCAAGACAAGGTGAAAGCATCCGAACATCCATTAAACCTACTTGCCGCGTAGGTTTGGATCACTCTACTTCTTACGCCTTGCATTTTAGTCATCACCTTTTGACACTTTGGTCTCCTTCTTTGTTCTTCAAATATCACTCAACCTCGTCAAAACAACACTACTGTCACCATAGGAGCGTTATGGCAACTCTCAATCTCAATAACGCTAACATCCTGTCGAGCGACAACCAGAAGACCGACCGAGGCCGTGACGGCGAGGACTACTGGAACAAGATTAACACGACCGCTCAATTTGGATATGCAAAGCCCAGCCACCAGTTAATCCTCGGTGTCTTGTCTAGCGGTGGCTTCAACAACGCTATCCTGGCATGTTTTCTTAGGGTGCGTTCGGTTCGGCGACTTTAAGGGGTCAATAATCGCTCAATGTCGCTCAATGTCGTTACTAAGGCCGTTCCGGAGCGCGCGTTCGGTACTTCGAGCTCAATTTCGACTGGAATATGGCTTCGGGTCAGTCAATGTCGGAATTTGGCTTTTTTAGCGTAAATACCTGCAAAAAGAGGGTCTTGGCACGGCCTATTATTATTGTTGTACCTAGGTACCATATTGTCCCTAGAACTTCTTTAAAAATGGCCAAATCTAACTTTAATAACTTTAAGTAGCATGCTCTATATATATAGTTAGCTATATATGCAGTTATTAATAAGGTTACTTTTTATAGTAAAGAAATTTAAACTATATATACTAATAAGAATAAGGGCAAGAGATAGACAGTATAACTTTAAGAATATTAAACTAATTAGTATATATATAACTTTATATACTTAAAATAACATATTTTTAAGGCCCTACTTAACTAGCTAACTTTAAAAGAATTAAGTAATAGTAAAGAGATTACTATAGCTAAAAAGTTAGTTTTTTTTTCTATATAGTATTAGATAGAATAGGTTACTAAAAACTATAAAAGGCCTTTTAATACTTAATATCTATAATATTAGTAGTTATATATAAGATTCTTAATTTTTTAATACTACTATATAAAAAGGTAGTTAACTTATCTAATTAAAATATACCTATTTTAAATAAAGTTAGAACTTTAAAAAAGTTTTAGCTATACTTTAAAAACTATATTAAAGTAATTAATAAGTATTACCTTTTTATATATATTAAGGATAATAAGGCTATTATATATAAAGATTATAAAAATAACATTATTTTAAATATCCTAGTAATATATAACTTTAAATATTAGTTTCTATATATCTATTTAAAATAAAAAGGCAATACTTATAATATATATATATTTAATACTATAAAGACTACTAGAAAACTTATATATTCTAATAAAAAGTACTTTCTTATAAATACTAGATATATTAATTTAGATATAATTCTTATACTATATAAAGATATATAGTATTATTTATATAAATAGAAGTTAGTATTAAAAAGGCTAGGTATAAAAAAAAGCTTTTTAATTTATAATACTTATTTTTATATAACTATATTAAAAGAAATTTTAGCATTTTTAAATAGTACTAAAAAATATTTAAAAAGTAGTATTAGTATTTTTTAGATATATAGATAAAGCTAGTACTAGCGCTTACTATAGTATCTAATTTTATTATTATATAAAAATAAAAGAATTCTCTATTTAATATAGAAATTAAGCCTAAGATAAATTTTAATAAGAATTCTAATAGCATAGCTAGTATTAATAAATATAAAAAGAAAAGTATAATAGCAAGAAAGTAAAAGAATATAGCAATAGTAATATAGTATAATTACTAGTATTATTTAAAATTAAGAAATTAAGTATATAAAGTAACTAAGATAGCTAAAAAATAGTTAAAATTTATATATTATTACTTTTAAGCTATTTTTTACTTATTAATTTAACTTAACTTAACTTAACTACCTTTAATCTATATATTAATAAGCTTATACTTTATTACTACTAAGCTTTTAATAAATATCTATATATAGTTATTTTCTATAAATGCTAATATTGCCTTTATTTACTAATCTAGATTATACTTATAGTTTTACTTGCTAGTAATAAGCTTATTAAATATAGTAATAGCTAATCTTACCGGATTACTATACTTAACCTTATATTTAAAAATATTGTTTTTATACTTAAGGGCTTTAGTAAGTTTTTTTATCTAACTATTATTTATTTTTTAATACTTTATACTAATAATATAGGGTCTAAACTTCTTTTTAATAAGATGCTTTCTATATAATTTAGTATAGTAAGCCTTTTTATTAGTAGTAAGATTATTAAATATGTTTTTAATAGGGTTATCTATTATATTAGTTATAATTATAGCCGGATTAACTAGTACTTAGGTTTTTATATTAGGTATTTTTTTATAGATAAGTAAGGTATTAATACCTTTAGTATAATAACCTAAAAAAGTATGTTTTTTCTATATTTTATATATCTTAGATTAATAAGATAGAAATTATGTTTTAAAGTATCTTATCTTTTTATAGGCCTTAAAATAGGTCTTTATAACCTTAGGCAATAAAATAGGCAAACCGGCCTTATTAATGCTCTATTTAAAAAGATTAATAATAACTATTTATACCTTTTATAGTTTTTAAATTCTTTTATTTTAGACTTTATTCTAGTAATAGTAATAAGGTATTAATATAGCTTAGATATATATAAAACTATAGCACTAATAATAGCTATTTAAACCTATAGTTTCTATCTATTTTTAAGTATATTACTAAGCCTCTTTTATACTATAAGCTTATATATAAGAAACTGCTCTATCTAAGCATTCTAGCTAAGATAACTTACTTAAATTTAGAACTTTTATAAAAAGAATATTTAAAAAAAAAGGTAGTTATAAGGTTTTTTAAAAAAAGATTAATAGAAAAGAAATAACTTAAGTATCTATAGTAAACTAATTAAATTACTGCTAATAAAATACTTACTCTAATTTTATAGCAAATTTAACTATATTAATATATATGCCTACTATTCTATTTAACCCTCTACCTATTTTTATACTACTTAATATGCTTAACTTAAAAATTATTATGCCTTATAAATTAAATATCCTTACTAGTTTAAGGTAATTAGCAATAGTAAGCTATAAAAGCTAAAATTTAAGGTATAGAAAGGACCTGCTAATATTAAGAATTCTAAACTAAACATACCCTTAACCTTAATGTTAATAATGCTAAGACCTTATATATAGATATAAGAGCTATGCTTTATAAGAAGTTTTTCTTTTTTGCTAGTTATAATATTTACATATTAGACTAATGTATATATAGAGCTAGCAAGAAGCTATAGCTTTAGATATTAAATAACAAAAATAAGGAGTTTAGACTAGAAATAGAGGATATCTACGCCTACTTTACTAAATATGCTATGTAAAAGCCTTACTTTAGCCTAAGACTTACTAGAAGATCCTTAGTAAGCTAATTGTTAATAACCTTAAAGGCAGATATAACATTAATCTATATATTACTAATATGACCATGCTTAATTGCCTGATCTTAAAGTTAACTACTAAGATAAAGAATAATGTTAACAAGTATGCCCTAGTAGAAAAGATGGCAAAGGTAGATAAGAGCCGAAATAAGGACGTAAATAAGATGGAAAGCTGTCCATACTAGTTAAATCTTGATTCCGTAGTCGCACTTAAATTAGAACATCCTCCGGACATGGCAACCCTATCTAGAAAGAGAAAGCGCACTATGCCTAAGCCTAAGATGCTTAAGCATACGTATATTATTGTTAAGAAGGAAAGCCATCTAGACAAGCCCGTTATGTTAACGTCCCTTTGTACTTAACCTCTTCCTTTTAAGTCTAAGGCCGACATTGACATTAAAGACATCTAGTTTAACAAGTTCTGGACCCTTATTAACAAGGATAAAACCGGCTTCTAGCTTGAATGGAAGCACTTGCATGGCAGTCTTTCCATTACGAATGTCAAGCGTTTCCGTGCATTGATTAGAGCACACAAGGGAAGCAAGGACCCGAGTTACGAGCTTACTGTCCAAAGAGTCATCGCACCAGAGAACGATAAAGTGTGTTATGCATAAACACGATCCAGTAAACGTGACATTCATCTACAATCATTAAAAAAGACATTAAATAAGCTATCCAGCAGCTCAATATACTAAACCCAATCCTCCTCCTTGGCAGTCTGAACATTATAACTCGTATGCACCACAATACCCCTTTCCTCCTGCTGCGCCCTCCTCCCCCTCCTCTCCTCCCCAATACTCTTCAAACTCTGCTGGCGGCTGGGACCTCTGCGTGACGCACTGTCGTCGGAAGAAGACACACTTCCCCTCCGACTCGCATTCCTGCTCTGCTGCAGAGACACAGACACAATCGTCATGTTGCCCGTAGAAGGCTTATAGCCATGCTTAGCATACGAATGCTTTTTTGCATGTCCTGGACCCTCGACGCCCTTGCAGGTGACGTCAACATCGTAGTTTTCGAGCTCGACGTCTTGGGTGCCGTCGAAGATGCCGTCTGTATCGTCGTAGGCAGGGTAGGGGGAAATGGCGCGCGAGCGTTTGCCGCCGATGGTGGTGGGGAAGTCGCTGGGGGTGTTGGTTTTGTTGTTGGACGAGGCGGATTTGTGCGTGTGGATGCTGAGGAAAGGGAGGTGGGCTTTGAAGAAGGGGCGTAGGCAAGGGGCGTTGGCGCAAAGGATGCAAGCTGCCAGCTCGATTTCGCTTTTGATGGATGTTTTAGTTTTTGTTTTTGTTGGAGGTGATTGGTGAGGGAAAGTAGACTTACGACCAGACTACGATGGGTTGGAGTGTATAGGTGATGTCGCTGTCACCTACGTGTATCCAGGTCACGATGCTGAGGAGACGCACCAGACTGATGACACAAGAGCTGCAGAGATCGCATCAGCAAATTTCAGAATTCGACGACCAAAATGACAGGACAAACACATACATTGAGCCTAGCGTAAAGACAAAACTAAGAACGATTTTCTGTTTTAGCTCAAGAGTCAACCTCCACACGATCGGTATGGGAAGACACAAGATCATCAGATCGGCTATAGTAATACAATAGTCAGTCTTCGAGGTCCATAATGCAGATGGGATGACGATCAGACTCACTGACGATGTTCATCACGCCGTTGCCAATATAGAAAGCTTGCTTGTTGATGCATCTTGTAGGAGCAATTGTCATGTCCCTGTATAGACAACGGTCAGCACATATCCCATCGTCGTACTTGAAATCGATCACAACAACTCACCAATTGGCTCTGACAGGCACACAGGCAAAAAGACTGGAGAACATGGCTCCTAGACCATAGCCCACAGTACAGAACGCACACATCCACCAAAGATATCTAAAGTTGTCGATGGGGAACAGCCTCCGGTACAACATGAGAATAGACATCTTGGTGAGCAACATGCAGACAGAGTAGATCATGGCAGCAAAAGTCCAGACTTCCAAAAAGGTCGGCGCAAAGTCTGCAGCACTGACATCCCATAGATGTTTACCCTGTGGGTATGTTAGAGAGATACTCAAGGATGGAAGGGGACCATACATACCATGCCCACTTTGACCATGTACTGGAACATACCTACGTCGGCATAAAACACCATGGTTGCCAAGGCCATAAGATCTGGTTTACGTCAACAGTTTGTTCTCTGCAAAGGCTTGTAGACGCGATCAAGTTCGGAATACTTACAGTCATCCCAACTGACACATTTGACCAGTTTGATGCGTGTATATATCCTCATGCTCACGAAGCCGGTGACAATTATGAGACACACAATATTGCATATCGTCTGCTGATTTCCCGTACTGACGGGGTCGGTCAAGTTGCTGGTCATGCCCGGTGGTGGCGGTCTCGCCGGTGTCATGGCCGGATCGCTCATGGTCGTTAAAGTCTTGCTGTGGCTGGATCACGAAAGGCTCTGGGAGGAGTAGGATGAAAGACAACGTAAAAGGGTTATATGGAAAAGAGAACACCCGCCACCGGGAACATGTCATTTGTCTAGCCACCATGGCTGGAGGAAAAAGAGCCTGTGGTGGATATTCAGGTGCGTGTCAAGTCCGCCGCGCACGAGTATCATCTTGCAACAAAGTCTACCAGAGATACCAAAATAAGGCCTACCAACAGTGGCAAAAAGCTTGTGTCGGAGAATCTGACACTCAAGTGAGCTTCCTCGATCATCGAGGCAGCACAAGAGGAAGTACTAGGCGTGATTGCAGGTGCCAGTTTCAGGTACTTGCCGGAAACCCAGAAGGTCTGGTCGACCTATCCACTGCAAGTCCGGGGCGCAAGACTCGCGACCAATTTCTTGGGAGAGCAGACAGGTGTAGCGCATGTCGCGAGTGCTGTCTTGTATGACATAGAATTGTCGACCAGTGCAGCTTCCAATGGAATGACGAGAGATGGTTTCACTCAGAAACTGCGCTCGCGCAATCATGGTGTTTCAATGGCGGCAGCATCATGTCCAGCTTCGAGAAGGCGGTTTATTGGAAAGGATGGATGGTCTGTAGCAGGTGTCTGCACATGAAACAGGCAATGACTCGTAGCTCGCGAAGAAGGGACATTTTGGGTGGCTGAAGTTCGGCGTTGTAGACCAACATCTGTCACATGAGTAGCTATAGAAATGTACGACATGGACGTGTCTGGACTAGGATTGTCTTCGTTCATGACTTTGTCAGAAATCGTAGGAGCTATTACTACTTGACTCAGGCCAGGAAATCGAGATAGTTGCAGCTGTAACTCTCTGCGGCAATCCTGCAAAGTCATAGGCGAAAAGCATGCTAAAAACCTGTTGTTTCGCTTGACTTTCCCAGCAAGATACACAAGAGAGACTCTGCAAAAAAAGCACCAGATTTACTACAGGGCAAGTTCAGACGTGCAAGAAAGCCATTTGATTGGTGTTATACATTGATGGTGTGCAAAGCCTGAGCCCCTCTTGCTCAAAGAGAAAAACGCCGTTCATGTCATGATGCCGAATTACGCGTGCAGTTCCATCATCTATGCTGTTTGGGTACCGTAGCCTCTGATGCCCTCTGCGAATGCCCAGCTCTGCTTTTCGAGCTTCTCCGACTCCTTGAGGTCAACACCTGACTGAGCGTCAATGACGGCAATGCTGTATTGATCCAAACTCCTTGCGTCACGGTAGAAGAGAACCTTCATACACTCCTTGATGGTCTCGACGGCCTCTTCCTTGGTCAACTTGGCAGCTGCCTCCTCGTCAGGTACTGCGCGACGGAGGATGGGTTGTGCGAGATGAGCACCGAAACCGGTGGCAAGTGTCGGGGCGCTGAAGGTGGTGCCGAGAAGATCAACACTGGCCAAAAAGGGCTTCTTCTTGTCGTCAAGACCTGCAACGAGGATGGCATTCCAAAGGGGATTCATATCGGAGCGGCGCTTGTACATGACTTTGCTGAGGTATGTGTGCAGGTTCTTTGCCGAAAGCTGGGTGACATCGTCGGAGGATTGGTAGTTCTCGTTGATGCTCAGAGTGCCGAGGAGGCGGTCGAGGTATTGCATGTCGGACACATCGCCACCAAAGCCGACGATGGATTGCTTGTTGAAGACGCGCAGACGCTTGACATCGGTGAAGCGGGCAAGGGAACCGTATGAAGCTGAGTGAGTGTCAGATGTGATGGGGTCCGAGATGGGATGATCAGAGGGGCTAACCTAGGTTGTCGGCGGCGATGACAACGCCATCCTTGTACTTGAGACCGATGACTGAGGTACCGGTGACGATGGGCGACTGAGTATGTTGGATGGGGCCTGAGTGATCCTGGGTGCCGAAGTGCGAGTAGTCGTAAGCGCCGTAAACATCGTCTCTGGGCTGGGCAGGCAGTCAGTAACGAGAGTGGCAGGTAGATGGCAAAAGATGGAGCTTACTCTGCCCCAGCCGTGAGGGAAGTGGTTCATTGTGAGAGGGAGAGCTGTGGGGAGTTTGGGCGAAGGTCGGAGTGTCGGACGAGAAAGGGTCGAGAGGACAGGACGGACGTGACGAGGATTAGATGGTTGATGGGTGATTGTATGCTATTGGCAGCTGCTGGAAGTCGCAAGGCAGTGACGCGCCCGATGGAGCTCGACCGGAAGCCGAGACTTGGCGCTCCGCCGCTCATGCACTTTTTGTTTCGACATGTGACAGTCCAACATACACACTCAACATGTCTGCAGCAGGAGGATCCGCCGACGCCACTGCGTGTCCAGTCGACCACGAGACTCGCCAGGCATGGCTGGACCAAGCCAAAAAGGCAAAATCACAGGAGCCTCCAGCACCTCCGCCGCCGCCGCAAGCAACACCTTCGCCGCCCATACCCAACAACATCCCTCACGACCTCAGCCAGATCCCGATCCAGACTCGCTACTCTCTCGACCATGGCGCATGGCTGGCCATTCTGCCCAAGAACATGGCCATGATGTCGCCAGCACAGCGTGGTGCTCTCGACACTTTCCGCGAGATTTCGACCATTCCCCGCGCTGTCTCTGCCGAAGGACACGATGCCGCCGCCAACACACACAGTCCCGCAAATAATGAGCAAGAGTCTGGAGTTGACGAGAAGAGTGGAAACTGGGTATATCCGTCCGAGGAAATGTTCTTCAACGCCATGAAGCGCAAGAACTACGACCCCGAAGCCGCCGACATGCGCACCATTGTGCCCATTCACAACGCCGTTAACGAGCAGGCTTGGAAAGAGATCAAGGCTTGGGAAAAGGGCAGAGGTTCTGAAGCGTGAGTCTATCTACGCTAGTCATGGCCTTGTTGCTCGCGCTAACTTGTCTACCAGATGCGGCGGCCCCCGTCTTGTTTCCTTCATGGGCCAGTCCAAGGAACTGACCCCGCGAGCACGCTTCAACTCTATCCTGGGCTACTCCAAACCCTTTGACAGACATGACTGGATCGTCGACCGCTGCGGCACCCACATCGACTATGTCATTGACTTTTACGCCGGCAAGAACGAGGGCAAGCCGGGCAAGTCCCTCAACTTCTACCTTGATGTCCGTCCCAAGCTCAACAGCTGGGAGGGAGTCAAGATGAGAGTCGAGAAGTTCTGGGGTCTGTGATCCGTCTCCTCATCTGGGCGAGCGAGATCGCCTTCTTTCGTTGTCGAAGCCTAGTCCTCTTCTGCCTTGTGTTCTCCTCTCCACTCTTGCGGCCGTTGAAGTCGCCGCTTCTTGTTTGGCCGGCACAAAATCCACCGCCTCTCTTGGATTCTTGGTCTTTTCCTGTTCTTTCTTCTTTGCAATTCTCTCATGTGCGGCGACCAACTTGTCGCCGTATGCCCAATCGGGGAACTTTGTCGCAACTGCACCCTGTGACCACGGAGTAACATACTGATCTTCCTGACTGATGCCAGCAAAGTCGAGCAGTTTGGGCAAGAGACCAGGGTTGCGTAATGCCGAGGAATGGTACAGGCGTTGGTTGAAATGAGTTCCTTTCTTTTTCAAGTCGAGAAATCGTGCAAACTTGGTCGTCGTCTCTGGGGGCGGCGAGCCTGGGGGTGAGGGTGGTATTTGAAAGTTGGGGACGGGTGGCATGGTGAGATTTCGAAGCATGAGACGATTGGCCGTGTAGGGTGATGGTGGAGCAGAGGCTTCCTCGTCTTCAGCCGAGTCCATGGAAGCATTAGGCGCTGGCATAGGCGAGGGTGCAGCGACTGGACCAGCGACAGGACCAAGAGCTGGACCGATTGGAGCAGGTTCTGGGTGTTGTACTGGGGCAGGAGTAGGAGAAGGTTGTTGTGGTTCGGTCGTTTTTTCGACAATCATGGTGGGAGCGGCATGCTGAGAGTTTGCTGCAAGACAGTCAACAGTGCGTTGTAAGATACAAGGTTGTACGATATAGACGAACATGGGACGACTTCAGGCAGAGCTTCTCCAATCGTCTTGTTTGCGACGGCCTAGCATGCGGCTTGATTAGCAGCCATCCGTTCTCTTGAGCGTGTTTGTCTAGGCACAATGTACCTGATTCGACCTGGAAACAGGCGCGACAGTGTCGTCTTCATCCTCGCTACTCGAGTAGCCTCCCAGACCTAATGCGCCACTCATAGTGTCTTGGGGTGTGAGGAAAGAGCGGAAGAGAGGGCGTGTCTGATGACGGAAGCTTTTGCGCGCCGGGCAGGCTGCACTCTCGATCACATGCGAATCGCTCACGCTTCTTCTCTTCTTCGCAGCCAACACTTTTGTCTCCACTCAACTCCTCACCTCTAACCATGGATCCTCCTCCAGCTCCTCCATCAGACGTCCCACCGCCGCCGCCTCCTTCAGACCATGTTGCCGCACCACCGCCGCCCATGGCCGACGTGCCCCCACCTCCGGCTCCAGACACGAACGATGAAGAACTCGGGCCCTCGATCGTCTCAGCAAAGAAGCAAAAGAAAGGATGGGGCACCGTCAAACCAAAGAGCCAACCACTGGACATCGAGGAGATCCTGGCAAGGAAAAAGGCCGCAGATGCAGCCGCCATGAAGCCAAAGTTCTTGTCGCGTGCTGAGCGTGAGAGGATAGCACAAGAGAAGCGTGACAAAGACGACGCGGACGCAAAGAAGAGGTCAGAGGTGGAGCGCGACACTTTCTCAAAGCCACAATCCAACGGAAGTCATGCTCAAATCAACACCGGTAACCATCGCTCCACGGACGGTCGCCCGGCTATCCCCACTGGTCCCAGGAGTCAAAGAGGAGGCCAACCACCATCAGGCCCTGCTGGTTGGAGAAACAGGGAGCAACACAACAGAGGCTACGACATGGCTCCACCACCGCCTCCCAAGCAGAGCGCCATCATCAGCGGCAATCAGACCGCAAAGAAACTCACCGCAGAAGAAGCCGCCCAAGCCTCGATCCGTCAACGCTATATGGGAGCCGATCAGAACCAGTCAAACTTTTCGGCAAAGAAGAAGCGCAAGCGAACCACCGAGAAGAAGTTCAACTTTGAGTGGAATGCGGAGGAAGACACAAGTGCCAACACCGACCCACTATACAAGGACAGAGCTGCTCCTGCTGCAAGACTGGGTGGTTACGCTGATGGAGACGAGACGGCTGCCGAGAAGTACGCAAAGTTGCTTCAAGAGCGCGATCCCGAGACCGGCAAGCAACGAGCACAGCAGATTCTGGAAATGAAGGAACGACAAAAAGCTTACGAGAGTCGCAACGCCATCGATAAGCACTGGAGCGAGAAGGAACTCACCCAGATGCGCGAACGAGATTGGCGTATCTTCAAGGAAGACTTCAACATTGGCACAAAGGGCGGCTCCATCCCGAATCCTATGCGTTACTGGCAGGAGTCTGGTTTACCCAAGCGGCTATTGCAGGTTATTGACCAGGTCGGCTACACAGATCCCTCGCCCATTCAGCGAGCAGCTATTCCGGTTGCTCTGCAGGCTCGTGATCTGATCGGTGTTGCCGTGACTGGTTCCGGTAAAACTGCCGCCTTCCTCTTACCTCTGCTTGTCTACATCTCCGAACTGCCTGCACTCAACGAGCTCACCAAGAATGACGGTCCTTACGCCATCATCCTCGCACCAACTCGTGAACTGGCACAACAAATTGAAATTGAAGCAAAGAAGTTTGCAACGCCGCTAGGCTTCACTTGTGTGTCCATTGTTGGTGGTCATTCGATCGAAGAACAAGCCTATAACTTGCGCAATGGAGCAGAGATCATCATCGCCACCCCTGGTCGTCTAGTTGACTGTATCGAGCGCCGCGTACTAGTCTTGTCACAGTGCTGCTACATTATCATGGATGAAGCCGATCGCATGATCGATCTGGGTTTCGAAGAGCCCGTCAACAAAATCCTCGACGCCCTCCCGGTGGGCAACGAAAAACCAGACACCGAAGAAGCAGAAAACAGCCAAGCCATGCAAATGCACGTTGGCGAACGAGGCCGCTACCGTCAAACAATGATGTACACAGCCACCATGCCCACCGCCGTCGAACGCATCGCAAGAAAATACCTCCGCCGTCCAGCCATCGTGACCATCGGAAATGTCGGCGAGGCAGTCGACACGGTCGAGCAACGCGTGGAATTTGTGTCTGGCGAAGACAAGCGCAAAAACAGACTCCGGGAAATCCTATCGAGCAGGGAGTTTGCACCACCCATCATCGTCTTTGTCAACATCAAGCGCAACTGCGACGCCGTGGCAAAGGACATCCAACGCATGGGCTACTCTGCCGTCACCCTGCACGGTTCAAAGACGCAAGAGCAGAGAGAAGCAGCACTCCTCTCCGTCCGCGAAGGCAAGACCGAAGTCCTCGTCGCCACCGACCTGGCAGGCCGCGGTATCGACGTCTCGGACGTGTCTCTGGTCGTCAACTTCAACATGGCCACAAACATTGAGTCCTACACTCATCGTGTGGGTCGTACCGGTCGTGCTGGAAAATCTGGTGTTGCGATTACGTTCTTGGGCTCAGAGGATAATGATGTCCTGTATGACCTGAAGCAGATGCTGAGTAAAAGTTCCATCTCGAGGGTCCCAGAGGAATTGAGAAAGCACGAAGCAGCGCAGCAAAAGAGTCAGAGGGGTGGCAATAGGAAGCCGGTTGAAGAGAGCAGTGGCTTTGGCGGCAAAGGCGGTGGATGGGCTTAAGAGAACCATCTCTCTAACCATATTTGTCGCGAAATTGAAATCATCGAACTCGAAAGTTCTTGATCAAATGGCCCACTTCTAAGTCAATTGCTGCCTCGTTCGAGAACAGAGACAATAACGCTAGAGTCAGGGTCACTCGCTGTCTATGAACCATGCACACCCTCTCCTTGCATGATACCAAGTGCGGTTCCTAGACCTCTTGCTCCATTCGTGCACACCTCAACCAGGGATCACTCCCTCGGGTGAGCCTTTTCATTCGATAGTCAGGTAGACATGACATGTCCGACAAGAGCATCAGTAGAAAATGCCCGAGACAAGGAAATGATTTAATAAACAAGGTATATTCGGTCTAATCTCTATATGTTTAACAACAGGCAAATAAAAAACCGCTTTACAAATGCTATTCCCCCTTCACCAACCGTAGAAAATGCGGATGATTATTATGTACAAAAGAGTAAAAGTGCTTTTCCCAAACAAAAACAAAAATGGCAGGCAGGCGTCTAGCAGAGCCACTTATACACCTTCTTCCACCTCGGCCACTGCGCCTGCTCAGCCCTCTCCTCAGCAACCAACTCCGCAACATTGAGCTCGCGAATCCCCGTATGCAAATCCATATTATGACTACGGATAACACTAGTCCTATACCAAAACTTGTATGGCAGATAAAACAAAATCACCACCGGGGCAGCAAGATAGACTTCAAAAAAGTTCATGACCTGTTCGCTGGCCGTCATGTCAGCATACCCGATGGGCGCAAAGCCAGTCCAGAATTGTGCAACCAGCACAAGGCAATTGAGGATGAGGCCCACCCAAGAGCCCAAGACGCCGGCTTGGGATTTAAAGGCCAGTTCGTCGAGGGAGTGGCCTTGGACTTTCCAGGCCTTGCGGAAGCGGATGTGTGCGAGGCAGATGCTGATCCAGGTGAAGATGGAACTGAGGCCCGAGAGTGCGAGCATCCAGTTGAAGGCGTCGGTCTGTTTGTCAGAGCCGGCGAGGAAGGCGAGGAAGCCAAAGGCAGAGGCAATGGCGATCGAGACGATCGGACGGCCCTTGCGGTCAACGTATCCAAGAAGCTTGGGAGCTTGACCTTGGTCGGCGAGCGCGGCGAGTGTACGCGATGAACCGTAGATGGAGGAATTGCCGACGGAAAGCACAGAAATCAGGATGACGGCGTTCATTACAGAAGGCAGACCATCAATGCCGGCGTTTCTGATGGCAATAACGAACGGACTGGCCTTGGCGTCAACACTACTGCTTCCATTGAGTAGACGCGGGTCGTCGTAAGGGACCAAGAGGCCGACAAAGGTCAAGGAGACCAAGTAGAACAGGAAGATTCTCCAGAAAACTTGTTTGACGGCAGTAGGCAGAGATTTGCGAGGGTTGGCAGTTTCAGCGGCGGCCAGACCAACCAGTTCGGTTCCAGCAAAGGCAAAGGCGGCTGTCACAAACACACTGCAAAGACCCTTGAAACCGTGGTTGAAAGCTCCCGGACCTAGTAATATACGTTAGTCCAGCTCGCATGTAAATGAGAACTTCTGTACGTACTGCGCCAGTACTTTCCACCGATGAAACCGCCATCAGGACCGCCACCAACATCCAGGATGATGCCGAGAATGATAAATCCGACGACAGCGATAACCTTCAGGATACTGAATACAAACTCGGCCTCACCGTATCCCTTGACGCCGAAAAGGTTGATGGCGATAATGACGACCAAGAAAAGGGCGACCCAAGCATTCGGATCAATCGAGTCGTTCCAGAATTGGATGGTGATGGTAGCAGCAACAATCTCAAGAGGAAGCACGACTAGCCATTGCAAAGCGTAGTTCCAACCCATGGAGAAACCCCAAGCAGGATCAAGGAAGCGTGTCGAGTATGCAGAAAAGGAACCAGCCACAGGGAACAAAACAGCCATCTCTCCAAGGGCATGGACAGTACAGTAAAGCATCAGACCAATGATACCATATGCGATAACCAGCGAAGCGGGACCTCCATTCGCAAGAGCTGAACCAGATCCGACGAACAAACCAGTACCTGCGTCTTTTGTAAGCACAAATCAAATGACTTCAGCACAAAAGTCTCTGTTTACCGATGGAACCACCAATCGCGATCATCTGCAAATGGCGGCCTTTCAAATGTCTAGACAAGCCAGAGTCGGCCGTCCCAGCATTTGCTGCTTCAACATCAAACACCTTTCCATCCGAACCGACAATTCCTGGCGGTGTCGCGTGTGCATTTGGGTCGCGCTTGAAGCTGTCGACGAAGCGCGCAGGCCACGATCTAGGCTGGTTGTAGTTTTGCCCAACCTCGGTTGCGACAGAATCTGAAGGTGACGGATATGCCCCAGCATTGGGAATAATATTTTTGGCGTCATCCATGATTGTTTGATGTCGCCAACTCTCGCGCTGCGATATCCTAGGGAAGATCCGTGGTATGATCAAAGAGGAAAGGACGGCAGAAATGTTTCGAGCGTTTTTTCCGCATGCGACAGCCGGAAAGTCGCAAAGAGGTTGTACGGAAAAAACCAATCCAAGCGTGGTCAGCGACCCTTATTTACGTCAAAAGGCTTAAGGCCCTGCGAGCCGCTATCTTCAAAAGCGCATCGTCGGGCGGCGCCACCAAGTTTGTAAAAGGAACCACGACAAAAGCGACTTTTTTGGCCGCTGGCACAGCGATCATGTATCCGTATTTGACCTATGATAGGAAGAGAAAGTTTGTGTGACACATTTCGCTGACGGACGGGCTCGAAGCTGGAGAGATCGACCCGCATCCAGACAATCAATAGGGCGCGTGGTCTTTGGTTATTTCCATGTTGGAGCCCGGGCAAAGTCGCGGTTGACGATTCATCAAATCCTACGAGATATTTTTCCAACGTCCTGTCGAGATCAATTGCTTGGATACCGAGCAGCATATCAAGAAAGTCGGTTGTGTACAACAAGAACTATACCCAAATGAATACCTCCGAGTACAACCAGAATTCTTCGCTTCCAGGTTGAGCGCAATGTTGTGTTCAGCTGCCGAGTTGAGGGACTCGACAACCTCCCCCCGGCCGGGACCAAGCTTTTTCTCCATTCTGTGGGCTCGTGCTCAGGTTGGCTGCAGAGAAGGACGCACAACATGCAGAGAAGTCTCGAAGAGCATCGCTGTAGGTCAGTCACTGGCTGAGACTTTTTCAAGCTGTGTACTCGGCTTTGGGCATGGCCACACGGCTTTGCCGCCATCATATGGTGGTTGGAAGCAAGCAATCTCTTCCGGCTCGTGAATGGTCGTCAAATGCGACCACTGCCTACCTGATGGGTATAGACTGATCGACGGTCTCGCAAAGTGGACTCTACTGGGTTGTCGCTTGCAGACACGATGACTGGATCTCGAGCGACTTGACCGCAATTTGATCGCACTTTTGTACGATACCATAATATGTTCAAAGGTGCATTGTTATGTATCTGACCTCTTTCGGTGATGCACAGCAAGTTCTACACCACGGAAATGCACAATTGTTATCCGAAGAGAGACAGGTTAAAAAGAGAAGATGTTTTTAGGACTCTCAGTGGATGCTCCTAGTTTTGCTGAAGCCATTATGCATTGATGTGGCAGACTCTAGTATACAGAACAAGGCAAGAAAAACATCCACCATCACAAACTCTCAACATCCTTCCTAATCCTCTCCCTCACATTCATCAGCGCAGTCCCCAGCAAATTTTGGCCCCAGTTGTCTCTAGGAGTCGTCAGGGCTTGCTGTGCATCAAACTCAATCCCCCATATCCGATCAAATCTACTTGCCTCAACCAACTCTCTGTCTTCAGTAGCAAGCAACAAACCCCCCAAACCCACAACCTCTTCATCATCAATAATCTTCATGGACGCAAGATTATTGCCCTGGCTAAACTTGAGATAATTCCCCTTTTCCACAATACTCAATTTAATCCTCTCCCAAGCTTCTGCATCAAAGTTTTTTACATCACGCCCCAATTGTTTTTGTTTGCGAGGGGATGTTGTTGCCATGATTGCTGTTGCGGTGTCGATGTCGTTGGAGAGGTGGGCTTTGTTGTACATCATCCATTGTTCGGCGCTGCTGAACTCGAGGTTCGAAGTTGGGTCTGTGAAGTGGCAGCGGTACCATTGGCAGAGAAACCCGTAGGGCTGTTCTTCGGGTTTGAAGAAGAAGATTGGTGGGGTGGAGGGGGTTGGTTGGGTTGTTTGGTTTGCTTGGTTTGTGGGTTGGGTGGTGGGTTCTTTGTTTGGGTTGATGGGAAGAGGGTGTAGCTTGGAGGTTTGGTTTTTGTGTTTCTTGGGCATGATGGATGGTTGTGATGGCTGAGATGTTGGAGTGTTCGCGAGTTTAAATGCTTTGATGTGCTCAAGGTGATCTTGTACAAGGTGAGTCAGGAAAGCGCGATTTGAGGTCATTTACCTCCAAGCAACCTCAGGCTGCTGCCAGTTCAAGGGGACAACACCAGTCCAAGGCAAGGTCCATCAACTCGCTTTACAAGACTCTATCTCGAGATCGAATGAAGGCTGTCAACAGAGGGCTATGGAAATGCAGAAAAGCAAATACAAACGAGACCATTTCCCCCTGGAGTGACGATAGATCCAGGCATGGCAGACAATCAACAATAATGCCTTCTGATAGACCAAATTCACAAAGAATAGGATCGCAACAGATAAAATTCCAATCCACCATGACTGCTCTTTTCGATGAGGAATGTCTTCATCATTCTTGCTCACTTTTGGTGAGTATGGCCTTATTACTACAGAGTCTCCTTGCTATGCCTACCCAAAACACTTTGTATCGCTTGTCACTCAACCAATCACTTATTTCCAGCGCCACTAATGCCCAACCCCAGACTAGTATCCCCTTCCTCTGCATCTCCTTCCTCGACAACACGCCTACTCAAAACATCTTCAGCGATGGTTTTCGCATCTCTACTCATCTCTGGAGATGAAACGGTCTCGACTTCGTCCTCCCCTAGATTGGGTATCACAGTGACATCGCCATCTGGATCTTCACCTTCCTCTTCCTCGATGATAAACGCAGTCGTGTCACCCTCTTCAATGGGAGAAAAGCTTTCCACTTCTTCGACTTCGAGGTCTTCTTCTTCGTCTTCTTCCACCAATCTCATGCCCTGATCGTGCAAGGTCACTTTGCTGCCGAAAAAGTCTTTGGGTTCTTGTTGTTGTTGTTCTTCTTCTTCCTCGTCTTCTTCGGCGATGGTGATTTCGTTGCTCCGGCGTCCTTGGGCACTGGTGCCGCGGCTGTTGTCGCTAGAGTTGTTGCCGGTGCCTCTGCCGCGTGCGCCGGGAGTGTTGCCAAGACTGGGGCCTTTGAAGACGCTGCGTTTCTTTTTCGCAAACACGGGGTGCATGCCTGGAGACGCGGGACCGAAGGTGTAACTCATGGGTGAGTTGAGAGCTTGAGTGGACAGGGTAGGCAGAGTGCCGAGATTGCCGGGGGGAGGGCGCCGGGCCACGCGTATGCCCGAGGGAAATGTGCCAGTGACCGAGGACGTGGGTGTGGAAGGAGGCAAGACCACAACACTGCCACTTGTGTGTGGTGACCGTGAGATAGCGCGAGAATGAGTGCTCAAAGATGGGGAGGCCACAGAGTTCGACGACGTGGTGGAAGCGCGCGAGAGAGAATGATGGTGAGTATGGATGCTGCGAACAGATGAGACAGAAGAAGATGTCGATTTTCTGCCGCGCAAACCCGAGCTGCGACGGTAGATGGAAGAGCGAGGTGTCAGCGGTGCTGGTGAGAGAGACGGCCTGTTTCCTCCATGGGTCCGGGATCCTGTAGAGCCGTAGGATGAGGCAGTTGATATGCGTGGTCGCACAGGATATGTCGTTCGTGTTGGCATGTCCGGCCGTGGGCTCTTCCGCTGATCCATCAGGAGGTCATTAGCAGAACCCCTCCGCTGACTCGACGGTATCGAAGCCGAAGCTTTACGGGCCGTAGCCAGTTGTACTTCGAGATTTTCTTGACTATCCTTCTTTTGCGATCTTCCACTGCTGGTCTTGAACCAGGATTTGAGATGAGCGAGTTGATCTTTGAAGGGGCGTTTCCGTAGTTTTTGATGGAATGGCGGCGGGGCTAGTAAGTCGTTTCTGGTGTGTATGACCTGGAGGAGCTGTGAGCTGCCTCTGCTAGCGGCACGCGGTCTCCTGGGCACATCTTTCGGCGGCAAAGCAGGACCACAGCTCGACGACGTGATGGAAAGCGAGCGACGGCGCTGGTCCTTTTCTACAGGGGGCGGTGGTCGCTCATCGGGTTCGGGTGTCTTGCCTTCGGTGACTCTGGGCAAGTCCGGAGGTGCAGCACTAGATCTGCTCACACCCCGACCTCTAGTCTTTGGTGAGACTATGCTCAATCGCGCCTGCTCTTCCTCTGTGATTTCGCGTAGGCTTGGCGCATTCAACAGACGACTGCTGGATGCGCTCAGCCTTCTGATACTCCTCGCTTCTGCTTCTTTTTCTCTCCGTTTTCGCAATCGCCTTCTCTCTTTTCGTTCCTCTTTCTCAAGCAGCAGACCCCACCAGCCAGCCAGCGGATCGCATCTTTGTCCCAATACATTCTCGATGACGTGATCAATGTTGACACCAGCACTGCGCATGCGTTGCAATGTCGCTTTCTCGACTTCGGTACTGAATGGCGGAGGTTGCAAGACTTTGAGGATTTCCTGTTGCTGAGGGGCGTATTCTTGCAGCCAGGGATGACGGAGGACATCGGCCAACGGTGGTCGTAACAGAGGACGGCGTGACAGCAGTTTCGAAAGAAGATCTTTTGCGCCTTCTGGGACGTATTCCGGGTACTTGGGGTCCTCCTTGAGAATGCGCTGTTTGGTTTCGTTCTCATCGTCTTCATCAAAGGGCAACTCTCCACACAGTAGAGCGTACAGAATGATTCCCAGACTCCAGACGTCGACCTTTTCGCCAGCGTATTTTTCTCCCTTGAGCATCTCTGGGGCACTGTAGCAGACGGTGCCGCACCATGTCTGCAGATAACTCGTGGAGCCCTGGTATTCGCGGGTGAAGCCAAAGTCAACCAACTTGACATTGCCGTGCTTGTCGAGCAGGATGTTCTCGAGTTTCAAGTCGCGATGGACGCAAGACTTGGAGTGAACGTATGAGACTGCGCCAACGAGTTGTGTAAAGATCTTTTGAACCTGATTTTCTTGCATGCGACCGTGTTCGAGTAGGTGGTTGTACAGCTCATCGCCGGGGCACCATTCCAGGACCAGCCATACCAGCGACTCGGTGACTATGACTTCGTAGAGACGAGCGATGTGCGGGTGGAGGAATTGGCGATGGTGGTGGATCTCGCGCGCGAGGTTGGCGTCGTCCTTTTTGGCCGACTTGAGTACGACCTGTAAGGGTCAGCGAAGTCGGGTATGTGTAGGGATTGTCGGCGACTGACCTTGGAGCCATTGATGAGTTTGTTCGAGGCCAAGTAGACCTTTCCGAATGAGCCCTTGCCTATCAGGCGGCCGACGGCGTAGTTGCCGACGGTACGGAGGTCCTTGCTGCTGAACTCGCTGTCGGTCGCGTGAGTACTCGGGTATCTAGACAAGAGTGTCGGCGCAGTCTTACTCGAGGAGCTCGCTGTACGAATTGGCGAGTTTGGCCTTTTGGTGGTGCAGCTCCGCTTGGGCTCTCGTGGCGGCGGGTGGCATACGTTAATCGAGGTATGCGCCTGTCTGTCGCGCACCCCCTGTCTCGTACTTGTCCGCTATGCTGTACGTCCAGTCCAGTCTTGCCAACATCCGACTCTTGCTCGTCCCGTTGCTTGCGTATTAATTGCTATCGATACTGCTGGCCGGCGGGCTGAAACGGGGCGGCTGGGGAGGTTGCGCCGCGGCGGTTGTCGTGCGTCGTCGTGCGTCTTGTCCTTGTTGCTGTGCCAGGTACTGGGCAGAGACTCGGGGCCTCGTTGTCGTCGTCGTCGTCAATGCATGGCAGGCATTCATTCTTGTGCCGACCTCATCTCCGCCCGGTCCCCTGCCGCTCTGTTGCGTGATTTCGTGATTGCTGTGGGGAATCGACATCATCACCACATTCCCATGACCTGACAGAGACAAACATCAAGAAACTCGATGCGCTTTTCTCTTTTGCATGGCACATTCTCTGGAAGAACTCTGTCAAGGTTGAATACGAATGTCTCATCCTCCACCTCTCTTGGCTTCTTCCGCCTTTGCATGACACTTGCATCACACACGACTACTCTAGCTCCTCCTGATATCCGCAATCGCCTTGCGTCTGTAATCACTGTCCGAAAACAGCGCCTCGATCAAATCCGTCACTTCGTCGGCATCAAACTCAAGCCTCAACTCGCCCTCCGTCCACAAATACTTGATGTCCGCAAGTGAGCTCTCCAGCAACTCCCCCAGATACTGGAATTTGAACCAGTTCGGACAGTAGATTCCAGTCATGTCGCTCGCCTCTCCGCCCTCAGGATGCTCTTGCATGAACAAATCCTTGACTTCTGAAATCTTGTCGCACAGCTGCCGCAGCTTCTTTGATTCTTCTTCGCCAATGTCTTGTATCTCTTCAATCTCCATAATCATCTTGCTTATCACCGTGCTAAGCAACGATGCCGAAGACTGCAACAAGGCAGACCTCGATAGGATTGGTGTCCATTGCTTGTGCACGTCGCGGAGACGCCCCTCGGTGATGCTGACTGCACTCTCGCATGCGCTTGCGAACGGCTCTGCGTTGCAGTTCGAAAATCCTTGAGCTCCGTCTAGCATATCGCGGATGATGGTCCGCTGAGACTCCATCTCGGCGCTGTATGCTCTCTTTGCAAACGTCTCCAACGCTTTGATATCGTTGTCCAGTCTAAGCCGCGACGATGGTCGCAAGTGCATTGCCAAGGTTGAAGTTGCGTCTTTTTCTGCTTGCTTGTTGACAAATGAACGAATCTGATCAGCCAGACGAGACGCATCGTTGTAGATCAGCATGTTACCAGAGTCCAGTTTGCCGTAAGCCGTGGTTGCTGTAGCTCGATACATGGCGAGTACGAACGTCGGCAGAGTGTACAGTGCCGAGGCCGCCGGTCCTATAGGTGAACCTGAATAGCTTGGGTCTGTCAGGGTTTCGGCGTCCGACACTACTTGCATGATGATCTCGAGCATGCCGTCCGGCACCGCTGTCACCGTGTATGTCTCTCTTAGTGTGAGTTCTCTGTCACCAGAGGATGTGGGCTGATTTGTCGTAGGAGCCTTTGCCGCTTTCCTTGGTGACTCTGGCTTCGTTGTCTCGTCTGTGACTTGCTCATCATCGCCCCAGCCCCAAGCATCTGCTGCGTCGTCTTCCTCAATCTCTCCACCGATTGCTTCAGGAGCAGCCGAGTCTGCCGGCACATCCGTGTCCTCTTCATCCATGTCCCATGCGCTGGCATCATCATCGTCGTCATTAGTGGTAGGTTCAGGCTTCTTGATTTCGACTTCGTTGGTCTCTGGCGCATCTTCCTCCCAATCAGCGGCCCAAGCATCATCTGCTTCATCAACGTCCGTACCGCCCATGATGGCATCACCCTTGGATACGGTCTGAGTCTCGACTCTTTCGACAGTTTTCCTGTCTCGAAGACGAGCGAAGAGTAGGCTCCTTGCTGCGCCCAGAGCTGTCTCTCTACGTTTTGAAAGCCATGTTCTAGGTGCATTCTGTACCCAATCCTTCAAGAGAGCGGTGCTTGACCAGTGGAGAGCGTTGATCTGTTCGGCTAGCCTGGACACACGATCTAGAATCTGTTGGAAGACAGGCATCTGCTCAATCTGTACAGGAACAGTCTGATCAAGCCAGCTATAGGTGAGGGTCTCGAACAGAGACGGTAGTAGTTTCTGAGATAGTGGTTCGCAGACGGATTTCGGTAGGTGGGTTGAGAGGAAATGCAGCGCAGTCCAGATGTCGTCCAATGTAGCAATCGTGTCAGGTTTGGAGCTCGCGGTTGAAACACGAATACATGGACCGCCGGATTCGAAAACAGTGTGTTGGCCCGGTTTTGCAGAAAGACGTGGATTGATGAGGGCAAACTCAATGTCGCGCTTCAAGCGCCTGATGTAGATGTCCAGGCCGCCGAGATAGCCGAGTATGTCTACGATCAGCCCCAAGTCGACATCTGGGATATCAGGGACATTTTCCTTTATGGTCACGGAGCGAGCGTCGATGTCGCAGTGTAGAAGGGATTGGGCGAGGGCGGTGGTCTTGTCCAAGAAGTTGGCCTTGAAGCGTGAGTTGCGTGTCTGCAAGAGACCAACGGCTCTGGTATCTTGCACAGCAGATAGACCAGCGATAGAAGAATCGCATTTCTTGGTGAGGTCGAGAGCGGTGCGTAGGTCGTTGGTGACGTATGCTTGGTCGGCATGGTCAAGGATGCGACAAGATGACCTGATCAGTTCCAAAGTCGTGGCCAGAGACTGGTTGAAGGCGACCTCTTTCTCAAGCAATTGGACCTTGTTTCCAGCATCATGCGTCTTCTCTTTCAGTTGGTTTCCAGCTTCGGCTTGAGCGACAATGTCCCTTGCTGTGGCCTTTGATCGTTCAATGTCGGCTTGGAGCTTTTTGGCCTGGGCGATCCACCCGTCAACGTCAGGGGCGATGTCTTTGCTCAGACTGCGGATGTCTGCCTGTTTGCATCCGTCAGACGCTATTCAAAGACAAAGTAGACGGCACTGGTTACCTTGACTTCATCGCGGGCTTGCTGGAGGTCTGCTAGCAGGGCAGGAAGGAGGGTCGACGGCACTTCGGCTGACGAGATGTCGGGCTCGGGATAGGTGCCACGCTCGACACTGTCGACGATGGCCTGTTTGAGCTGATCGTTGGTCGACATTGTCGCGAGTCTGCCATCAACACGCTGACGTTGATGCTTAAGAAAGCTCCAGCCTGTCATTAGGCGCGCGGGTCGGTCCGCTGATTAGCGTCGTGAAAGTGGATGCCGCAAGACCACACGTTCTGAAGACATGATGAGGTTTGGAGGCGAGCCTGTTGGTACTTCTCGTTTGCACCTTTTTCGAGATCAGATATATCTCTCTGCAAACTCATCCCTCGTTTGCACACCTGGCCTTCACCTTCATTCGTCGGCTTACCACCAAGGCTGCCGTTGTCCAAAAGTCTTACCAATCCATTCCTGCGGCCTCGAGCTGCTTCAACCGCTGCATCATGCCTGCCGCAAAAACTCAAACCCACTTCAAGCCCATCCAAAAATTCAAGCTCGACTATGCTCCTATTGGCATTGCCCAGTATGAGTCCGAACGCACTGGAATGCGCGTTGTCGTTGTCGATCAGAAAGGCCCCAAGGTCTATGGTTATTTCACCCTAGCCACAGAGATCCATGATGATTCCGGTTCGCCCCATACTCTTGAGCATCTCTGCTTCATGGGCTCGAAAAACTATCGTTACAAGGGTGTTCTCGATAAACTCGCCACTCGTGCTTACTCCAACACTAACGCCTGGACCGCCACTGATCACACCGCTTATACCTTAGAGACTGCTGGCTGGGAAGGCTTTGCACAGATTCTTCCCGTCTACCTCGAGCACGTCCTCGTACCCACTCTGACGGATGCTGGATGTTACACCGAGGTGTTCCATGTTGACGGTACTGGTCATGATGCTGGTGTCGTCTATTCTGAGATGCAAGGCGTCCAGAACCAGCAGGGAGAGCTTATGGAATTGCAAGCAAGACGTCTAATGTGAGAAAGCTTAGCTCACGTAATTGCGTCAAGAGCTAATACAACCCAGGTACCCTGAAGGCGATGGCTTTAGATACGAGACTGGTGGTATGATGGAACAGCTCCGTGTTCTTACCGCTGACCGTATCAGAGAGTTTCATCGTGAAATGTACCAACCCAAGAATTTGAGTCTTGTGCTCATCGGTGAGATTGACCAACCCGAACTCTTGCAGATTCTTGATGAATTTGAGGGCACCATCATGGATGATATTCCGTCACCCGAGGCTCCTTTCCAACGTCCCTGGGTTGAGTCCAAGCGCACACCGCCACTCAAGAAGACCATCGTGGACACTGTCAAGTTCCCCGAGGATGACGAGTCTATGGGTGAAGTGCTTGTTGGCTTCCTCGGTCCCGACTGCAACGACCATCTACAGGCGTCTGCCCTTGGTATCATGCTTATCTACCTTTGCGGCTCTTCGGTCTCTGTTCTGGAAAACACCCTGGTCGAGAAGGAACAGCTTTGTAGTATGATCTACTACTCTACTGACGTGCGACCCGATATCGCCTTTTGGTTCAATTTGAGTGCCGTAGAGACCGGGAAACTTGCCGATGCCGAGAAGCGCTTGTTCGAGGTTCTCAAGGAGACCGCTTCCAAGAACCTTGACATGGGCTACATGAAGGATTGTCTCAGTCGCTATCGCAGACAACTCAAGTTCAAGTGTGAGAGCACAGGAGACTTTTTTGCCACACCCATCATTGAGGATCACTTGTTCGGCAGCAGAGACGGCAAGGATCTCCGCGAATTGCAAACCTTGAAAGACTTGGACGTCCTCGAGGGATGGTCAGACCAGCAGTGGAGGGACTACCTTTCGAAATGGTTTGCAGAAGCTCATCACGTGTCCATACTTGGTGTTCCTTCGAAGGAATTATCTAAGAAGCTCAAGACCGACGAGAAGGCTAGAGTCAAGGCACAAAAGGAAAGACTTGGGGAGAAGGGACTCAAGGAGTTGGCTGAAAAGTTGGAGCAAGCCAAAGCCGAGAACGACAAGCCTATCCCAGATGAGGTACTTTCGCAATTCCCAGTACCCGGAACTTCATCTATTCACTTCATCCCGACCACTACTGCTAGAGCTGGCAGAGCTAGACAGATGGGCAAGCTCGACAACGACATCCAGCAGATCGTCGACAAGGACGATTCCGGCATCCCACTCTTCATCCACTTCGAGCACATCCCTTCCAACTTTGTTCGCACAAAGTTGGTCATGTGTACTGGCTCGTTGCCTACTGAGCTCAAGCCTCTGCTTGCTGTATATCTCTCAAACTTCTTCATGACCCCCATCACCCGCGATGGAAAGCGTATCGAATTCGAGGATGTTGTTACCGAACTCGAAAAGGACACCGTCGATTACGACATCACCTCAGGCCCTGGTAATGGCGAGCTCCTACAAATCACTTTCCAAGTCGAAGCTGAGAAGTACTCTGCCATGATCGATTGGCTGCGCACCACTCTCTTCAACTCTGTCTTGGACAAGGAGAGACTTCAAACCGCCATCACCAAGATGCTTGCTGACATTCCTGATGAGAAGCGAAGCGGCATGGATATGGCTACTGCAGTGGACTCGATGATCCATCTCACCAGAGACTCGAGCAGCCGCTCCAGAAATACCCTCGTCAAGTCTGTCTATCTCAAGCGCTTGAAGAAGCACTTGGCAAAGGATCCAGAGTCTGTCATCTCTCGCCTGCAAACTTGTATCGATACGCTTCACAAGCCTTCAAACTTCAGAGTCTACGTTGCTGCGAATATGCACAGCCTCTCTAACCCTGTCTCAGCCTGGAAGTCTTTGCTCAGCAACCACAACGATGACACTCCCCTGCAGCCCCTTGACTCACGCAAATCCAAGCTCAGCGAAATTTCCAAGAACCCTGGTGACACAGCTTACATCATCCCCCTCTCCACTATCGACTCTTCATACGCCCTCCTCACCTCTCGTGGCCCGGACAGCTGGTCCCATCCCGATCTACCCGCTCTCATGGTCGCTCAATCCTACCTCGATGCCGTCGAAGGTCCCCTGTGGGCAGCAGTCCGTGGCACAGGTCTCGCCTACGGCACCGGCTTCTCTCGCTCCACCGATGTCGGCTTACTCACTCTACGCATCTACCGCTCCCCCGACACATTCAAGGCCTTCCTCGCCGCCAAAAAGGAAGTCGAGAACTATGCCACTGGCGCCACGCCCTTTGACAAGTTCGCTCTCGAAGGCGCCGTCAGCAGCATCATCATGGGATTCGCAGACGAGCAACCCACCATGGGCAGTGCGGCCAACTTGTCCTTTGTCAACCAAGTCATCAGAGGCATCCCCAAGAACTGGAATGATGGCATGTTGGACAAGGTCAGAAAGGTCAGCGAGGCGGAGATCAAGGATGTGCTCAAGAGACTCATCATGCCCATTTTCAACCCCGAGTCTACCAATTTGGTCGTCACTTGCGCCACCATCATGGAAGAGGTATGTTTTTTTTTTTCTTCCTTTCCCGACCCCTCCCCTCCACTCAAGAGAGGTAATAGCTAACAGAATTCCACAGAACCTTGTCAAAGCGTTCACAGATGCCGGCTTCAAGCCTCAAGTCAAGTCTCTATCCGACTTTGAAGACGACTATGGACTCGAAAACATCGAAGGCGATGATGAAGACGAAGATGAAGATGATGAGGATGACGACGAAGAAGATGGCAGTGAAGATGGCAGCGAGGATGACGAGTCGGATGGTGAGGATGAAGAGTAGATTGCTTCTGTAAACCAGCTTAGACGCTTCCTCTTTGATATCCTCTGACTTTGCAATTTTGCAAAACAGTCAAGAATAGATTTGTTTGTCTGATGATACTTTTTTTGCCCTTTCTTGTATTCTTGGTGTGTCTGTGATTGGGTTTTCTTGGTTTCTTTTTCGTTTGCTGCTACGAGTATCAGCTCCAAGAGGATCAAAGTCATAGGTTGGAATGAGCTGGTTGGGATCTAGATCAGCCTTCTTGAGATCTCAAGGTCTCGACATGTCTCTAACCTAATTTCCCCTACACTCTCAGGTTGTCAAGAGCTCAGAAGCCTAGATCATCTTTTTAGCTTTTCGAGTTCTTACGTTTGTATCTTGGTCAAAGATCTACACCGTCGTCACAGTCAAATGCAAGAAGGAGCTGATCGGTGGGTGTGTGAATGCAATTGTTTTTGAATTTTTTTCTGTTTTGAATTGTTGGTGTTCATAATAGTTGCCAAAGAAGCCCCAAAGACGCTGTTATGAGATGTGTCCCTTTTGATATCTTCGATTCGCTCGAGTGCACGGACTGGCGACAAAGCTGGCTGGCTTGCCCCTACAAGCGGGCAGAATTCAGAACGACCACCTGGAAAGGGCTAGCGCAAGATGCGCAGACCATGGACATGCATCATGCGTGGAAGTCGATCGATGTATATTGTGGAGCTGAGTGTTGGGGTGGATGTGTTCTTCAGTAAGAGTCGTGAGAGGCTCGAGGCTGATGCTGCTTTTGGTTGGTGGGTTTGTTGTGTGGTGCGATTGGTGGTCGGTCTGGCGAGTGTTGGTGTAAACATTCAAGTACGAGGCTTGTGAGCAGACGGATAACTCAAAGAAGCTCCTCGCAAGTCCAGTCCTCGTACCAGCCATCGGGGAGGTATCTGCGCACAACCAGAGGAATCTTCTTTTCGCGCAACTCCTTGATGGCGATTTGCAGGGGATCCGTCTCGCCCTCGACATCAACCAGGACAGGTGCGTTCATGCTATGATTTCCCGTCAGCCCAATTCTACCTCTTCTCTTTGACGTCGTTTTCCTCACCTAATCTGCAGCGCCCTCGTTCCCAGCACTCTAGCCCTCTCGTACTTGGTCATGTACGGCGTGGTGGTTCTCTTGTCATTGTCGATTCTCTTTTCCTTCAAGCCCTTGACTCCCAGGTTTGCATTTGCGCGGGCGACGGCGTTGGGGTCGCCGGAAGTGACAATGTTGGCGCTGTTCTCGGGGTCTTCGGTGCCGCCGGTGGGGTCGTTGTTGTCGTCGACGAGGTCCTCGACTTCTTCGTAGTCTTCTTCGAGCATGTTGGCATCGTACTCCCTAGGGGAAGTTGTCAGTGGAGGGATGTGGGTGGGCGTGTCGAGGTTCAGACGTACTCGCCGGCGCCAAAGTCACCGCCGCCGTCGTCGCCGTAGTCGGACATGTTTGTTGTGTGTTGTGTAGTGTTGTTGCGGGTTGATAAGGAGTGAAAGCGTTTGATGAGCGCGCAAAGGCGATGGCGTGAGAAGAGTGAGGGTTGCGTATGGATGTAAATGCAGAGAGGGAAAGCGCGATGGGCTGCTTTCGAGCCTGTCGCAAACTAAACTTGTTGCTCGGAGCGCGGGCAAAGGCGGTGACTCGCCCGTCGCGGCAGAATCCATCTCGACCCCAGACTTTTGCAGACGACATCTCCTTCCTTCATGCTTTCATAAATATCTGCCTGCATCTCACATGGCTATAGAAATGCACAAACCAGTCTGATTCCCAAGTGGCTCCATTGAGATAGCCTCAAGACCACCCTCTCAATGGACACAACATTTTGTCTCAATCATACTGTGAGTTTTGATAGCTTATGTAGCATGCCAAACTCTTTTGAAGATGGACTGCTGTACTTGGTTTTTTTCTTCGCTCAGGAGCTTCTAAACATATCCCCAACACCATATCTGCATCTAGCATGGCTATGAGAATGCACAGTCTGTTCAAGGATACAAACGAGTCCATTGAGACGGCCCCAGAACAAGCATCTCAATGGAAGGGGTATGATGTACTGATACATTCGTGACTTTTGATAGCTTATTGAGGATGCTTGATTATTGTCGAAACACTACTTTTGCTCATTTTCCTGTGGCCTTTTCCTACTCTACATTATTCATTGGTGTTCTCATCTCATCATTCTCATTACCCGACCCAGTCATCTTACTGCCATAGGTCAACCAGATCAGGCCTTCTTGCCTCTGATTTCGAAGGCTCTGGCCTTCTGCTGCTTCTGCTTCTGCTTGCGCAGCCAGAAGCGGTGCTGAGTGAACAGCTCCGAGCGCGCACCTCTCCTGGGCCCCATCTCAGGAGCCGGACCGCCACCTACCGAGCCTCCGCTCAGGAGAGAGAAATCCATCTTATTGGGATACTCTCCCATGATGACGGAGGTGTAGCCCGGAGGAAGGGGGGCACACCACTCGAAGGGGCGGTCCAGCCCCAGGCCCAGGGCATCTGCCACCTGCAGCTGCTCTCCAATCTCCACCTGCTTTGACTGTATATCATCGAAAGTCAGCAATGTGTTGCAATCATCGAAGAGTCCGAGGAGATGTTGCGAGTCTTGGGTGAAAGTAAGAGGGTGTGAAGTGAATAGGCGTAGAATGTGAAGAATGAGTGAAGAAGAAATGGCGCGTGAGTGGAAGAATAGTGATGGAAATGGAACACGGGAGTGAACGTTAGTAATCCAAAATGACTTACGTGCATGATGTAGATCTTCTTTCCCTGCTCCAAGAATGTTTTCATCTCTTCCAAGTGAGCTTCAGAGAAAAGTTCATGGCTCCATCCCTCTGGGGTACCACTCTCACTAACCCAGTAGGTCCAGTTGCCACGATACCCACCCTCTTGCCAGCCGTAGTTGTAGGCGAATTGAGCAGCCTGGATGTTCTGCGTTAGGGCAGACAGCATACGCTCCACAACGAGCCAACAAGTCTTCTTCCAGATGTTGACGTCTTTCACGATCTGGGCGTCACCTCCTTCGTAATTTAGATAGGTGACCACCTGGATGCGATACTCTTGTCTGGTGGGTGCAGGGATCACCTCGGGATTGAAGAAGCGATCGTTCTCGAGCACGTACAAGTGGTCGAGGAGGGCGTTGAGAGGACTGACCTGGCTAGGGTCGAAGTTCAGGGGCGCAAATTTAGCTAGCTGGCCAGCAAGGTATTGACCAGCGCGGGGTTTGAGAGTCTTGTCTTGCTGCACAAGCCATTCGATGAGCTTCTTGCGTTCGTGGATCAGGTGAGCGGTGTCTCCTTGAACTTCGTTCTGGCGATGGTGGCGCTCCAGAAGATCGAGCCAGCCAACCTGGAGGTGAAGTCGGAGGAAGAAAACCAGGTTAGGGTACGCGGCGTCATGGCTTTGGGAACCTCTCACACCACAGTAGAGACTGTAGAATGTCTGATCGTTGGTCGCAGCGGCGTGAAATGTCTCTGTCATGTGTTTGATACGAATCATAGTGGGGTCAACGTAGACGGGAGCCGGGTAGCCGGCAGGCATAGGGGCTTTGCGTGGAGCAGCAAAAACAGGACGTTGGATTGTAGGAGGATTTTGTGCTGTAAGTGCTTGCAGCAGGTTACGAGAGGCACCAGGGGCCAGAGCCGATTGTGTAGGAGCACCAGAAGGAGCCATGGTTGGGCGTGCGATTGGTACAGCGCCAGGGGGATAAATGATAGGGGTCTGATTGTTCGACATTCTGGCGCGCAAGCCCAGCAGACGCGAAAGTTGGTGAGATGTTGTGAGGTTGAGGTACTTGCTGATAGATGGTTCAAATCGTCAGGTTGTTAAACAATCCAAATCTGGTGAGGAACAGCTGCGCCGTGAACAACGGTGGCCGGAAAAGAGAGTGGTGCGCAAGGCAAGAAATTCGCCACGAAGAAGCTGTTGACGGGAGTGACGAGATGGCAGAGCACAGTGGGAAAGGAGGGGATGATGATATGAGTCCCAAGTAGGCATTATATCCCGATATCAAAAGCCGGAATAGCTCGCACGATCTGGCGTGTTCCCAATTTACGGTATTAGCATGAGAGCCAGCTGGACAAACCAGAGTACCCTCAAGAATCCAGCCTTCCAGAAGTAGTAGTGGCGATCAGACTCTGGGTAATTCATCGATGGCCGGGAAGATGATGATAGAAGAGAACACATGAGTGTAAGTGCATACTGTCTTCTGAAAAATCAAGTGTTGAGAAGATGAAGCTGTATAAAGAAGGAGCCATCGACACTGTTTTCTTTCCGAGTCGAGACGTGACAGGAAAGGGAAGGAACATGAAAGGGGACACCGAGAGAACGTGCGAGGGAAGATTGAAGGTAAAATAAACTTTTTCTGAGATGGTATGAAGCTGTACGTTACCTGCATCTCCCCCTACCTTTATCGAACGCCAAAATCCCTAGCCCCCAAATGAAACAAACAGCTATGCAACTACAAACGTGCAATATGATACATCAGTGTTTCGTTCATGCATCCGTAATGCAACCGTGGCTGGCATCCTGGACGATCTTGGCGTACTTGTAGAGAGTACCCTTCTGGTACTTAAGAGGAGGAGCCTTCCAGCTGAGCTTTCTTTGCTGCATCTCCTCCTCGGTAACATCGGTGTCGATGACTCTCTTCTCGGCATCGATGGTGATGGTGTCACCGTCCTTGATGAGAGCGATAGGGCCACCGTCCTGAGCTTCAGGGACGATGTGACCGATGAGGAACCCGTGGCTACCACCACTGAAGCGACCGTCAGTCAGCATGGCAACATCGTTGCCAAGACCAGCACCCATAATGGCGGAAGAAGGTCTCAACATCTCGACCATACCGGGACCACCCTTGGGACCCTCATAGCGGATGACAATGACAGTCTTCTCGCCCTTCTTGAACGAGCCGCCCTCAATGGCCTCGATCAGACCATCCTCTCCGTCGAAGACTCTAGCCTTGCCGGTGAATTGAGTACCTTCCTTTCCGGTGATCTTGGCGACACTGCCACCAGGTGCGATCTTGCCGTACAGGATCTGAATGTGACCAGTTTTCTTGATGGGGTTGCTGAAAGGACGGATGATCTTTTGGCTCTCGGGCATGTCACGGACGTTCTCGAGGTTCTCGGCCATGGTCTTACCAGTAACGGTCATACCACTGCCGTCGATAGCACCTTCCTTCAGGAGGAACTTGAGGATGGCGGGGGTGCCGCCAATGTCGTAGAGGTCAGCCATGACATACTTGCCAGAAGGCTTGAGGTCGGCAAGAAGAGGAGTACGGTCGCTGACAGCTTGCATGTCGTCAGGGGTAAGAGTGATACCGACGGAGTGGGCCATGGCGATCAAGTGGAGAACGGCGTTGGTAGAACCACCAGTGATATTGACAACAGTCATGGCGTTCTCGAAAGCCTTGCGGGTCATGATGTCCGAGGGGCGGATGTCCTCCTTGAGGAGGTTCTTGATGGCGCCACCGGCGGCCAAACATTCGAGCTGCTTGGCCTTGGACATGGCAGGGTTGGAAGAAGAACCAGGAAGAGACATACCCATGGCCTCGATGACGGAAGCCATGGTGTTGGCAGTGTACATACCACCGCAAGCACCACCACCAGGGCAAGCGTGCTTGATGATGTCCTTGCGCTCTTCCTCGTTGATCTCACCAGTGATGAACTGGCCGTAAGCCTGGAAGGCGGAGATGATGTCGAGTCTCTCGTTGGACATCTGGCCACATCCAGCGGCGATGGTGCCTCCGTAGACCATGATGGCAGGTCTGTTGACTCTTCCCATGGCCATGATGACACCGGGCATGTTCTTGTCGCAACCAGGAAGAGAAATGTTGGCGTCGTACCATTGACCACCCATGACGGTCTCGACCGAGTCTGCAATGATGTCGCGGGACTGCAGCGAGTAGCGCATACCAGTGGTACCGTTGGACATGCCGTCACTGACACCGATGGTGTTGAACTGCATACCCTTGAGTCCGGCTCTTTGCACACCCTCGTTGACCTTGTGGCTGAGGTCCATCAGGTGCATGTTGCAAGGGTTTCCCGAGTACCACACGGACGAGATACCGACCTGGGCCTTGTTCATGTCCTCGTCAGTGAAGCCAGTGGCGTACAGCATGGCCTGCGAAGCACCGTGGGCCTTGGGCTGGGTAATGATGGCACTAGTCTTGTTGAGGGCATCCTTGTCCAGCTTGATGTGTTGGAAGATCTTGTCCTCGCCAGGGCCGGTGGAGGCATAGTGTCTGGAGGCGAGAGTCTGAGCGACAGAAGGGCTATGACGAGCGTGTCAGTTTATTGTTGGCTGGTCGAGGCTTCGTTGGTCGAACAACGTACGCGACACGCAGTTGTGCGCGCGAGGTCCACGACGACCTCGCGGCCTTTGCTCCAATACGCGACGACAACATGATTGTCACCTGCTAGATTCAATGCTTGGATGGAAAGAACGAGGAGGCGGCGACGGTCGACTTGACTGGCAGCTCTCCAGATCAACTTTCCCGTACGTGCGCGAGTCAGTCTCCGCAATCAATTTGCCTGCCGTCTGATTGGTCTGTCGTCGGCTGCTCGCCGATGTCGGCCAGAAAAACATCATCGCTCCACCCGCAAAGCAGCTGCAGAGAAAATGGTCAAGCATTCGAGCTAAATACCTCTTGTTTGATACTTGTTTTGATTTTCATACACCTCTTGTTGAGTCGAGAGAAATTGACTAGTCAATGGCCGTTCCTTTGTCCGAAGATGAGATTCGTCAAATAACCTTGAATGGTGCGAGTCTTGTCCCTCGTCAAGTTGATCAGAATGTTTTGCACGAGGAAGTTGCGAGGTAAGATAGCTACTGCTTCACCAATTATTTACCTTTGTTTCTCTTGTTTGCCTGTCATTTCATCTTCTGCTCAAGCTGATACAACAAAGAGTAACCAATCTTTTCCATCGACTATTCTCAACTTTGCGGACAGACATCACCAATCAACACAGAACAGCTGCATGCAATCTGCTTTCCAATCTGATTGAGAAGTGTGCTCAATCTCAGGAACATGGCTTCCTTCTTCTACTCTGGCAAACCGAAACATTCTGGCGCCATGCTTTTGGAATCTATCTGGATCAGCACCATGCTCTGAATGTCAAGCCGTCACGCCTATTGCTGACCTCCCTTACCTCCGCCCTCACCAGATGTTCGGACAGATCCATCTGTGAATCTGAGAGGACCATCATGTTGGAATCACTGATCCGACACATTACCACTCCGTCTGAAAATGCTCCTACTAGACCTGCCATGCAAGCTGTAGCCCACTGGCTTTCGAAGAAAATAGTGTCTGTTGATGAGCTGTGCGGCATCTTTGGCAAAACCTTGACAGGAATTGATAGAAACCCTTCACCTTCTCCAGTTGAAGACATGCTCGCTATCGTTTTAAGCCTTGCATCATACGAAGACTTTGCCTCTTCCGCTGGTTCGCTAGCCGCTCTGATCCTTCAAAGGGCACAAACTACAACTAAGACTCCACCGCCGTTGAGTTTTGGCAACCACAACTCATTTTGGTCTTCCACTGTTTTGAACATCCTCAAGCAGAAGCCACAGTCCCTCAATACCCTTCGACTATATGTGTTCCCAGAGATAATTCAGCAGGACAAGTCAAGCTTTGTTACTTTCCTAGGCCAGCTTGGAATACAACAAACCCTCGGGAGAGTTCAATCTCCCAAAACTCCGTTACCACTTCCAGCTCCACAATGCGAGGAAACCTTGTTCTGCGCTTTATCAATAGGAAGCAAGCTTGGTTTGGTCAAAATTGCGGATGCCAGTCAACTTCCCGATGATGTTGAGTTGTTCTTCGAGAAAGATACTCTGTGCATTCCAGATGTCCTACTCGGAAATCTGTTGCTTCGCACGTCTGACACTGTGAGACTCGCCGGCCTTGCCATGCTTACCACATCCACGTCAACCACTCAGCCATTATCTATCGGGTCAATAAGTGCTTTACAGAAAGGTTTCCCTTTTCTACATGCAGACGCAGACGCGGGATTCCGGAGCGAGCTATTTAGTCTGGTCCGACACCTATTGGAGCGTATCAAGGCTGCAACAGCAACCTTGATAAAAGCACCGAGCAAGACGAAGAAAAATAACACAAACAACGCTGTCGATTCCTCGTCAGTATCTATTGGGTCTTCTGAGCTAGTCACCGCCCACAAATCCTTCATTGAGTGGTACATCTCATTCCTCAAAGCCGAGCTACGGCCGACAGCCAGCTACCAGAGACATGTATCAGCACTCAGGTGTATCTCCATCATCGTCAAGTCCGGAGTCGATGCTCAGATTGCCGGGACCTTGTCCGCAAAATCCACAGGTGGCACGGTGGTCTGGCCTTTCACATTAGATGTGATTGACAGAGAGATGACTGATTTATTGATCGATCTGCTTCTCAACGCATTTGATGATGTCAGATCTACGGCTGCAGAAATACTGAGTCTCGTAGACTCAAATCCACAGCAGCAAGACAGTGCAAAAGAGACGCCTATATTGGTCAAAGTCCTCGCGCAAGCGGAGAAGATGTTAGTCCTTAGTGGACGTGCTGACCATGCAGATGGTGTTGCGCACCTTTACAGCATCTTGTTCAGCCAGTGTTCAGCGCTGACCAGTGATCGCGAGCAGTGGTGGGCCTCCAGATGTGCAATGTTGGAATCCCTCGTTCTCAAAGTCGAACAGACGGTTCAAGTTGTCGTTGTAGACATCAGCAGAGCAATCAGCAAGCATCCTCTGCACGGCCTGTTTATTAGTTTGAGGTATCATAGTTATTCGCAACTTGCAGTACCATATGCTGAGGCTGACACTTCCAGATACATCATTGAAAAGTCTGGCTTCTACCAGGTCATGTCTTCTGACCTCACTGCCTTGTCTCGTCTACAGAAGCTCTACACTCGACTTTACAATATCTTCGGGGCTCTCTGGAACTGTGTACACGACACACTGTGCAATGACACCACCGAGGGTGTTGCCGCTGAAGAGATTGAAGAAGAAGATATCGGAACAAAGGATGTCCTAAGCTACTCATGGCGGGCGCTCAAGGAAGCTAGGTATGTTCTCATACTGCGACGTTGAGGCTGAGAATGCGCTGACTGTGTAGTCTGCTATTGAGAGCTATCGTCAGGAGTTGTCCCTTTACTTCTCTCGACCACGAACTTCTCTCGCCCCAGCAACTTCGGCAGCTAGGTGATCTCACATTTACACAGCTTGCAGAGCTGCGTCATCGTGGCGCCTATTCGACAGTCGCTCAAACTTTTGTCATCTGCTGTATGCGCTCCAACAGTGGTGCAGACACCGTGAGCCAAGATCTCAAGGACTGGTACGAGGTATGTTAAACATGTTGCCATTGAAACACGACATATCAACTCACTCATTCTAGCGTGCCATTCTTTGCATACAAAATCAGACCGCGATCAATACTCGTCGTTCCGCAGGTCTGCCGTCTTTGATGATCGGCATAGTTGTTGCAGATACGAAGGGACTTCTTTTTGGCAGAGCCATGTCAGATCTTACTATGGAAGGCACCAGACCTGTCGACAAAAGCGCTGAAAGTGCTGGTGGCCTTTCTCAGGTCCATGCTCTAAATTGCATAAAGGACATCTTCAAGAATTCGAGGTTGGGCGAGCGAACAGAAGCACATGTGCCACAAGCACTCAGTCTTGCAGCTGAGTGCTTGTCTTCAGACACGTATGTTCGACGTCGTGTGTACACACAGTGGACTATGCTAACTCTCATGTCAGATGGGCGGTTCGAAATTCCGGATTGATGCTCTTTAGAGCCCTTATGGACAGATTGATTGGTACGAATGACGCATTCTTGGAGGAAGATACACACACACAGAGTCGACTCTCGGATGAAGCAATCACGAGTTTGATGCATGTGGTTCTTCAGTTACTGTCAACTGAAACCGAGGTCAACCAAGTCAAGGCTGAGGTGGTTTTCCCTGCTTTGCAACTCCTTCAACGGGTACAACCGCCTTCTGGTATGTCAGAAAGGATCCAATCTTCGGTCTTGAGACTTGCTTCGAACCGACAATGGCTTGTTCGCGATAAAGCAGCCAAGACATACTCTACTTTGGTGCCCGCTAGGGACCGAGTAAGTCGTGTCGCAGAGCTACTCCGACGTGAGACTCGTTGTCAAAATGAGACACATGGCACTCTACTTGCAGTCAAGTATCTCATCGAAAGACAAGGGAGGAATTTCAGCACCGAGGGTCAGTCAATCAGAAACTGCTCGGTGGACAAGTTGCTGACAAGTGTAGATCTGGACACAGTAGTGACCGTCGTCCAATCGAGAATTGACGATCTCCTCTACGACAATGCATGTGCGCTTACGCAAGCGGCATTCGTGGACGTGCAAAACGTTTTCTTCTACTCGGCTATGCAGAAGCAGCGATATCTGTTCGGTATGTGTTGTCTCGCTTGTTGATTGACTGCAAGACTGATATTTGTAAGTACCAGGCACAAGATGGGCTACCATTGAAGACTTGAACATGGTCCTGGATTTGCCTACAGATCATTTTGCAGCATGTTCGTTCCTCCGACAGTCTTTAGCGCTATCACTGATCCACGAGCACGCCTTGTTCAGCGGAATCTCCAAGGAGAGTTCGTCAGCGGATATGTCAGCAAGGATCGAGACCTTGGTATTGTTAGCCAAGCGCGACCCTGACGCTTGCGCGACTGCATTGCGTGAAGCTGCTAGAGTTGGAGCTACTGATTTGGTTTATGCCATCGAAACCACAGAGCTTCTGGTCAAGGTCTCCGCCAAGCTTTTGTTCGACGAAAGCGTGGACATTGAGGTTCAAGATGCTGCTCAGGAAGTTCTGGTCAGCTTGTTGTCCCAAGGTGTTGTAGAGAATGCCAAGACGGCCATCTTGACCAACTTCAAAGAGTCGTATCTGCCCTCAAGTGCTGCTACACCGCTCTTCGGTGACAAGCGACTCATCTTGCAGGGAGCACTACTGAACTTCCGCTCGCAAGATGACTCGCTGAAGGACGATCAACTCACGAAAGATTTCGGACGATGGGTAGCGCAGGTTCGACATGCTCTGCAAGACTCGAATGTAAGTTGGGCCACATCTTTAAGCTAGGAACAGCCTGCTGACAGTCATACAGCCATTTGACACTAGATATGCGGCTGCGACAGCAACGCGACAGCTGGAAGAGAACTCTCTAGCATACTTCAGCTCAGTCGATCTGAGAAACTTTGTTCTAGAATTATGTCTTGCTGTCTATGACCTCTGCAACGACGATGACATCGAGATCAGAACACTCGCCGCTCCAGTTGCCATCGCCATTCTCAATGCAGGCAGCGAAAAGAAACAGGTCAACATGGTACCGTTAGCCGCGAATCAAGGCCTAGCAGAGTTCATATCATCGTCGTTCGAGAGTAACGCTCTGGCAGCCTCCACAGCCATCGGCAGAGCCACTGGAAACGCTGTCAACGCCTCTTTCCCAGACTCTGTCAAACAATTGCTAGCCGAGAAGAGCACGTCAGGATCATCTCTCTTCGCACAAGAAAAACACAATCTCTTCATCGACGAGACCAGAGAGGCACGAGTGTGGGCTTCTGTCGCTGCTCGACTCCGACCAGACGCCTTTTCCTTCCGTCTACTCATGAATCTCTGCACATGGGTCATCGATGGTCTTGACGTCCTAATCGCTGAGATTGAGGACAAGCCCGATACACGGCTTGGTTGGGGCAGGAAGCCAGAAGTCTTTGTCCTGGGCATGCAGATTTTATATTCTGCTCAGCTTTTGTTGAATCTGAGTAGAAAAGGTGTCGAGATGCCGGTTCAGGCAAGCGCTGTTGTCAAGAGATTGGACGTGTTTGTGAGCAAAGGGCAGGAGAATGGAGTCAACAGTCTGTGGTTACAGACCTGCAAGGAAGTCTTGGAGCAGCAGGGTTGATGCTGAATGTCGATGATAGATCGAGCTAGCGACATGGAGTTTAGTAGCATTGACAATAAAAAAGTCGTATAGTGGTTGTCTATCAGTAGTGTGTCATGCCTTGCTGACCTTTCCGCTCCTAAGCACACGCTGATTTTCTTAAGATTCATCTCTTGCTATCTTTTGTCGTGTATCTTCTGGATCGTTCCTTCCCCTAATGAGACTCCACTGAAGCGGGGTTTGAAGAGATAAGATATTGCAGAGAACGGGAAGTGGTGAGTACAGGAGACATTAATGATTCTTTGCGAATCTGCATACTTTAGACTATCCGACTCGGCGAGGCCACCGGTCTACCTCGGCTCCAAAACAGGAATCTTGTTGACCTCCACTCGTGCCTCTTCCCACGTCTCGAGACTACGTTGTGCCCACTCGATATGACAACGTGCGAATGCCAGCTGGAAGAAAGGTCTCGTTAGCAATTGATGTCTCGCAAGATGTATTATACGGAGACAGAAACTTACCATGTACTTCCTCAAGTCCTCTTCCTTGTCGCTTTGGAAGCGTTTTAGATCTTTGAGTACAGCACCACTGGCATCTTTGACGTCTTTCTCAGAGACTTCCAGAGCTTGCTCGAGCTGTGACAGATGTTAGCAACGTACAGCAACAGCGTGGACTTTATTGTTCTTACCTGCGTCAGACTTTCCTTCGTCTTGCCGATCTGGTCTCTCCTCACGCGCTCAGGATCGGTATCGACGACATTGTGATATGCATGAGTGAGTCGGCCGAAGATTTTGTTTGTCACAAAGTTGCCGCTAGCGCCTCTCTTATGTTGCGTTGGGCTGGCAGGTTGATCTTGGTGAGGAGAGCCTTGGGCAGCGCTGGGAGCACTACCCATGGTGGGAGGGAAGTCTGAGTCGATGCTTGCCGTGTCATCTTCTGCACGCCTAGGCAGTTGATCTCTGGCAGGGTTGCGTCTAGCAGCGTTGCTACCGGTGCTCATACTACGTTGAGGTGGTGAAGAACCAGAGTTGTGGAGATATTGCTCGATACGCTTGGCCTCAGCTTCGCTTCTTTCGAGCGAGTCAAGAGACGTCCTCTTCTTGTCAAGTTCTTCACGGGTCATCTCCTGCTGGACACGTTTCAAGACTCTGTACCTTAGAACACCCTTGACGATTCCAGCGAACTGGGCGCTCTCACGCATGGGTTCAGCGAATTGAGCCGACAGACCGCTTGACAAATCACGAGTTTGAATGTACGTAAAATCGCAAGCCTGACCGATCTTCTCGATGGCAGCGGCAACCTCGGCAGACTGTTCGGATAGAGAGAAAGCGTTGTAGCGACCGCCTAGCTCCATAAGGTCATCTCCAAGCTTGTATAGATGCTGAAGGGTCCGCTGGTTGACCTTCTCCATGGAACCTTGCAGCAAGGTTTCCAGCTCGCGCGATGAGTTTTCAAACTGGATGAAGTAGGGATCGAGATCTTCTTCCGACAAAGTCTGCGAGTCGGGAGGGAAACGACCAAAGACTTGAGGGCCAGGAGCAGAGTGGGCGGCAACTGATGGTTGTGGCATGGGCGGTGAGCTGGGTGTACCAGAAGCGGAAGCGTTGGCAGACGAGCGTAGTTTGGCCGAGGATGAAGGCACAGGCAGGAAGTTGTGGCCGGGAGAAGGGTTGGCGGGATCGAGTGGAGGAGCCTTGAGATTGTTCTTTGGAATGTTTACGACAGGGTGCGAGTGGAGGACCTCGTTCCAGCTGGCGTTGGGGTCGAGGAAGCGCCACCAGACATTGTCGTCGCGGACGTCTTGCATGCGACGGCAGCGATTGAGGAAGGTGGTCAACATGCGCTGGCGCAACTCAATGATGCCTAGGTCCTCCTTGGCTTTGGTGGGCTTGGAGGCGTAGTCTGTGATGGAGTGTTTCTCGGGGATTGGCGGAATGATGAGGGTTGGATGGAGGGCGACCAGGGTGGCTCTTAGCGACGCAAACTCGCTGTAGCGTCTTCGTACTTCAATATCCTGGACGAGTCAGTGGTTGTTGTGGCATGAGGAGTTGCAGAATGGCCTACTCCGGTGCGAATGGTGTAGGTAATGTAGCTGCCTCCGCCCTCGGTGTTCTTGCCCGCGTGGACAATGTGAATGTCGAGGTCAGGATTCTCATAGAGGATCTGCTCAATGCGACTGTGGTAGCCGCCCTTCTTGGGCTCGATTCTACGCGACCGCGACACGTCCTCATCATCGTCATGGTCGTGGTCGCTGTTCTGGTGGTCGTGGTCGAAGGGCTCGTCGTGGTAGGTGGACTCTGGTCGGTGGTACTCGGGAGTGGACTGCTGCGGGCTGCTCGAGCCAGAGGGTGGTGTCGACGGGGCTTGTCGGAAGGCTGATGCGACAGTTAGACGGAGGGCAGAGAGTGGTGGGGAGAGGTCAGGGTCGTGTACCGGGAGCGTCGGACGTCTCCGAGTCGCGCCTGTTGAACGAGCCGTAAGGGTTGTTGTCCTCGTCGTCCCACATTGTAGCGGCCTGGTCAGATGAGGATATCTATGGGATAGATGGTTGCGTGTGTCTGTCTGGGGAAGCTGCGTGTTGCACCTCGACCCTCCGCCCAACTGGTGGTCAATCTTCGGCTATCACCTACGTCACCGCCAAGCCCCGTCAATGCTTCTAGGCCTCTGCTGCCCTTGACCTTCTTCTTCCTGTTGCTAACACTACTCTATACCATGAAATGTCTTCGTGAACAAGGCTTGGCCATACCTGCTCCGAAGGTTGTCCGTTTGCTACCTCACGATGCTTGACTTCTCGGCGTTGTTTCTGGTAACCCGGCAGACTGCTCGAATAGGCAAGTCAGCCGCCGTCCGTCAAGCTTCGAGGCAGGTGGGCCGAAGCAGACTAACCTCATGTCGTTGTCGGCATTTGCCCTTGGTTGATGACTCTTTTGTTACAAATTGCCCTCTTCCTCCCATCCTCCATTCTCAATCAGTTCAAATTTCAGTCTTACTACTACTTGACAAGACATTCTCACTTGACATTGAACGACTCAACTCTTGATAAACTCAGTCTCGTATACAACAGAACTTACTATAACAATGGCACCAACAATCTATGTCGTTCGCCATGCTCAGGGCCACCACAACGTCAACGTATACCTGGCCTTTTTCATCCCTCGTGTCTCCATCATCTGATCATCTCTCAGAATCAACATCATCTCCGTGATCCCAATGTCACAGATCTCGGCCGCACACAATGCACAAACCTCAGCAACACTTTTCCCAAATCTTCCCTTCCAACATCTTTCACAATCATGGCATCGCCTCTGATCCGCACAATCCAGACTGCTTGTCTCGGCTTCGGTGATGTCTTGAAAGAAAGACCCGACGTCAAGTTCATACTCGTCCCTTTCGCCCAGGAGATCGCCAATCAACCCTGTGACATTGGATATCCACAAGCAGAACTCAAGCAGAAGATCGCAGCCTGGCTAGATCACGAGAACCTTGGCTTTGGAATCGAGAGAATGGATTGGAGTCTGGTTGAGGATGGCTGGAACTCAAAGGCCGGTCCTTACGCCGCCACTCTCGAAGCCGTGAACGCTCGCGCTGCTGCTCTGCGCGCGACCCTGTATGCTCATCCCTCTGAGGCCGTCGTGCTCGTTACCCACGGCGCATTCCTGCACTTCTTCACTGCCGACTGGGCTTCGTTCGATGGTTCCAAAGGAACTGCTTATGAGAATTGTGAGTTCAGAAACTTCTCCTGGGAGGCTGAGGAAGGAGAAGGCTATCACCTCAAGGAAGTCGGTGGTGCAAAGATCAAGATGGGCAGGCCTCCTGGCGTCTACGCTCACGTTCTCGAGGGCATTGAGATGGTGGAGGGACAGAACCCCAGGCAGATCAAGGTCGGCAACGGCAAGATTTGAGCGTGACTACTGCACTTGGCAAAATGGGTCATGCTCTACGGCGTTTAGAATCACAATCGCGATGCCGAGTTCAGATACCGGTCTTCATGATTAAACACTATAGGCAGGTGCATTCCGCGGCAGCGAACCTTTGTTTTCCGCTCTTTGTTGCTCTTCAAGGTGGTCTCTCGTCTAGAAGTCTTCTGTGCAACCAAGATCCAATCTCTCGTGTCTTGTCTCTTTCCTCCTCAGTGAGTTTTCTCTTTGTCTGCTCTGCCATTCCTCATGTTCTCAGCAGAAAAAATGCAGTTTGTCTGCACCGTCCTCCACCGTCCAGTCCTTGCCCTGCCAGTCACTAGTCCTTTTCGCAACTCCATGCCGCAAAGTCTAAGCTTTACCCGCCGATGGACTATCATGTCTGCTTGCCCCTCCACCCTTGCTGCCCGATCTCTTACTAGCAGCCTTACTGCCATGCTTGCTTCCCTCTCCTCCAGCCTTCTTACTTCCCTCACCACCAGACTTTTTGCTAGCAGCCTCACTTCCTCCTCCAGATCTTCCTCTCCCCATCTCCAGGTCAATAGACGGCAAATCCAATTCGCGTTCTTGGCGATGCTGGATATTGTGGCGGTACCAGATGCCTAATTCCCATTCAAAGACTTTGACCCAGATGTACCAGAACAACATGACGCCAAAGGTTGTCAGGAAGAGGGCTAGTGCGATGGTGCCGGCTGGGTTCATAGTAGTTTCGTTTCGGAGGGTTTGAGAGGTGAGGTTGCTGAAGTTGGGTTTTGTTGTCAAGATGTCGTGGTTTTGGTGATTTGTGATGGGTGATGGGGGATTCTTTTTTGCTTTGGTTTTTTTGGTGGGATTTTTTGGGGATCGATAGTTGGTTGTATAGTTGGTTTTGCTTGTAGAAGGTTGGTGATGGTTGTTTTTTTGTTTTTCTTGATTTTGCAGCTTGGTGTTTTGAACGATGAGGCAAGATTACCAATGCCAGAGCCTTGCTGTAAGAGGCTCGGTATGTGATGGTGCCCGCGGTGTCTTTGTTCGTCGTTGTTTTTCTTGGGTGTGTCTTTGACGTGCGGGCGCTATTGATGATTGGGTAACGAGCGTATGTGAGCAATCCTTGCTGTTAAAGTGTATGTTTTCTGGCAGGGAAAGACTGTGTAACACAAAAGATGAATTGATACAAAAGAGTGTGGTTCGTTAACTTGAGCGCGTGAGAGCAGAAAGTGAGTACGGACGGAGGAGAAAAGTTCGTGGCTGTAAGGGTTGTTGTGACGAAAGGCCTGGTCGCGCGAGCAGCATCTCTCGCCCCGTCGTTCTCATCGGTCGTCCGTATTTGATGCTCCTCAAATCTTTAGTCGACTGTGTGAGAGGCTGGAAATCTTGAAGAAGAGAACCGCAGAGTGACAATCAGGACTACATAAGCAACGCTCACTTCGCCACTTCCAATTCTAGAAGAGGGATTGAGGGCCAATGCTGATGACACTTTAGTGCGATGAAACAAATATCATGGCTTTTACATTGAAGATATCGGGGTTGTTCCTCTACTGGCCAGGGATCCTTTTGTGAGCTTAAACCCACAACGAGGATGAGACCATTTGCCGTGCTAATAGCACTCCAAGATTACCATGATCGTTATCGTAAGCTATATAGATACACAATAGCTCATCCCTTTGCTCGCATAGGGTGTGTGGAGGGCAAAAGCATGCGAACAAGTACGGAACACGATACTGACCTTCTTTTTTGTCGTGTCACCACGAGGATGCAGCGGTATGGCGAGTACTTGGGTCGATGTCCAGCAGAAGGAAAGGAACAGAGCTGGGTTAGTTTGACAGTGTCGCCTTATGCATTGTGAAGACTGACAAATCCCTGTGTCTAGACGTGTCTTTTACGTGATGTTCGACGACTGATTGTGGACGTGATGATTGGCCGCAAGGGTGTCTGGAGTCCGGAAGGTTCTGTGTCCTGTCGTAGCTTCGTCGAGATTGTACCCAAGTACGATCTCGGCATTCCTCTCTTCCCGATACCGCTCGTGTCTTTCTTCACGAACTTCTTCTTTTAACACTTGGAGAACAGCTTTGGTTGTCCTGACTAGGCACAACCACTTATCCACAATTGCATCTGTCTGATTCTCCTTCTGTCCACTGGCTGCTCAGCAGTTTGTGAGAAGTCACAGTACCGTTACTACCTGTGTCTTTCCACTACGGAGTGGGATGTGTGACTATCAGGACTTATCTTGACGCTCCCTCTATGCACATTGCTTGAATCGAATCGATCTGCTCGCCTTCATGGTCCCATAAGCTCCAGGTAAGGGATGAAGAGAGCTCGAAAAGACGGTCCGTACGTCTGTCCACAGAAGTCCACTCATTCCACGTACTATATACCGACGTCAACGGCCATCGATACATACCGCTCCACGTCGGTACAAAGATGTCTCCTGAGAGAGCTGATGTGATCATGTTCGACGTCTTTGCAAGGCCCAGCTTTCAGAATCGTCGATTCTCATCGGTATCTTCTTGATGGTGCTGCGACAATCCCTACTAGATCTAAAAGCATTGACTTATTTCGGAATCATTGTATTTACATTTCACATATCCCACAGGCGGCGAGCGAGATTCTCGACGTCCTAGGTCAACCATGGTACCAGATCACCATGGAAGGGTCTGTCGACTCTTTCAGCCTTATCATCACCAACCCAGCGCCAGATCCCCTGAGTCCCGTCCATTTCTGCATCTCCGTGAGCCAAGCCTTTCAGCTTCTCAAGCCTCGGTTCACTCTGCACTTTCTGAAAGAACAGAGGAGACCAAGACTTGCCTTCTCTCTCCTCTTGCTTCCTCATCTCGCGTTGGCCTTGCTCAACCTTGCTTTTCGCGTCGGCGGCTGCTTGCATACTTCCAGAGTTTAATGCTGATATAGTCGGGCCCCAAGCTTTTCTGCTCTCGTAAGGGTCAAGAGTAGACTCATCTGGGACCTGAACAGGGAGCGGTGGATGAGCATTGGTGTCGAACTCTTCGATTACAGAACCGGCCTTCTCGTCGCGGATCGTAAAGACATCGTTCCAGGTACCATCTAACATGTAGATAGGATTTTTACGACTGCTGTCATCTACTGTGTAGACAGCCGCATGCAAACCGTTCTTTTTGCCAGCCAAGCCCAGCATGCGCTTGCCAGAGAAGTCCACAGTGGCTACATAGCCGGATGACGAGACAATGTCATAGCTGCCGACGAGTTCCGGATATGGCGTTCCAGTGATCAATCCAGAGACTTTTACCGATGGTAGAGGGATAAGGTAATCCTCGTTCCACTTGTCGAGGTGGATGATTGCATGGCCGATTTGCTTGATGTTGACAGTGCCAGAGAAGGTAATATTCTGGCAAGCATATCCTTCAGCCTGGTTCATATGTTAGTGACGGGAAGCACTTGAAGATGTTTAGACATACCCTGACGCCCTTCTCATCGTTCCAAAGATAACAGGCTGTGACTGGCGGATGGTGGCTGCTTGGGTCAGCATTTTCTAACTCAACTGTTTACCTCGATAACTCGACTGACCTGACTTGCTCGGAGATGAGACAGGTCCTGCCTTCCCCATCCGCACCACCCCAAGCTCCCATGAATACCTCGCCCAAGAAAGCGTTCAATGGCTTCTTGACACCAGCGCTCTCGTCCCTACCGGCATACTGCTGACGCTTCAGGCTTGCCAGGAACCACTTCAAGACAAGTAAGCAGCGCTTCTGGGCGTCAGGTTCCGATGCTGGAGCACATAAGAGCTGAGGTCTCTCACACCAGTAGGAAGGAAACTCGACGGTTGATTGAGACGCTAGTAGAAAAGGTGGTGCGGTGATGTTCGAGAGATCGCCTTTGATTGTCGAGATACTTGCAATAAACTCCTTCAATGTTGATCTGTTGCCGTCGGCCATGGTTGCTTCTGCTATCCTTGCTGGTGATCTGTTTACAGGGTGTCGATCAGGGTTCAGGGTCTGGATGTGGTTGCTTTGTCCTTTGTCTCTCGGAATAGCTTTGATAACGATTACTGTAATTCTTTCAAACGTACTTCCAGAGCAGATGAATGCGGTTTCCTACTTTGGACGGTAGGACAAAGATGAGATGGTAGTCGTCGCCGTCTTCAATGACGACATGGCAACGACGCTTGGCAACAACTTGCGGAACTCCCGGCTAGATCATCAGCAGCTTCCAATCCTGTAGAAATGCAACAATCAATGTTCATATTCTCAAATGTCCATTGAGAACATTGTAACTTGGTGATCTCGGGCTCTCATTGAACACGGCATGTGAAAAGTCCATCGCGCACTTCTATAGTACTCCCTAAACGAGGCCATGGCCGCAAAGAGCTCGTGATACATCTATGTTTGACGGGTGATCTCTTCTCACCGAGGTCACACAAGTCACAAACTACGAATACCTACAGCAGATACACTAGCAGAAGTTGCATACCACGGAGTGCGATCTTGGATGCAGCTCCGGTCGACACTCCCTCCATATCCTTTCGGGCTTTGCGACGACGTCCAAGACGCGGTCCTCCTGTTGCTGACCCTGTATGGCAGCGAGTACCAGTGTCTCTTCTCTCTCAAGGTGAGGCGATGGCTGTGGGACTGAGAGGTCATCTAAATCCATATTCAAGGGCTAATGCTCTTCTCAAACCCTTACTCACGAGGTTGAGAAGATACAGAGATCTGTTTGTTCTGAATGGAGTATGTAGGGAGAAGCTAAATTTTTGGCGAGTTGTCGCTGACCCGCCGACGTTTGACGTGGTTACCTCTTGTCGGCTTACGGAGTACATTGTGGTAGGTCGTCGTGGAAAGGAAGTTACGTTCCAGCAGCAGTTTCCGTTCCTGTACGCAGCCTCTCATGTGCTTCACTTCTATTGCAACCTACATCGGTATTATCTCCTTTCGACCACAAAAACACTAAGATCACCAAATCATCGCAGCTCCTACCACCAGTAACGACACTATCAACACCATAAAGTCCTCCTCCTTCTCCTCCACCACAATGGCATCACGCTTCTTCAAGAAGCTCAAGACTACGTTCAAAGACCTGTTCACCAGAATCAAGGGCGACTCAGGTGGTGGCGACAGTAAATATCATCACATCACGTTACGTCCTTTCTCCCTACTCACGGAGCTGCACAGACGACAGCATCAGGGCGTCTTCAACGGCCTCGCCAACCACTCAGCTCGAGCAGGACGCAATAGCGCGCGCTCGGCTCCCTTCCACTATCCCTGCCACGGAGCGCATGAGCCTTGACAAGTGACAGACACGAAACCTAGGTGGAAGGGGTGCAGGGCCATCAAAGCTAGTGCCGGACCGGAGAGCGAGTTGCACATGAACGTACGATTACGACAATGATGAATCAAGACCACTACAACAACCATCTTCTCTCTATCAAAATGCAAACCGATACCTCAAACACGATATCTGCACGAGAGCATGTCTCTGTATTGCTCTCTCTCTCTTCTGTCCTGCCTAGAATTTAAGCAAGGGTTATCTCTCAAAGTCCCTCGACATCTTACAACAAACCAAGGTCTCTGCGTTTCTGAAGGCTCCAGCGTGAGGTTGGCAAAGATGATAAAGGCGAATAACAATATTCAAGGACCGCAAACCTCAAGAACGTCTTGTGGTGTCACCACCCAGCTTTATGATTAGGAAGAGGCCTCTTGTTGCAAGTGAGCCACTTGGGGGAAAAGTTTAGTAGAGGAACCAACCACTATTCCTCATTCAGATTCAAGTGTGAGAAGACTTTGATGTAAGGACATGGATATCGCTTTTCCTCCAGACCCTCCAAACTTTTGTATGCTTGCGTCCCGCCGTACAATAATCCTTGCATTGCATTGAGTCTGTTTGCACAATGAAGGCCTCCTCTGCTCCACAGCTCATCTGCGCCTCTCAACATTCCTCTTGATGGTGGAGCAGTTCTTGTCGCAAACGACAACGTGTAGTACAATTGTGACGGCCCTGGTACAGACTCTCAGCAACAATGCGGGCTCCGGCTTGATTGCGGTGAGTGGGAAGTCACGATGCGGTGGAATTGAAGAAGGAGCGATTGCGGGTGACGGAAGATAACAATGTACCTTTCTGTTGATGGACAGAAGCGTACAAGTTGTGTTACACACTGTCCAAAGAAGGTGGTCGGCAGTGGTACTGACCAATGCCGCCGGCCCTTGGGCCCATACATACACCAAGACCACTATGAACACAAAAAAGTCAAGGTGTTGATATTGCTTCATATGTCAAATTACTTGTCACCAATGAAGGTACTACTCGGTTGCCTCCTTGACCATAGGGGCTGAGACTGACCCAGACAGGCCGCCAATAACTTTTTCTGTCCAACTCATCCATCCACTCTTTCTGCCCGATCTAGCCTTGATACCAAACTTTTGTCTGATGTCTTCCTCGGTGAATGCTTTTGTCTTTGTACGCAACATATCTGCAAGTTCCTGTTTGGACATCTTGGTCTGCTCACCAATGGGAATCAAGCAATTTTCGGCCAGGTAGAGATATTGCTTCTTGAGCACTCTGATGGTCAACATCATGTAATCAATATTGTGGAAGACGAGCGCGCGACCATTACTGTATGCTTCTTTGCTTTGGAGGAAGTGCACTGGGGCATCTCTCCAGTGACGACGAGGGTTAAGATGATGAGCAGTGTGATAGCCGTCATTGAAGCAGAAGCGGTTGCTGGGAACATCGATAAGAGTAATGCTGCTTCTGAAGTCCGAGTCGGGATCCACTTCATCAACAAGAGCATGCTGGCCCCAGTTTCCAATCATGAGTCCAAGGCGCATGATACCAAAGGGAAGAAGAAGGACAAACATGGAAGCGCCAAAGTGGACTTTGGTTGCCATGAAGTAGAAAAAGGCATAGTTGGCCATCTCTGACACGCAGGACTGAAGTGCCAGTCTTGACTTGCCCTTGCGGAGGAAGTACAAAGGTAGCTCGGCCCAGATGAAGAGGAGGAAGCGTCCAACATAGCATGCAAAGTCGAAGGGCGAGTCTCGCTGATAGCGAATTGTCGAGGAGAGATCGTCCGGCCCGTTGCCCTCGACATGATGGTGCTTGACGTGGTGATAGTAGTAAGAGTCCCAAGTGTGGCCCATCAGCGGCTCCAGCAGGTAAGGGAAGCTGAGATCGAACCATGCATATTCCTTCTTCAGAACACCTCCGTTGTGAATGTGATTGTGCATGAGTAGGGTGAAAGCACCGGCACACCAAACAGTATATACGGTGTGGATCACACCATGATACCAATGGAAGTCGTAGTAGAGGTAAGCGGCGCTTGCCAAATTGACCGTCATGTACAGGATGATATGCGTCAGGAAAACAACATCAGTCGGGTGGCGCACAATTCCCATGGCAATTTTGGTGTAAGGCTTGACCAGGTACTTGTTAATGGTGGGATTAAGATCCTTGTCGTCCCATGTCGTGAATACAGTTGGCACAAAGTCTGGGCTTTTCGGGTCGTTGATTGCAAGTAGGTGTTTGATGTCCTTTGCATCGTCTGCTGGGTCCTGGCCTGCTAGTGTTGCCAAAGCTTGCAAGTCCTGAAGGAGATTTTTGGAGACCACCAGATCCGGTCCGGTCAGGTAGGGGTCGACGTTGCGAGCCATCTTGAATGTTCTAGTGCTGCGAATAATTTGCCAGAAATTTTAAGTGAGAGTTGTGGAACCAGATGATCCCGCCCGGATTACAACCAAGATTATACAGTTCCAATGAGTTGCAGGATGCCAGAAATGTTGCCAATTTGCCAGTCCAAAGATTCGTATTGACAGTAGTCAAAGAGCGGTGGGCACGTCTCGCACTGCAACAGGTATAAGAGGCGAGAGGGTGTCAAGCTTGGGGATCTAAAGAGAGTGAGGGCGCTGATGCAATCGCACGAGTTCTAGCGGATGCAAGGAGCAAGCCGAACAGCAATTGAGCTTGGGTGTGTGGTAGAAAAGAACAAAACCGACGAGATCAAGGAGGCATGATGTTGAATGGTCAAGGAGAGATTTGCGGGTCTGGCCGCGTCAGGGTTCAACCACGATGCGCCCGAGCCGCGTCTCGAACTCTGGAGTCTGCTGTGTTTCAGGCACGAAAAATGCTGGGGTTGTTCGAGTACACAAGACTCGGTGAACAGATACTTGCTTGAAAAGGTTCCTGAAGTAAGGAGGATTCAACTGAAAGGCTTGCTTGTGGCCTGGCGGAAGGGGGCCAAAACACAAAAGCTGTGGTCTTGCTATCCACAAGCAAAAAAAGATCTCCTCTCTCTGAGTCGAACAAAGGACCTTCTGATGACAATCGAACAATTACAGTCAGACGCTCTAAACCAACTGAGCTAAGAAGAGATTATACTTTGGTACATCGAATTTTATATATATAATCCACTAAACAATCTCAGAATGATACGAGACGAGGCCCGATTGATTGGCAACAGGAGCTTTTATGGTAGTGTTCAGACTGGAGAGAGTCATTCAGACTTACAGAACGCGTTCATCGCTTGTCGACCTCAGAGAATGCGGCTTCGGTGATAGCACAGTTTCAAAGATACAACTCACTCAAAGACAAGCGGGCCTGACAGGGCTTTTTGAATCAAGCAATTTTCCGTACTGTAAAAGCACCATAACTCCCGCAAAATGTATGTCTACGAGATCCAGCTACCATAGACCGCCAAGTAGCTTGTCAAATACCATACAGTCAAGACTAAAAAGGAAAAGACCAGATGTGGACGGTGTTATAGATGAAAGAAGACAAAAAGATGGTCCAAATTACTGTGATGGGTGAGACCCTGGCAATGGCGAAGATGTGGAGAAAGTTTGTCGGCCATGACGCCAAGGCGGCGGCAGCAAAGAGAATTGGAGCATTTCGAGCACCTTCGCCATGTCATTACCAACACCATGGCAGATTCGAGTGAGACCAAGCCGGCTACGGCGCCTGTTGTCGACGATGCGACCAACTCAGCCTCAGTTGAGGGAAGCGCAGAGCCCAAGAGCGAGTCCCACAGCGACCGCAAGCGTAAGCGATTCCAAGACGACGGACTCAAATTTGGTCGCGGTGGTAAGAAGAGAGATATGGGCAGGAACGCGTGGTCGTAGGTATTGCTGATGGTTGACATGGTTCTCTCAAGAGACTGACGACCCTCTAGACGAGAGCAGCCAGACCGAAGATCTCGCAACGACGAAGAAAAGAAGAAGCCGCGCCCAGAAAACTCGGTCCTGCCTGCACCGTTCGCTCAGGACGAGATTGCCGCAGAGGAGCGCAAGCCCAAGCGCAAGGTCGCCGTTTTGATTGGATACAGCGGCACTGGCTACAAGGGCATGCAGATCAACACGACCGAGAAGACGATTGAAGGCGACCTGTTCACAGCCTTCGTCCAAGCTGGTGCCATCTCAAAGGCCAACGCCGACGACCCCAAGAAGTCAGCCCTCGTCAGATGTGCCCGTACCGATAAGGGTGTCCACGCCGCTGGCAACATGATCTCGCTCAAGTTGATCGTCGAAGACCCCGACATTGTCCAGAAGATCAACTCGCATCTGTCACCACAAATCAGAGTCTGGGGAATTGAGAGAACCATCGGTAGCTTCAGCTGTTATCAAGTCTGCGACAGCCGTTGGTACGAATACCTGATCCCCTCGCACGCCTTCTTGCCGCCACACCCGAGCAGCTGGATGGCGAGAAACCTGGAGGAGGCTGCCGACGAGGCTGGTGACCGCGAGGGCTACGACTCTCGTCAAGCTGAGGTCAAGGACTTCTGGAAGACGGTAGAAGAGCGCGACATCAAGCCTATCGTTGATGCTCTGGATGACGACATTCGCGATTTGGTCCTACAAGCTATTCACGAGCCTTCTGACTTCAACCCTGATGGAGAGCAGCAAGAGAAGCAGGAGGATCAGGTCAAGCAGACTGCTGATCTCAACACATCGGCGCCTGCAGTCGCTGAGGCCAAGCCCGAAGCTGCCGCCGAGACTGCTGGCACAACCGACACTCCTATGCCTGATGAGCCTGCCACTCTCGAGTCGACAAACATTCCCACAGAACAGAAGAAGCGCATCGAGGCCGCTGTCAAACAGCTCAAGATTGCTTACAATGCTGCTCGTCGAGCATACCGCATTCCGGATGAGCGTATCGCCCGTGTGCAAGCTGCACTGGACTCTTACATTGGAACTCGTAACTACCACAACTTCACAGTCCAGAAAACTTACAAGGACCCTTCGGCGAAACGCAACATCAAGTCATTCGTCTGCAACCCAAAACCTATCATCATTAACGGGACTGAATGGTTATCTCTCAAGGTCCACGGTCAATCTTTCATGATGCACCAGATTCGCAAGATGGTCGGTATGGTCGCATTGACCATCCGCTGTGGAGCTCCCATCGAACGCATCGTCGAGGCCCAAGGCGACCAGAAGATCAGTATACCCAAGGTCCCTGGTTTGGGTCTGTTGCTAGAGCGCCCCGTGTTTGACAGTTACAACGACATCCAAGCTGTCAAGCACGACAAAGAGAAGCTTGATTTCGGTAAATACGAGAAGGAGCTCGAAGAATTCAAGCAGAGGGAAATTTACCAGAGAATCTTTGCAGAGGAAGAAAGAGACAACACGTAAGTTTGCACCATGTCGACGACGAGTACTGGTGTGCTAACGAATATTCTAGTTTCCACCTTTTCTTCAACCAGATTGACAACTACAAGGAGCGCCACTTCTTGTACCTGACATCAAAGGGTCTCGAGGCTATCAAGGGTGCGGGCAAGCTGGATGAGCAGAGAGCAGCCAAATCAAAGAACGACGGCGCCGATGCTGAGGAGATGCAGTAGACATCGTCTCATGAAGAGCCAAAACTATGGTAGACTCGCACTCGACATTTTATAGTCAATGCGACTGTAGATATAAACGTTGTCAAAAAAGAGGCTCTAACATAACGTGTTGATAAAGCCTTCTCGATTACTTTTCCACCTTCCGGATTTGTTCTAAACCCTTGAGTTCGTGACTTGAAGGAGCCGACTCGAATTTAGCCGAGGCTCCAGGCAACAACGACTGCTTGTTCAAATGAAGCATCAATAACATACATCACAAAGCTACAATAGACACCTCGTTCTATCAAGACTAATCGTTTGCTCTACAGCCATGATGAATACCTCAATATTTACCACACTCGAACAACTAATTGCAAACAATAGCCGCCATCCATCCCACACAACCGCAACGGCTGTCCTCCAGGACCTAGGAGTACCATGCATCTCTCTCGCCATAAAAAACGAAGACACAATCACCTCTCACTGCATCGGCTCTGGCAGCGATAACAGCACTTCTCTCTTCCAAGCCTGCTCGATTTCGAAATCTGTCTGTTCGCTTCTGACTTTCAGATTGATCGACACCGGTCGTCTATCTCTACACACCTCTATATCCGCATACTTGAGTCAGACAGAAGTGGAAAAGCTGGAAACACCCGCAACCAGAGGAATGGCAAAGTTCATTACAATCTCCATGTTGCTGTCTCACACTTCCGGACTCGAAACCAGCAGTACTCAAGGCTTTCCTGGATACGATGTTAGTCGCAATGCGAATGGACATTTTCGCGCTGCTCTGCCAGATTTGGTGGAAGCATTAGAGGGTAGTTGGCCGAGTAATACTTTGCCTATTCGATTGAAGGATTGGCCCGGTCATGTTTATAATTACTCTGGGGGCGGTTATGGTATCCTTCAGCTCATCATCGAAGCAGTGACAAGACAGTCGTTTGCTGAAGTCATGCAAGAGTATGTCTTCCAGCCACTAGGGATGCAGCGGTCGACTTTCGCCATACCTGACGATGAAGACTTGAACACTGAAAAAAAGCTGGGAAAGGGCAACTATGCAAGAGCCTACTACAACGGCTACACTGCTTGTGAAGCTCCTCACCGCGTAAATCCGGAGCAGTCGGCTGCAGGCTTGTGGACCACACCTTCTGATCTTGTGACTCTAGTCTCTGCAATTCAGAAGTCTTTGCACGACAAGGACGGATTCATACCGACAGAGCTTGCCAAGCAGATGCTAGAGGAAGTGCAGGCGGGTATGGCTCATGGTTGGCGTGTCACGGATACTCACTTTAGCCACAGTGGCAGCAATATGCCTGGCTGGAGGTGCGATCTCCTAGCCAGTTTGCACGGCAATGAAGCAATGTCTTTCATGACAAACTCGGCTGAGGGCTACATGGTTGGCTGCCAAGTTCAATCTGCTCTGTTCTACCTGCTCGATTTGAGCAAGCCGACTAAGAGAGCCTGTGTTATTCCTTTTGCCGATGTATGTGCTACTATTCCTGAGACAGAGGTCATGCAAAGATGGGTCGGAACGTGGAAAGAGCAGGGAAAAAGGTTTCAAATCGATTTTGGTGTCGAGGAGGAGGTGCCATGGTTGAAGTTCGGGCAGATGCCAGACCAGAGGTTGTGGGTTGCTGCTCATGGAAAAGAGGAGTTCCAGGATGGACGCAAGATTGTTGCAGATCTTGTTTGTAAGGGTGGTATCGAAGTCTTGGTGAGAATGATGGAGGACAAGGAGGGCAAATCATTGATGGAGACATGGAATGGGGCTACGGGAGAGATAGTGGTGATGGAGAGAGTGCTATAGAACTACACAACTCTTTCGAGGAATGGGGCAGTATCCACTGAGAGACAATCAATTTATCGACTCGGATGCACAGCAATGATGTTCAAGCTGCGAAACAGCCCCATCTACAGTCCCCGAATGCGTTGAAGTAGACATTGACGAGATTCAATTCTTCGAAACCAATTGTACGAGAGAGCCTTAAGGGATACAACGCCTACTGAATGCCACGACAGAAGCGATCGCCTCAGACACCCGACAACAAGCAAGAGTCCATGCTCTCTATGGCCACAGCTTTCCCTCCACATCTCCCACTACTCTGTGGAGGGAGCCAGAATGTGGAGAGACATGGAGAACAATAATCCAGCAACACAACATCACTCAGCTATTAGTGTGAGATCTTTGCTGTAGCACTCCTCCTCCACCCTCGGGTCAGCATGGGCGAGTTGTCTTATTGTACACAAAAGACTACAAACGTAGGCACAGATCTAGGCTCCAAACGCAGACAAGGATCCAGGCATGCAAAGGCCAGAAAGAGGTCATGTGCACTGTGCAGCACGATCGACCGGCAAGGCCGGCAAGACTGAGTGGGCGGTCCAGATGAGCTGGTCGAGACCTGGTCGTCGGGACAATGTCATGCAACTTAGCTCGATACAGGACGATGTAAGCGTCACGAGGAGGGACAGATGGAGTCACAACTTCGTAGATTAAACTCAACAGTTCTGGTTGCGAGGATTCGTTGTTGTAGTTGACTGTTGAGGCAAGGATCCTAACACTTGTTTTGGTGAACTCAACGTTGTGACGCTGAAATTTGTAGCACCAGGCTGGACAAAACACGATGCATGATAGACAGATATCGTATGCGAGTTGAAATAAAGATCTTGATATCAAGGTCATTCAACCGATGAGCTGGTCTTGTCTCCTATGTTACAACGTTTGTGAAGGGCGACGATATAGTGAGTGTAGTACCACTTGATGACCACTTTGGGCGCTTTTTTGTCTTATCATAGATTGTGACAAGTTTTTGCAAAGTTAGACGTATGCATGGAGAGAAGACAGTGTCATAACAAAACATAAATTCATACACTATATACAAAAGAGGCAGAAAATTTCTTGCACATGCAGGACTTTATCTGCGCTCGACCAGTTCAACCTCAATTTCATCGTTCAGAGTGGGAATGTGAACGGTCGCATGGTCCGCCTCCAATGCTTGTTCCTTGGCGGAAAGAGCATCAGACTTTGTCTCGAGAGGGGCATCGACAACCCAGTTCATTCTCTCGCTCGAGTTGTGCATGAACAGACAGATAACTGCAGCAACGATGCATCCGGGTAAGAAAGCAAACCATGTCACACGATATGCGTGGGCCTCAGTCTTGTGAAGCGCTGCGAGACCAGCACCGAGGATTCGTCCGTTGATTCCTGGAATCTTGTCGAGACCCTGACCAGAAAAGTAGAAGCCGATGAGCTGGCCGATGTGAGCTGGGTCGAAGCCAAGAGGAGCGACGGCAGCGACTGTGGATTTCTTGTTAGGACTATTTTGAAGGACATAGAATTGTGACGTGAACTTACTGATAGACTCGGGAATTTGAGTGTTTGTGAGAGATCCGTAGATTGCATTCGCGATACCCAGGCCGACGGTACCACCCAGAGTACGCGAGGAGATGGTGAGAGCTGAAGCAGTACCAATGAAGAGTGGAGGGGTCGAGTTCTATAAGTATGTCAGCTTGCTGCTAAGCAAATCCAGGAACTGCCGGTTGCTTACCTGGACCCAGACCATGATCAGGATCAGGACGGGAGCGAAACCCAAGCCCCCAATGCCGTTAAATATAAGGCCCATCTTGCCGCTGGTGCCAGCAAGAGCGAGTCCGATGACAGAAGCACTGAAAGAGATGAAGCCAACGAAGATGGGCCACTTGACATCTCTGAATTTGGTAACGTAGATTGAGAGAAGAGGTGAGACGACGGTGATGACCATGAAGAAGGGGAGGAGGTATGCGTTGGCCTTGATGGTTCCAGGCTGCTCCCACAGTCCGTTGACTTGTGATGGGTAGATGTTGTTCATCAGGTAGAAGAGCGAGCCCTCGACAGCGATGAGGACCATGCAGAGGGGGAAGTTGCGTCCATTTTGGAAGAGGCGGTGGTCCAGGAAACCCGTCTTGGTTCCCTTCCATTCTGTGATAGACAGGTTAATGCAAGTCTGACCGAGTGAACATAGAGACGTACCATAGATCAAGCAGACGATGAAGAGGACGCCACCGACAACAACAGGGACAACAGTATGAGTCTTGTTTGCCCAACCATAATTGGAGTCACCGCTCCAGGCAAAGCCCATGAGGAACGGGACGAGTGCGCCCAAGAGTAGGATGTAGCCGATCCAGTCGAGAGTCTTGAGTTTTTGCCCAAGCGACTGTTTGCTAGCGGCAGTACGAGGAGGGGGCTACATTATGCATGGTCAGCGTAGTAAATGAAACAGAGAATAGATGACTTACGAAATAAAGAGCTGCAATGCCGATGATGACGAGGCACTCGAGTATGAGCTTGATGCGGAAGACCCATCTCCAGCCGTTTACAGGGTCGGCAGATGTCGCGGCTCCGATGGGTAGAAGAGCAACGAGGGATGACAGTCCGGAAACCCAACTGACAATGGTTTGACCGTAAGCGCGGTAAGCTCCAGGTAGAACTTCAGATGCAACAGCAAACATGATACCAGAGATACCAGATGCAATACCAGAGAGGACCTGGCCAGCAATGACAGCAGTCATACCGCTGGCAGTCATAGAGATGATAGAGCCGATAGCGAAAAGAGTCCAAACGGCGAGAATGAGATATCTGCGGCCGTAGACATCCGAGATGATGGCAAAGATTGGACCGAAAGCGATAGCAGGTACGGCAGCAGCCTGTACAATCCAGATTCTTTCACTTGCAGTGCCCTGTAGGGCACCGGCGATGGCGTATTGGTTCGCAGCAGGGGCGATACCGTAGTATGTGTTCTGGAAGGTAGCCAGGGCACAGATGGCAACAATGGCCCATGCCCTCCAGGGCACTGGTTGTTTATGATCAGGGTCCTGGCCCATGGTACCGATGACTGTGACTTGTTCATCCTTGTTATCCACCGCGTACGAGCCGACTACGTGAGAGTCTGGGAAGGCCGACACTTCCATGTGGGTGGCATTCGACTTGTCCATGTTGAGGAAAGCCGTGAAAAGAAAAAAGGAGAGAAGAACAAGGAGTCGTGCTGCCTTCACAAAGTACTGCAAAGTGCTAGAGGAAGAAGACTGATGGTGACACAAATGGTTGTGAGGTAGGGATATTCTGGGGAGGTGCAATGTGGGATCTTTATGGGGTTGATGTCTCCGCAACTGGCCCGGTCGAATATGTGGTCTATCTCTGAGCCCTGAGCCCTAACGTCTGTCGGTAGTGGGCAAGACCTGGGGAAGGGTGGTATCTTGTGGGCGCGCCCGATACCAAAAGTCTGGGGGATATGAGAGGCAAGCAGCCACCCGCTGCCCTAAAGGAGCATTGTCGGTGTCGCAGAGGGCAATTCGAAGAACAGACTTTGCTCTTCCTGGCCAGTCGTCCTGTAGAGGAGCGACATTCAAGCCATCGTTGTTTAGCTTACCATGTATTCGTTGGTATGTTGTTCGAGACACCCCACACCTTCTGTAGTGATGCGGGATGTGGACGCGGGTGAGTTCGGTGTATGCACAAAGGTCAGCAAGAAGTGCTGCTTTACACCGGTCAGAAGTCATGAGTACTCCTTCACAGATGGTGCTGTGTTGGCCACGATCTTTGTCAATCAGAGTCAACTCCACATCTAGACCCCGCGTTGAGCGGTGGCGTGGGGAAAGCTGCCGATTTTCGATCTCGTCTTTGTTGTCCTTGTTGAAGGTAGAGCGAAGGTAATCAATTATACTAGGCTCTCGGAGACGGGCATCAGGCAATAATGAACCTCGTGCCTGCTGAGAATATAGATGGACAGCTCGGAGGACAGCCTCCCCCGAATGCGGGGAAGCATTTCGGTTCGGCGTAGTCGAGCTCGGAGTCGAGCCTTCCTAAACGTTCGAATTTGCACGCGATTGAATGTGCAGTCTCCCATCTTCCGCTGTGTCTGGCATCTTCATTAGGTGGAATCAATTGTTCCTCATGAGTACCATCATCTCTGGTGTGTGTGTACTTCCGATAACAAAATGAGCCCTAGATCGTTCTCCATGACCGATCACCGCGTCCAAGCTGGAGTCTGATCCGCCGAACGGAGCACTTCCCCAGTCTCTTCGGCGAGCCCACCGGCTGAGCTCGGGCGAGTTTGTAGCCTCCCCTCCAGGCAACGGACCTCCATCGGGCGGGTGTGAACAACCATCATAAGAACAGCCATGATCATCTCAAAAGAGCCCCTTCTCTTCTCCAGATTCAGTCTCACTATCATTCATCAGACTACATCCCCTTCACATCAGTCGACATCAACATGGCTACTGCTACCATGACCCAGACCAAGACGGTCCAGCGCGAGTTCAACGAAGCTCCGAAACTCGACCCAAAGACTACTGTCCACGCCGTCCCACCTTGTGTCGTTCACGACACTCCTGTTCTCAACGTCCTCGACGAATCAGTACACTATGGTGACTTCCGTGATGGTGAGCTCACAACAGTGTCAAAGATTTGTCATTGCATTCGCTAATACTTCCTTTCTAGACCTTGCCCGTGATGGTTATTGTGTTGTCAAAGGTGTCGTTGAGAAGGAAAAGGCCCTCAAATATGCCGACGACATCAAGGATTGGCTTGAAGGTTTCGGTCTAGGCTACGACCGCAACGACCCTTCTACCATCCGCGAGGAATGTCTGCCCATCATTCACCAAAAGGGTCTCCTTCAAGCATACGGTGCTACTCACGAATCTTTCACATGGGCAGTCCGCTCTGAGCCAGCTGTCATTGATACCTTCGCAAAGCTCTACCAGGACGAGGATCTCATCTGCTCCTTCGATGCTGTCAACGTCTCGCTGGCCAACCGTCAAGATCTGCCTGCCAATGGTGCATGGCCTCACCAAGATCAAGACCCAGAGCGTGGTGGTCTGCGCTGTGTCCAGGGCTTTGTTAACCTCTTGCCCAACGGCCCTGAAGATGGTGGCCTCCTGGTCCTGAAGGGTGGCCACAAGGTCAGCGAGGAGTATCACAACGTTTTCAGAAACGAGCCCCGCGAATTCAGATGGACAAACGAGATGTACCTCTTCAAGGACACTGGTCTTAAGTGGTTGGCTGACAGGGGTCACGAATGGGTCAAGGTCGACGCCGAGCCCGGTGATCTCGTTCTTTGGGACTCTCGCTGCCCTCACTACAATGCATCGCCCAAGAAGAACACTGACAGATTTGTTGTCTATGTTTGCATGTTGCCTGTCTCAACAGCGACTCAGGACGACCTGAAGCGCAAGAAGGCACTCTTCGAGGAGCAGCACGGTCACAGCCATTGGCCTATGGCCCTCCAACCCTTCATCAAGGCTTACCTGGAGCCAATGCGCAATGGCAAGCCCGATCCCCACAACACATGGAAGCCTCGCCAGGCACCACAGCTTAGCGAGAGGGGCTACAAGCTCACTGGTATTCCTTACATCAAGGCCTGATCTTGTGGTTCAGGATGAGTTTCAGTTTCTGTTTCACCATGCACATATTCCCACGCTTTTCTGTAGCTCATGTCTCTCTTAGCATTCATTCAAAATCATGATTATCATTTATCTTTCTGCTTAAATTTCGCTGTTTATACTTTGACGTTCAGAGGTGTTGGTCGCACAGCTCATCGACCGCCAATCACTAGTCTTGTGTCGATATCAAGAGAGAGAAGCATTGAGGATCGATGCCATCGACAAAGGGCTGATCTAGGTTCGCGCGTACGATCTTCTCCTTGGCTCCTGGATTGCTTCTGCGAAGCAAAATGAATTCCAGCGCAAGTGCGTTATCAGTACGCAAGCATTCAATTTTATGAATGCTTTTCCTTGAGCGGATAAAGATAAGAGTTGACCCTATGGCCTCTCCTCGACAGATGTCCTCCTATGTAACGTATGTCTTCATTCCCTGATCTTCCAAGACATTTCTCAATAACCATTGTCATGCTATTTCTCAAAGACAGCCCGAGACATGCTATATTCGGACAGTACACACCAACGATCTATCCTCCAGAGACTGGATTTCCCCAATGATTGTAGCAACCACGAAATCAGAAATCTCTCCAGTCAAGACCCCTGACGTTGGTGCAGACGATGCGAAGGCACCAAAGTTTGCTTTGTGTAACCATCGACGCGCCTGCTGCCTGAATCGCCATTTTGCGTGCCGCACAGTTACATCACGACCCACAGCAACATAAATAACCGCATCAGATACCTGTCCAGCTTCCCATCTTTTCCTCTCAAACCTTCCAAAACTTCAAGATGGGCACCCACAACCTCACTCTTGTCTACTACAAAGGCCAATACCGTATCATTCAATATGGTCAATGGGACGGTTATCCTAGTGGTCAAGGGCTCAAAATTCTCTCTTTCCTCCGGGACATCTCAAACATCGCAAGACTCCAAGATGCCCTGGACAGCAATGACAACCGTATCATCGTCATCAGCGATGAAGAGCGAACAGCCTATTTCGAAGACCTCGAACGCCAGCAGATCGAGCAGAAAAGTTTCATGCCTTTGCCTGCTATTCCATCCCTCTCTCGCGACACCGGCGCTGGCATTCTGGCTATCGTTGCCAATGTTACGAAAGCAGAGCCGGTCAAGATTCATCTCTGTGAAGTGGATTTTCTCACCGACAAGGTTTTTATGGAGTGGGCGTGGGTGGTGGATCTAGACAGCAAGCTGCTCGAGGCATACACTTATTGGGAAAGATACAAGGTCTTGGATGAGAAGTCGAGATTTGCAGAGCTAGTTGGGAGTGAAGAAAATCTGCCCGGGTTGGTCAAAAGATTTGGATTCGATGGGTTGCCCGAGGTGGATGCAGATTTTCTTGGAGACTTTGAGGATTTGCTTGCCGATGAAGAGGAGGATTCGCTTGTTGATGAGAAGGAGGAATAGAATGCAATGTGTCGTAAGTTGAGAGATTGAGCTTGATAGAGTCGTACGGGGCCAATCTTAGAGGCAAGGGTCTGTTGTCGAATTGATTTTGTTCTTCGACACAAAGCTTTCTCAATCCGGACTGCTGAAGTAATTTTCTTTGTATGTTTCCGAAATGATGATAAGGATGAAAGCTGTGGCAGTCAATGACTCGGACTTACGACATGCCATGTCTGTCGGGCACTGATCATATTGCAGGGAATATATTTATGTCTCCGCAGAGAGATGGCGCTTGGCTCTTACATGGGCAGTAAGCAGCGACTTCTTGTTTCATCAGGATTTCGAAATGTCAGAGTTTTCGAGCCATCTTATCATTCAGCAGCGAACGTCATCCTACAGTTTCCTTGTACCTTGTCTGACTTGTAGGTCTTATGCAACGCATGGGCGATATAGTCGACGCAGAACAACACAACAAAACACATTTCAAAATGAATTTACAGTTACACTACCGTATCCTCGCAGTTCCAAATGTCCTGGTCCTGATATTGGGAGCACTGCGGCATCATCCAGAAGCCGTTCAGCGACAAAGGTGTAGACTGTACTGGCCACGAGGCCAGAATTGCCGCTATGGAAGCCTTCGATCAGCCTAGGAGCACTGCCAATATGAGTGAAAGAATTGCGTCCAAAGAGCGAAAAGTTTGGAAAACTCGAAGGGATTCTGAGATTCCAAGAAGGTGGTTGGAAAAGGTCTTACTGGACATGCCAACACTTGTTAGAAGAGATATATCGTTCGTGCAACTCTTGAGCAACGACAGGTAGTAAGATGGGAGAGTATCCTGAACGTCGACCGCGAGTGATTGGAAGCAAGTTTCCTCCCAGTGGCACAAGCCCCCTCTACAATCGGACTGTGATGCTAGTCAGGGCCAACAGGACAACCTTCTCTTGGCGGGAGTGTCGATTGTCGTTGTTACGGTTGCCAGGACGGAAAATCGAGCAGACTATCGAGCGTGGCTCGGCATCAAAACAAGTTCTTCCTCGATGGACAGATCCTGCAATCAGCATCCCTTGTCTGCAACCTACGCGTGCTCAAATTTGCCATAACCACATACCTCTCGCCATCGCTCTCAAACTCATAACATCGCCCATAACATCACACACCAAACACCATCACGTCGAGAACTGCCTTATGCGCGCGAGCTGAACCTTTACGCGTGTCTTGAAACCACTCCACTCCTCTACTCAGCCTACAAACACCCTCCGTCACATACCATAACACTGGACACTTCCAAGCTTGTCGAGATGCAGCCCGACAGTGGCTCCTCTGACCTCGTCAGCGCAGTGCTACATGCTGCTTGATTTCCACGTGCTAGACGCGCTCTTCATGAGCTTCTCGACGAATTCCAATCCCTTCGCCATGGTAAGCATGCACTGTACGTACATCTACCACTTGACCTCTATTGACACAAAGCAGACTTCTCAGATCTTCCACAGGAGATTCTGGAGCGCGTGGCCTACTTTATGCGTCCAGAAGACATCATCACGCTTCGTCTGACGTGTAAGAGCTTCGAGAAAGCTGCCATGACCGCCTTCATCAAGCACTTCATCAAGTGCCGCCGACACGCTCTCAGTGTCCACAGTCTCAGGGCTTTGAACGAGATTGTCTCACATCCCTACTTCGGAAAATTTGTCAAGACAGTCATTCTCGACACTACGTGCCCTTTCGGATACTTTGATGAACATCTCGCCGACATTGCCGACGACCTTTTGGACCATTTAGGTTATAACAACCTCTTGCATGCAGCATTCAAAAATCTGAAGGCACATGGTCATGCTGTCACCTTGGGCATGACTGATCGCAACCCGGCTAGCTTTGGCCTGGAGGAACTACTATCGCGACCCACAGCCCATCTCTTCAAGCAGGACAGACACGGCATCTTTCACGACCTATTCACGCAAGCCGAGCTCGCCAAACTCGACGTCAGCAGTTTCGACAGTGAATCGATCCCAGTCGATGTCGACGACCGCTACCCAGTATATTTCGCACAATCAGCTGTCGTCCAAGTGACAAGGTACAAGACCCCACTTTCGTTCGAGATCAGAGCCACAACGACGAACGCGAATGAGATGGGTTTGATTTGGGATCGTGAGCGAAGGAATTTCGAGGTGATTGGAATTCTAGACTGGCATAAGTTTCACTCTAGAAATATCGCCTTCGAGCTATTCGAGGACATGACTCTGGTTCAAGGAATGAATGTTGCAGACTTGACGCTGTCAGGTTGTCATGTCAAGAAGGATGATGACTACATCAAGTGGATGGAGTTACTGCGCACTTGTCTTCCAACCCTCGAGAAGGTGAAGCTCTCGGGCATCGTGGTCGAAGATCAGGCGAAGTGGAGTCAAGTTCTCCACCAACTGGCCCTTGCCCCCAGATTGAAGAGCTTCGAACTGTCAATGCTCACCAGGCAGATCAGTACTCGTATCAACTTCCAGGACAAGAGCGCCACAATCGTCCAGATCGATGAATGGAGCGGTCGCGGCGATGAGACTCTGACTGCCCTTAGCAACCTCGCAACCCTGGTCGAAGCCGACGAACTCAAATGGGAATCACTCAACGACGAAGACCCCCAAAAGTGGACGTACCTGATGACAGGCCGTAACCAGCGCACAGAAGCCCTCAACAAAAAGATATCCGAGGACGAACGACTCCATGATGAAGCATCCGCCAAGTTCGCTGAAGACCTAGAGGAGACAATCACGCTCTTGTCACGTTTCTAGATAAGCGAAGTTCGACCGTCACCGTCCTCTCTCAACAACACAAACGTAGCCTCCTCAGGCCAGTAGATTGCCCTCTTGTTCCGCGATCCGATTCCTGTCAGATGCACAGATTTGGTTATGCATACGAGGACGAGAAATTTATCACGACAAAGATTACAGAGAATGAGACATGGTAGTGTCTAACAGTGACGGTTATCCAAAGACCTACCCCCAAAAATTTCTAGGGCAGCAATGGTCCAAGCATGCGGCTGGCTCACAAAAGCAAGTTGAAGAGCAAGAAGGAGTTTTGAAAGTCAAAAGCACGGAGTTTCAGGATGTGGTTTTCTTTGTCAAGTTTGACTGTAATCGTAGAGGGTTGGATGCTTGGTGTTTTGTGTTTCGGTGGAGGAAATGAATGGGTCGAACAAGGGTCATACGGAAGCGACATTGTTGTCGCGGGAGTCTTAAGTTTTGGAAAGCAGAGTCTGGTTGTGGTTGTGGTTTCCTTGTGCAGGCTCTTTCTGCTTTCTTTTTTCCATAACGCAACAAAAAACAAAACAAAGAGGTCAATGCAACAATGTTTCTCTGCTCAACTGGGGTAGCAAAGACTTGAGCTGAATATTGCACTTGATGCTTTTAGAAACACAAATTGTGACTAGGAATACTTCTCGAGTCGCGCTGACGTATCTTCTGCCCAAGATAAATCATGCAACGACTTTATCGTCCCACAATGCTTTGGACACTCGAGACATGGATATGCTGACGACGGACATAAGGTGCAAAGACAAAGACAAAGAAGGGATGGCTTTGTCCTCAGCAAATCTGACAGTCAGCAGATCGGTCATTGCCGTCGTCACGGATGAGATCGAAAGGTTCTTTTGCTCGTATGGACTACACTTGTCTACGTACACAAAAATGCAGATATTGAAAGTCATTTTCACATCCGCGTCTCGCTCCTCTTGGTTCTATCAAGCGATGTGCCATGAAGCTCATTAATGGCAGAGGCATCCAGCTCGACGGGATCTATTGTTAGCCCGTACTTTCCAGGTGCCCAAACTTCAAAAGGTTGTGACGATGCTGTAGATCCACTCTGACAGAGTTCCACATGTCCTGACATGTTCTTCTCATTTTCGACCTGCGTTGTCTTCGTCTTCGCTCGTCGAAACCAAATCCAAGACACTCCAGCCACAATTGCTACAATGGCTAGCACAGCAACAACTATGCCTACTTTCGCTCCTGACGACAAACCAGTAGCCACATCATTGATGTGTATCGAAGCAGAGGATTCGTTGCGATGAAAAGCCTTTAGCTTCGAGGCCCAAGTGGAATCCCATGATGGGGCTTTGACCATGGGGGACACCAAGGTATCGTTGGCAGATATTGTGACCAGAGAAGTATTTGCCATATCCGGTCCAGGAGCCTGGGCGAGCATCAACTGTCCTGTCTGCCAATTTTGTGCCATTGAGGTTCCTTGGAGGAATGCACGGCCGAGATGAAACCTGCCGTCAGAAGATTGGTATGGCGAGCAAGGAAAGTATTGGGTTGGGAGTTCGACGAGGGGCCACTCTAGGGTGAGGTTCAACAGCGCGAATGGTAGATATATCGTACTTTTTGACGCTTCTGTTCTCAGGTCGAAAGAGAGATACGAGGGTGAACTCATGATATCTTGATAAAAAGGTGCCGACGTGTTCCAGATGTACAGGCCTAGAGTTTCGTTGAAGTCTACGGGAAGGTGTACCGCTATCATCTCGCAAGTCTTTTGGGGTAGATACAGATAAGGTACACCTGGATTGGGATATACTTTTATGCTGCTGGTCTCGCTGGTTTGGAGAAGCTTACGCACAGGAAGCTGCTGATCTTTCGGGAATGGAGAATCTCCACTGGCAACACCCAAGCTAATGTCAGTCAGATCAAAGACGTCCGTGTCGGATATAATTGGAGTTGTGAGAAATCTAGACTTGTCGTATCCTCCGAGGACAAGACTTCCAGGCACAGGAACTGAAGCAGAAGCCGAACCAATATGAAGACTGTAGAATGGAGACGAGATAGCATCTTGCGCATACGCCAAGGGCAACGTGGTGTTGAGAGAGACTTCACTACCGTTGACCGACGTGTAAGTGATGGGCTTTTCTGCGCCATACAACGAGAAGAATCCTGCACCCAGTGTATACCATGTATTTTGTGACGGAAAGTTGACGTTGATACCTTGATCAATAGCATTGGCAGTGAAGTCGAGGAATGGATTACCTTCTCCAGGACCTTCGAGTGTAACTCTATCGCTTATATAACTTGCTTGGCCAGATAGATTCAAAGGATCAAGAGAAGTGTCCCATGTCGAGGCGTCAAAGACAGTACTGTTCATCCAGGACCATGTACCCTGTAATCCAGTCCAAAGACCCGTTTGCGGTTGAGGGCAAGCACTTCGAGGGTCAGAGCACACGTCTGAGCGGATGAACAAGTTGGCCTTTGTCAATGACGGGAGTAGAGTAATGTTCTTGAGATCAGTGGTCAGTATTTTGTCGCAAGACAGCCATCCGAGTACATACTTGTTGTGGCCATGAGACTGTTTGGACCAAAGCATTCCAAGGGCCTGTTCATCGTCAGTCAGTCTTGTATGGAACTTGTCGTTCTTTGCAAGCTCACCATCAGGACCAACGGTCGCATCGAAATGGAGTGATCTTGGGACACTTGCGTTAACACCGAGGTGGAACAAGCTAATCAAAAGCACGAGAGACATTATCAGCCACCGACTAGTCGTTACCAACGGTAGGAGAGTGGATAGGACTCTGAATTGGTGCTGGGGGACCTCATGAGTTATATCCAGGTATCATCTCATTCTAATGATTCAATGTGCTGTTCCGATCAGTGGATGCATGATGTAAGTCGCAGACAGATTGAAAGACTGCTGGTGATAGCAGTCGCGCCAATCATATCGATCGCTCGACGTGTTAACGAAGCGCCCGAATCGCGAGTAGATACGTTAGCCGCCATGTTTTCGCGCCGAGGCCTCCGAACAATTGCGATGGGCCAATCCGCCGAACGAAGGGCAGCGAGTCCGTCGAAAGGCGTGGAGAGACGCGCCAGTGAAGACACGTGAAGCTGAGCGGTCCAGAAAAGGGGAAAAAAAGCTTCAAAGTTGGCAGGCGCGATGAAGGCACGCCAATAGAAACAAAGAGGGAAAAAAGGAAAGGGATAAATTGGGGCGTTCAAGGTCTCACGACTATCTCAAGATCAAGATCAGATGTGAGGAGCATATATTTGGAGGTCAAACTGGTGTTTTATACAAAATGAGCCTGATATTAGGCTATAGAATATGTAAGTCGTATATACAAAAGATAGGAAATGGAAAAAGGAAAAATGTGGTAGTAGAGAATGTTAAACGCAGCGCCTCCAAACAACAAATCTCGTTCAAGATTATTAACACTTCTTACAGAAGGAAAGCAGCGAAAGCGGCGACACCAGCCAAACCAGCGGCGCCGACCTTGTTGGCGGCACCAGTGTACTGGGAAGGCGAGTAGGTGGAGGTGGCCTTGCTTCCAGAGCCAGTTCCGACGATACCGGTTCCCTTGGGACCACCAACAGACTTCATGGTGCTGTTGGTGACGACGTAGGGGGCGGAGGTAGGAACAATAGGGGCAGGGGCAGAAACGGCGGGAGCCGAGTTCTGAGGGACGCCAGCAGCGGGGCTGGTGTACTGAATGGGAACCCAAGATGAAGAGACGACGCTGGTGACGGCGTAGCTAGTAGGGACGACTTGGACGATGGTCGAGGTTCCCGAAACGGTCAAAGTCGAGCTGCTGTAGTAGAACATGGTGGATGCGACCAGAGGGCTGGAAGCGGTCTCGGGGCTGACAGGAGATGAACCAGCAGGGGCTGAACCAGCGGGCGAGGATGCGGCGGGAACAGACGAGGTACGAGACCAAACGCTGGAGACAGTGATGGCAGTGGGGAAGATTGTGGTCGAAACGGCTGGGCAGTCGGTAACTTCGGGAGCACATGAGGTGACGGTGGCGATTCTAGTGCTGTAAAGAGTGACTGTCGAAGGAACAGCAACGTGGCCCTCGACCGAGGCAGGGGTGGTCTGCTCGGGGCTGACGGGAGATGATTGAGGAACCATGGTGTGGGTCAGAACAGCGGTCACGGTGCTCTTTGAGGTGATGTGAGAGGTCATCACAGAAGGAGCAGTAAGCACGGTGGTGGAACCAGAGGCAGTGACACTAGGAACTGTTAGTTGGGTTGATTGAGGCATGAGAAGGGATTGACTCACGTTTGTCCGACAGGGCAAGTAGTGATTGTCTCCTTGACAACATCAGTAACGTAGACAGTGCTCTCGAGCGATGTAGAGGCCTTGGAAGGCACGGCGTTGTTTCCAGCAGCAGGAACAGTGATGGTGTGGACCTGAGTAGTCGAGACAGTGCTCTTGACGGTGATCGCGGTAGTCATGACGGAGGGAGCGGTCAAGACAGTGGTAGAGCCGGCAGAGGTGATGCTGGAATATTATTAGAAAACTCAAAACAAGGAAGAATATGGAACAATCTTACGTTTGACCGACTGGGCACGTAGTCACGGTAGTCTTGACGACATCAGTAACATAAGCAGTGCTCTCGAGCGATGTGGAGGCCTTGGAAGGAACAGCGTTGTTTCCGGCAGCAGGAACAGTGATGGTGTGGACCTGAGTAGTCGAGACAGTGCTCTTGACGGTGATTGCGGTAGTCATGACGGAGGGAGCGGTCAGAACAGTGGTCGAGCCGGCGGAGGTGATGCTGGGTTGTTGTTAGAAAACTTCAAAGCAAGAATATGGATTGGATTAATCTTACGTTTGGCCAACAGGGCATGTCGTCACGGTAGTCTTGACGACATCGGTCACGTAGACAGTGCTTTCGGTCGATGTAGCAAGGGAGACAGCGCCAGATTGAGCATCAGCAGTAGAAGCACTGCCGTTATTGTAGGGACCGGGAACGAAGACAGCTCCAGTGGAGAAAGCACCAGATGCGGGACCGGTGGTCAAAGCGGCAGTGGCCTTGGTGGTGGCGTTGACGGAGGGGCTGCTGATGGTAGGCTTCAGGCTGGCTGGAATGCTGGTGACCTTGTAGTTGTCCTTGTTTTGGCAAAGCATGTAAAGGTGGTTGCATGCGGCTTGGTCGGAAGTGCCAGAAACGAGACAGTCATCGAGGGTGGTTGCACAAGCATTGCCACAGATAGCGTCTTGCCTGTCGCACTCTGCAGATGTTGCATTGGTCATGTGGCAAGTCTTTCTACGGCCAGCACAATCCAGGGGCTCGTAGTCAACAAGGCTTGTGGCGAGGCTTCCAAGACAGCCGTTGTAAACGCCCTGGCATTGAGCAGAGGTTGAGGCATTACCGGAGGCGCTACCACATGAGTCGAGAAGTTGCGAGCAAGTGTTCTTGCCTAGAGGATGTTAGTGATGCTCTATAGGAATAAAAAGAGTATACTGACAATCAGCGTTTTGCATCTGGCATTCATTGTCAGGAATCAAGCTCGAGGGAGAGTGGCATTCGGTGTATCTCTTGATGCAGTTGATGTTCTGAGCTGCCTCCTCGGCCTCAAAAGTTGCGCCTAGGCACGTAGAGTAGTGTGCGTCACAAGCGTTGCGGACTGAAGCATCGTTCGAGCTCAGGCAGGTGTCTTGCGATCTCGAACAGGAGCTCTTGCATTCAGCGGTTAATGCCGAGCAGTCGTTGCTTGCGTTACCTTCGAGGAAGCACTTGGTAGCGACCTCAACGCAGTTGACGGGCGAGACAGGAGTAACACGAGAACCGCCCAGGCATGAACTATAGTGTGCGTTGCAGCCTGTCACGACAGTGGAAGAGTTTCCGGAGAGACAGGTGTCCTGGGAGCGGGAACAGACGGTCTTGCAGACAGCGTTCTTAGAATCGCACTGGGCGTCGGTGTAGTTACCCGAGAGGTAGCAGGCGTCGTTCTCAGCAACACAGTCGATAACAGGCTCCTCAAGCTTCGAGCTCCCGAGACAGGACTGATAGTTGCTCATGCACTGTGCGTTGACGCTGGCGTCTCCGCTGCTTGTGCATGCAGAGAAGCTTCTGGTACATTCATTCTTGCATTGGGCATTGGACATGTCGCATTCCGAATCTGATTTGCCGTCAAGATAGCACTTCTCTTGGTCGGCAACGCAGTTCAAAGACGAAGAGGTGGAGTTTCCAGAGGTACACGCAGAGTAGAATGCGAGACAATCGCTCTTGACGCTGGAATCGTTGCTGGAGAGACAGGTCGAGTAAAGCATTGAACAATCCGTCTTGCAATCAGCGAGCATATTATCCTGTGCATTGTCGCCGGATGTTGCGTTGAGGTAGGAGGATTCGCTGTCGGAGACGCAGTTGGATGTCAGGGTAGGAAGGTCCTTGGCTCCAACACAGCTTGAGTACCAAGACAGAGCGGATGCGTTCTGGGAGCTGTCTCCGCTGCCAGAAAGAACATCGAAGCCTCTAGCACAGAAGTCCTTGCACTGAGCGTTGTGGGCCTGGATGTCGTTCTGGGCGGATTTTCCTGCCTGGATCAAAGCCTCGACCTCGGAGACACAGTGAACGTCGCTGGTACTTGATCCTACTCCGAGACACTTTTCATATGACTCCTGACAGCCGGATTGGACTCCGTTAGCCTGGCATGCGTCGAGTAGGACACCGCAGGTCTGCTTGCAGGTAGCTGTAAGGGCGGCGGCCTAAAGAGACAAATCAGCTCGAGTCGATGTTTCGATCACCAAAATATACTCACATCGTTGTCAGCAACATTGTCGAGGTAGGCTTGCTCTGCCTGGGCGATACAAGACGATGAAGGAGCGGTAGCATTGTTTGCTCCCAAGCACTCAGTATATCTCTTTTCACAAGCTTCTCCTGAGCCACACAGGTCGAGGACAGCGCTACAGCTCTGCTTGCAGTTCGCAATCTTGCTATCACACGAATTGCTCAAATCATGCGAGGCAGATGCATAGCAAGGGATGACTTGGGCCAAGCACGAAGCCTGGTTGCTAGTGGAATCAACGCCGATGCAGGCATCAAAACGGGCGTTGCACACAGCGTCCGATGAACCACTGGACTTGCAGTTGCTACGAGCGGTACTGCACTTGTCTTTACAGGCCGAGCCTTGAGAACTGCAAACATTGTCGTTGGAGAGGTTGAAGTCATAGCAGGCAGTGTAAGCCGAGATGCAGCTGTCCGTAACGTTTTGTGCAACCGCGACCGTTGCAAGGCCGATAAGGGCCGGGATGAAAACTTTCATAACGAGTGGAAGCCGAATAGTCGGCAAAAGTTAGTATTAGCGAAAGACAGCCCCTAGGTATAGACGGGAAGAATGTTCGATGAAGGGAAGAAGAAAGAAGACGAAGAGAGAAGTAGAGCTGTCAGAGCAGCCGGGACGTCGCATGTTTATGGACGAGAGTGATCTGCAGCCAATTCGCCCGAGGAACCGTACCTGCGCTAGTATGGCCGCCGTCCAAATTCCATTGGACGGATCCGCGTGGAAACATAATTAGACCCGTATTCGCGCACCTCTGACGCACAAGGGCCAGATAGGGCCGCCCTGAACGGAAGGCGGACATCAAAAGCGAGTTACAAAGGATCCGTATTTTGGTGGTGGCTTATGTGGGGTGTGAAAATTTTGTCTCAGCATGAGACGTCGGGCCTGAGCCAGGTAAGGTTTGACAGCTACGACTCGCACAGAAGGCATGTTTGCTTCTGTGATGCTGCTTTTGTTGCTCAATCCGTGTGCTTTCAGACCTCGTTCACGTTCCTGCTCAATGTGCTCGAGGAGGTATCTGGAGTAGCAGTTCGACCGCCTCCACATGCTTCGCGATGTACCTGACGATCACTTGGTGCAGGGATCCGCTGTCCCGTGTTAAAATTGTTTACGAAAACCCTAACAATTTTTAGCGACGCATCCTGCCGCAATTTTGGAGTAGACCCGCACTGGCACTTGGCGCCTCGTGTCAGTCGCCGCGAATTCAAATGGAAGGAGAGGTAGAGTGGCCTCGAATTGGCCTTGTACCCATGTCAGGGACTCGTCGAATTGCGATAAACAAATGAAGACAAGACGAGGTCATCGAGAGAAGACGTTGGTGGAAGCTGCACTCCACGATCGCAACTGTCGTGCAACGAGGAGGACACGTTGAAACGTGGAAGCAGGCAAGAGCGTTGGGCCGGCTTGGCCGAGGCATCGACATCGTCCAACGTTCTTCCCACAAAATGTCTTCCCACCTTACCATACACAACAATAGCCTGTGGGCACGTTGAGCTGGTTATTGAAAACTCTCCGCGACATTGCTAAATAAAGAGTGAGATCGAGATATACGACATCATTTCCAGGCACAACCCCGGCCTGAGAGTTCATCCGCAACGTTGGTGACTTCTGTCCATAGGCTTGGCTGATGGCTGTCGCTGTCGTTTCTATACGCGGTATCGCAATGGCAGCGTTGTCTGTCTCTGCTCTCGTGGTCAGAGTCGATGATCTACAGATAAGATCTGATGATAGCCTGTATACTCATTCAACGTTCTTCAGTTGTCACCAGTCTCTACAGCAAGTAAGCCAGACGATTGTTCCATCGAATACTCGTGAAACACTGATTTTCACAGATGGCAGAAATAGAGCTTGGTCACACTGTCTTGCCTGACTTAGACTCTTTCTTCCAAAGGCCTTCTAGATCACCTAGCCGTGGAGGGTGACGAGTTGGAAAGCTTTTCCCTGGTAGTGGTCAAGATTGCAGACACAAGTCAGCGCTCTTTTGCTAGGGATGTACTTCCCAGAATTCGGCAAAACACGAAGACCATCTTCGGTCGCTGCCTTGGAGCGATTGAGATTCATGGTCTGAGGAGTGAATGCCAAAGCCAACTCCTCGAGTTTGTACGCAAGGCAATGCCCACAGCTGGAGCGTTGAAGGCTGAGGCAATCTCACCAGCCGCCGATCTGCGAGGCAGCCTCATACTATCACCAGCTCTAGCGAACTTGTTGTGGCCTTTGGTCTTGAGCTCAGGGGCATTTCGTTTACGATCAGGACGGGTTTAACGGGAAGGTGGCATTTGTTGTGTTACTTGGACTGCCTTCTCGCTCTCGTGACCAGGCACGTCATCATTATCAGACATGAGTTCTGGGTGGTGAAAGTGGCAAGTTGAGAGTGTAGACGTGAGGTCGAAAATACACTCCGCACGCTAACGCCAGCTTTGACTGCTCGTAGAAGCTAGGGAATAGCTCTGAAGCTGATCTCAGGATGTTCCAGGTGATTTGATTTTTGAGGCAATGCTTTGGTAACAGGAAAATATATTAAACGAAGACTCGAAGACGGCAGAGAAAGATACACTTCTTATCTCAGGCAAGTGAGAGAGCGTTGGATTTGAGGACCGCACGTGGCCAAAACTTGGAAGCAGAGAACCCGGCAAGAAGGGTTGTTATTGATGAAGTGACTGGACGGTCACTTTTGTGACAACCGCTCACTTATGCGACAGCTCCGTTTCCTCAGTTTCTATTCATCGAAAACCATCTTCATCACATCATCGACAAATCATTACAACGCGACAAAATGGACAACCACAACACCGAAGCAAATCCATCCGGCGACTATATCGAGGACAGTCTTGATAAGGCAGAAGAGCTCTGGAACCAAGGCGCGTTTGAAGAGTGCATGAAACTCTTGCACGAGATCGTCGAAGAGCATGGCCATGAAATGGGCAGGTTATCCAAGATGAGGAGCCTGATAATGCTGTGCATGCTGGTCGATGACTGGACATACTGCGAGAGCTGTCGCCTCGAGGCCGAAGAAGTGTGGTTCGAGTTAGCTATGGTCCTAGAGGGCAATCAAGGCCCCGATGACCAAACAATGATGGCCGACTACCGCCATTCTCTGGACCATCTCAAGGACTTTCAAGCAAACAACCGACCTGCAGGCGATGGCTATTTCGAACCAGACGAAGAGGACGCAGAAAAGCCCGTGGCAGAAATGACCGACAGTGAAGTCGAGTATCGACTGAAAATGATTGGTAGTGTCATCAAAGTGAGTAACATCATGCATGGGCGCTCCACTCCCGTCGGCGCCGCAATCATATCGGCGCTTCACACATCTCAACGCATCACTCGAGTGCACGCTCGTCCTCCTTTGACAGCCGAGTCTCATTGGGCAAATTATCGAGCCTTGAAGCTACTGTGCAATTTTATAGCCAGTTTTTGGCGATGCTGCATGTCTGAGAGAATGCTGACAATTGTGACAGATCAAAGGCCCGGGACCTGACAATAACCGGACCTATGAAGAATTGGTCAGAGAATTGAACGCCAACGCACGTCAAGCGCTCGAAGAGTACTATGCCAGGCAGCGTACTCTGCCAAGCAGCACTACGCGCAAGGAAACAAAGCCCCCAACCCCCAGCCACACGAGACAGCCTTCAGCACAAAAGGAATCACAGGGCATTCCCTATCGTCCCCGCCCCGATGCGCCTGAGTTCAAGCCCAAGGACGCAGTCAAATCAGTTGCTAAAAAGGAGAGTCCCAAGAAACCATCCCTTTCCACTCCTCGTGGTAAAGGTCGGAAGTGATTTTGCCGCATGTGGAAGTATGCAATACATCTAGCTATAGCAATTCATAATACCACATGAGTTGCAACACAATGTCAAAACTGTTCATTCGATTCTGTATAGAGCGCATCTGGCTCCACCGGCTTAGCAACTGAGACCTGGTCTCGTGTATCGATCCGATGACAGTCACCTCCCCCTATCCTTCGAAATATGTTGGAATGAACATCGAGACACACGAAGCCTTCCATGCAGCAGGCACATCCAAGCAAAGAGAGAGAGAGAGAGAGAGAGAGAGAGAGAGAGAGAGAGAGAGAGAGAGAGAGAGAGCATGAGAAGAAAATACGACCCCGGAACTATGACCATCTAATTGACTGGCTCTTCGATCCTCTCTGCTTGCTCTTCACACTGCCTCTGTTCGACAATTTGTCAGATCAGTCATGCGTACAAGATTATTCTAACTTACGTGCGTCTTAGAGGGCCGTCCTGAGTTGCCTCAAGTCCGTAACCGCTCTTCCTGGAAGATGTTGAGGTCGTTCTGTAGTGACTGCTTCTGGAGCCATGTCTTTGGTGCTGACTACTAGCACCATTTCTTCAAACCTGCCTGACGTTTTTTGGCACGGCGATCTGGCGAAAGGCCAGTCGGAACACAATCTATCAGCTGATAGAGCTTGTCCGAGACTCTTTGGACATCTCTTCACTCCACCATCGGTTCATGTGGTACGGAAGAGCAAGTGAGAGACACGTGGGATGATATGTGCAAATATCCTACGCGCAAATCTTCACCAGAAGATCCAAGGATTTATTCAACTGAGTCAATTTTTGCGCTGGTGTCGCCAAAGCCCAGGGCAGACGTATTCGCGACCTTGACGAGCCGGTGCGCGAGGTGCTTAAGGTTCAACAACCCAGTTCTTCCCAGTTGGCACGACCCAGTCGAAACTCAAGATTACGAATTATCATGTGTTCCAACGACCCCATAATGCATCCTTGGGTGAACGAGCAGGGCGTTCGCACTCTTGCTGGGCAGAAAGGTTTCCTCAAAGCCATACAAGCATTGATGGTTGATGTGGATATGGTAGATCTTCGTCTAATCAGAGCTGAGAATGAAATCATAACTACTGCAAATGTCCCGAGAACGACCGATCAAGTACTGAACATATATGTATTTTATGTGGAGATGTCAGATTGTGCTCGCAGATGAATGAAGACGACCAGCTCTATCGCATCCTCTGCAGCAGTTGTCTTCGAAGGTCTGCTACTCTTCGCGCCGTTCGTCACAAAAACATCAATGCACATATCAGAATTCTCGTCAAGCAAATCAAGAAGCATGAAAGAGCTGTCGGCGGTGGCCACTGGGATAACGAGAAGATGATAAAGAGACTTTCTCAACACCTGTCGAACAACAGGACCTGGAAAGATGGCTACGACGGTTTGCGGTGCATTGCCGATGCTACTTACCCGCGGTATGCCTCTTGTCAGTCCAAATGGCAGACGTCTGTGACATTCTTTCCTGGCCAGCACAGATGAGTACACACTTTACACATCGAGAACAATGCTGTGAATCTTCATCACTCCAATAATGCGGTCCTCACTGCGCAATGCATCGACTATATGAAGGCCACACGTATCCCCCATATGTTTTCTTGGTTGAAGAGAATGGCAGTAGTTGCAAGGCTCATCCGAGAAGAAGAGTCTCCGCAGCCTACCAAAGGATACCCAGCTGAGGTCAGAGGTGAGTACGAAGCTTACCATCAAGCGGCCGACAATGCATATCTAATCACTATAGTCGTACCGTACTCTCGAAGATTTCAATTAACCAGGGATAAAACTCTTCGTACGTCAGAAGATATCTGACCAACATGAGAGAAAGACATTCTCGGGTGTCTACAGATCCTCAAACCGCTCACTCCGGGGTAGTATAACACTCCTATGATATCAGGGCTAGCACAATGAAGCACGTCACTGCGCCAATCGGTTTCGATCTCACACGATGGGACAGAAAAGTCATCGCTATCCTGATCAAAATGCAAAGGACGTCGAGTCCAGCAAGATTTTTAATTCACATGGCCTTGGGATTCCTCGGTCTTGCGATGAGTCACCTTGGCTTTGGCGAGAAGACTTGATGTTTGAAGATGATTGCAGGGACAGTGGTAGTAACGACAGCAGTACCGATGACAACAGTGACGACGACAATCGTGATGAAGACGACATCAGCGCTGGCTGGGAATTTCTCGAGGGAAGAGTTCAGAGGCCGCTTGTATACCTTGACGCACTCCTGTGACAAAGACTACGAGACTATTGAGAATACCGCAAGAATCTGTTTGGCAGCTTTCGTGCAGTGGTTCGAGATTGGCCGCAAGTGTCCAACTTTCAGATTTCAATTTGTCCAGGTCGTCGGACATTCCCAGACGTACGCGTGCCCAGTCCATTCGAGACGAGCACGGCCAGAAAGTTCGCGATATCTGGCCCAACGAACCCATGTTCACGGGCTGGACAGAAGAGCTGCCAACGGATGTCTCTAAGCACTATGACCACAAGCAGCGAACTATTGTCTTCGAATCTTGGAAGTCGAACTCCCTACGTAACGCATACCCGCCACATATTATCCCGACATTGCCAAGTCAATGGAAGCAATCACATACGCCGCTGAGTACTATGGCTCTGGCAAGTCGAAGTCGGGATACTCTGGACCCAACTTTCCAGAGTCCTATAACGTGTTTCACCCGAATCGTTACAGTGTGGCAAAGTCTATGTCTCAAGTGCAGTCTCCTTCAGGGGACGAAGAAGTGGGAGAAGAAGACGTGAAAGCATCTGCCCTCTTGCAAATTGCAGTTGATGAAGAAGAGGACTTTTACAGACCCCGCAACGGAGGCCTAGACAGCTCGAGTGAGGTCACTAGCAGAGCAGAGACGACAAATGAGACGCTTACTGCTGAGGTTGCATCGTTGCGAAAGGGATTGCAAGACAGCAAGCAAGAGGATGAGCGTCTGAAGAGAATCGTGGAGGCAGCGGCAAAGTTCAAGGATGCCGTTTGCAAGGCTCATAAGAATTGAGGTTGTCGAGCCTGATACGCGCACGATCATCTTTCCTTATATGGTCATGTCAAGCAAGATGTGAGCTTCGAGGGCTCTACAAAATGTCGCTTTGTGGCTCCAGTCCTCTAGGTTGCCATTGACAGGGATGAGCGGGAGAAGAGATGGGAGGGTCATACACTTCAAGGTTGAACATTACTATTGACAGCATCAACATAAGTACTTCGAGAAACAGTTCCTTGACCCGGTAGAAGGCTTCCACTGAATCAAAATCCTGCTGACAGGGTTTGCTCGACGAAAGCTTTGGAGACTGCCTCGTCGAGTTGGCTTGGATGTTTAACAGTTTCTATGGAGCAACGAAGACTGCTCGCAGGACAAGTTGCGAACAATCTCGCCTGCGCTCGTAGTGTCTACCGCTCGCTCTTTTTTATGGAACAACTTCTTCTGCATCTGCCATCTCTTCATCGCCGTCCCAGATGGTTGTACTTGCGGAAGCTGTGGGCTTTTTTCTTATTAGGGCCTGAACTGAATGCTGTCAGGACTTCCTCGTCACTCTCGTCATCATCATCGACATCCTCGTCGTCAACTTGACGGGCTTTGTTGCGGGCTCTGGCTTCTTTTGTCTCCTTCTCTGTTGTTGTAGGCTCAAATTCGAACACGAGGGCATGCTGTCAAGATGAACATGAATGTTACTCTTGTGACACCAGTCATAAGGAAGTTTGCCGAAGTCAACAGCGGGCTTCCATGCAACGAGAGCCGCTACCTCGATCATCGTGCGCTCCCATTCGAAATTTCCTCCTTGGATGACATTCCACTCTTTGATTCTGGTTGGCAAGTCTGGGGCGTCTTGTCCAACAGCCGACACACGATGTTTGCAAGGTTCACCGCCTGTTCCTTGTCGGGACAGAGGTCGGTCGTGAGGCAACAGTCGGCTCCAAATTTGAGGATGCGGTTGCGCTTCGTGACCGACTTTCCATCGACGATGACACCGTGAGAGGCAGCTTTGCCGTGGGGAGGAACGGAGAATTGTGGATATCCCCAAGGTGAACGGCGACACAGCTTCCTTTGTTGGATCGGGGTCAGACTCGTCAAGAACGCTTATCTCAAAACCCCACACTTCGCCCTCTGGACTCTGATATTTGTGTGGTTCGACTGCAATAGGCTGGAAGTTGCATGTCCAGCTCTTTCCATCCCGGGCCTCGATCTGCTTGTTCCAATGAAGAGCATGTTTTATCGGAGGTGGGCAAGGAACATAGCTGATGTCGTCGGAGTTGAAGTGATACCCTTCGTCCAAGAGTTTTAGGAACCTTCTGGTATTCTCGGACCGGTACAAGAGCGCTTCAATTCGGTCTCGGTTTTTCAGTGTGTCATCATGAACATCAGCCATGGTGATCTGGATGGTGTGGAGCGTTCCGAGGTCTGAAGAAGCCTTTCAACTTGACGCGTTCGAAGCCTATAAGACGCGGGGAGATGTTTGGAATACCGAATGCACAAGCCAGTGACTATAGCAGGCAATACCGGAGTACGTGGCTGCGTGGCTGTAGCACAGACAGCGACGAAGAGAGAATCGACGGAAGAAGAAAATATAGCTCTGGGTCTTGCTCGGTCTTCTCGTAGGATGGGGATTGCACACGAGCGCCGCTCAACGAGAACAGCAACTCGTGTCCTGCAGATAATTTTACAGGGCCAGTGTTCAGCAATACCAACGGGGCAAACACTTCTCTAGGTTCTCGGACCAGAAACGACGGCGTTCCAAGACCTGAACTCTCCTTGCTCTTTCTTTTGTGATGATGAAGAAGTGAGTGGGACGATTACCAACCGGTTGTTTGGAGGTGGAAACCGGCCTAAGGTAGAGGAGGATGGCGTAGGAGAGGATGGCGTAGGGGGTTACGTCAGATGTATTTGCAGCAAAACTGCTGTACTTTAACTTAAGGCAAGTTGAGAATTGGGACAAGGGAGATAGAAAGCTCCAAAGTACTTTTCTTCAGGTCGTCGTACGGAGGCTTGATACGATCTGGGAGGTGTATTCTTCGTCGACAGCACACTTCTGTAAACATGCCGGCAGCTTCCATGGCTTCTTCGGACGAAACGAGCGAAATTGCTGTGTAATGCGTTGTCTCGAACGCGGGCTTGGTGGTCTTACTCTGCCTCTAAGTACTCTGACTTGACCTGGCATGAGGCTGGCGCCTTGAAATCTGTTACCATGGGAATAGCTAAGCCTAGCGTTCTTTCGACAAGCATTGCTCTTCTACAGAAAGTACTATGCATTTCTATAGCTACACTATAACTGTTAATTGCACATGGGGATGGAGGAGAATGGTTGATGCTTCTAAGTTCGTCCCGGGGGAAGAGGTCGACCATGACGTTGCGCGCCAAATTCGCGTCGGCGAAATCGCGTCACCCCAGCGATTGGGCCGTTGATCAACAAGTCAATATACCTTGCACAACACGCTTTGCTCAATCACAGACATTTTCATCACAAAGACACAATGGCATCAACAGCTCCACTCAAACGCAAGCGCTCCGGTGAGGACGTTGTTTCGACTGCACCCAAACGAACACTCCGCCCACGATCCGCTTCTGAAATGACCACGATCGTCATCCAACCAGGTTCAATCTCAAAGACGCGGGTCAAGAGGCGCACCACCAAAAGATCAGTACCTGTTGTACCAACCACGACAACTCCTAGCTCCAACCTCCTTCTGCAAAAGGACCAGATTATTGAACAACTGCGACTCGAACTCGCCGAAGCACACAATGAACTCGCCAAAACACAGAGAAGGCTGGAAGAGGTCGAGAAACGGCTTCCGGAGCCAGCTGCTGCTGTATAAGTCAGCCGTATCACTTGCCGAGTCGTCAGCAATGCCATGGTCTTGAGAAAGCTTTTGTAAAGTCGATCCGCGGCAGTTTCGCACGTGTCGTCGCGTACCCCTCAATCCCTAACCATCCTGTACAACATCTGCTTTCTCCTCCTCCCATCTCCAACTACCTATCACTCAAAACCAGCAACGCAATTATGCCACCCAAGAGAGCAGCCACCAAACGCCAATACTCGGCCGTCGACATTGAGTCGGACGCGGGTTCGTCAGCTTCAGAAGGCACCGCCCGCGCCGCTCCCAAAAGGAAGACAACCACAACAAAGCCTACCACTATCAAAAAAGGTCCCGCAGCCAAAAGCCCTACGGTCAACAAGTTGTACAAAGACAGCGTCAAGGCCCTCGAAGCCCACCTCAAAGTCCTCGATGCCAAAGTCCGCAAAATGGGCCCCAACAGCCGCGCGATCTCGACAGATACATATGCGCAATCGTCCCTCAAACACCTCAAGCCTGTCAAAGAGTTGGAAAAGATGGACAAAGGTCTGGTGCCTGCATTCAATCTCTCCATGTACGTCGCCGATGCATCACACACCGACTGCAACACTTCAATCAAAATGTGTGGCTATGGCGGCAGCGAAGCTCCCTTTGGCGTCTTGGATGCGCAGCTGTTGGATCTGATTGAGAAGAGAAACGCACAATCACCAGCTACACGACAAGATCGGCTCCCTTCCGTGCCAAAGCGATGGACAAGAGCAAACGCCGATGTAGGCGTCTTCAAGACCGGGAGGCCAAATAAACAACAATACGGTCAAATGGAAAGACAAAAGCTCGAATGGGAAAAAGACAGAAGGGATAAGAGGAGGGAGAGAAGAGAGGCTGTCGGTGATTGGGCCGCTGCTGCCCTGCAAGACCTTGAAGAGGAGAGGGACTATCTTGAAGATTTCGGTGTTGATCAGTATTTTCCCAAGAGCATTGCAAGGCTAGAGGAGTTGTCAAGGTCTGAGGATACGAGTACTGCTGCCGACGGCAATGCTGCCTAAATTCTGATATGTTGTTACACGAACCCTCAATACTTCTTTCCAGTCTTCTTCTTCGACTTCTTCGGCGAACTCTTTCCTAGACTTCCCATCTTGTCCTTCATCCCAGCCTTCAATTTCTGTACATCCTTCACAACAAACGCATTTGCTAGTTCGTCCATATACGTCTCTTCTGCCGTTCTCTCCCTCTTCGCTATCTCTTTCCCACTGGAATAATCAATTACTTTGTCGCGATAGACGATCCCTGACTCTGCAACATCCGGCATCCACTCATCCGCCTCAAGTTCTAGTCCAATCGTCTTGATCCGCTTTTGTGAGTCGTTCTTGTTGATCACGACATGTCGTAAACCTATCGCTGCGAAATCTGACAAGGCTCCATCTCCGAATCTCAAGTGTCGTTGATTCCAAAAGTCATCACTGAAGAATTGCCGGATGTACTGGATGTTTATCAGCACCCGAGCGATGCATCCCTCGATGATACGGTCTACTTGCCTCCATTTTGATCATGTACCAGGTATGGTGGAGAACACCGTCTTCGTGGACACTCCGTCGGGTTTTGTCATTGAAGTAGTCCCCGTCAATTACCCCTGGCCATTTCCACGCCACCATACCGAATGGTGTTGTTTTCACGTGTGGATTCGCGTGATTCGGCTCTATTATTACACCTTTCTAGAGTGCAAAACACAGTCAGCGGAATCCTGTCCAAGCCTGATTACATTGCTTCTCTGCGAAGAGCGATTCTTCAACTTCTTCTTGGTCGTTTAGGTTGCCAAAATCGGGTCTGTTTCACATGCAGGTTGGCACCTCTGGTATACGTACATGAATCGCGGTTTCCACAGCACTTCCTTCCTCTGCCACGCGGTCATCATTGCAGAAGGCCCAGCAAGGAAAGGGTAGTATATTCGTACTGATCCTAGAATCGAAGACTTGATCAGCAGTCATTCTGGAGTGAGCATGGTGTCAGAAATGTGCTGATTACCGCCAAACATGAGCCAGTTCATGGACAATGGTCGTCGCCAGCAACAACTGCGTGCGTAGGAATGAAGAAACATCCGAGGCTTGAGGGTTGTAAAGACTTGCGAGCGTCGCACTACCAACTGTGAGGATGTATCGCGTCATTTGATCGAGTACAATTCTGCATCCGCGCCTGGTGTACATGTCAACATCAGCTAACGATCATACAATATCATCAGAGAGAGTTTATGAAACCTACGCATGCACACCACCTCTCAACCCTGGTTTACTCTCCACGTAGAACGTTCTTGCCTGGGCACCGGACAATGTCGATATCTCACCCCACTCGAAGTGTACATGATTTGACAGCTGTTCTAGCTCCCAAGCTGTTTCCATTCTCTGCACATGTGTGGATCGACCAGTATAGTAGACATAGATGTCCTTCTTCATTTTCGTGGGTACTGGATTGTGGTAGTCAGATGACAAGTATGAGATATATACAGATTAGACACTTACCTTCCTGAGTCCATCTTGAACCAAGAGCCCAAAGCATATCAAGAACACTGTCCATTTCCAGCATCTTGGTCACAACCCTCAAGGTAGGCTTTAGACACTCGTATTCGTAGTCGGACGTAAGGTGAAACTGATTACGGCCCACAACGGGATGGATACCATCATGGTTGCCAATATAGAGTCCTGGGTCAGTTCTTGCTTGACTCGCTCTTGTCGCAACTTCTCCATCGATACAGAAACGAGGAGATATAGGCGCAAAAACTCCAGTGTTTATGTTGATACAACCCTCTTCAAGCAGTCTCGAAGGCGTGAGACGATTTAGAATGTAACTGTCCCCAAACCATGGTTTGAAGGGATCGTAAGCTGGAGTGTCCTGGTTCAACTCCGGTATTGGGCGAGTGACTCTCAACCCAGGGTAGGGATTTTTGCCCAGGGCCAGGACAGAAGGGGTTACCCCGTATGTCTTTGTTCTTCTGACCCAATCATGTTTTGAAGTCGCGAGCTTGGGGTCTGGTCTTTGGTCGAGTAGACACAAGTCTGGGTCTCGGGAGGCGTTTCTTATAAAGTCTTCGCTCAAGGTGCTGTCATCAAACGTCGATGCGTCGAAAAGAGGTGACGGTGGTGCGTGTGGGGGCAAGTGCAACATCTTCGGGATTCGAGATCGATGGCTCGGTTTTATGCAAGAAACGTGATGACAGTAAGTGTTGGAGCAGATTTTATTCGAATATCAACACGACAATGAGCAGATGGAGAGTCAGATAGTGATTTGTTTATTACTCGAGTCCAAAGGCCTCTGTTGACCGGATTGGGCAGTCGATCACAAAGAAAGACAAGTCACCTCTCGAGGATCGAAGCTTGCTTTCTTTGTTTGCCAAATCTGACTCAACGAACTTACCCAACAGAACCACGCCGATTTGTGCAACGACTGCGTTGCTGACTACTCGATCATCAGATAGATCAATGAGGAAGCCACGCAGAGCAATCTTCCTGACGACTTCAACACCTTTCTCAAAGCTTGGATGTTTATCTCAGATCTGTTCGGTAAACAGAAGGACGGTTCCTGAAGCAGGAGCACTCCATTTATCCATCCCAAATTCGTATGTGCAAAATATCGAATGAGCTTTGTCTTCAGGTCTTTCATACTCATGAAGTCAATTCACAATTCACTTGCGGATACTCATAAATTGCAGAAATAGAATTTCTCGCGAAGGTTCCTGTCTCCAATTCCTGTCATTCTGCCTAACCTTCATTCTCATCATCGGTTCCATCTTCCATTTCAATATCGGAGTCAGATATCTCTCCACCCAGAAGATTTAGAGCTTTGTCTCCAGGATAAATGATTCCTTCGTCCACATCTGAAAATTCGGCGTCAGAGTCAATTTCAGGATCATCTTCCCATAACCCAGTCAGAGAGTTCTGCTTTTGTTTGACTGTCGGACTTTCCGAATCATCAAACTCAGACTCGCCATATAGAGACTCTCGCACGCCCACAGCTTTGTAATTTCTCAAAGCTCCATCGCCATACCTCAACACTCGGTTATTCCAAAAATCGTCTAGGAAGAATTGTCGTACGTAACTCATGGGGACAGCATACGTGGTGTGAGACTCGATGCCATACTTTGCTGTACTGGCTTTAACGGCAAGACCTCTGTCAATGCGACATTCTAGGCCAGGCCATGGGAATGCGGCCATTCCAAAAGGCATCGTGTCCACGGTAAAGTTTGCTTCATTGTCGACGAGGATAACATTCTTGTTTATCACGGCTTCGAGGACGAATCCTTCTTCTCCTGCTCTGTCGTCGTTACGAAATGGACATGTCTCGACACTCTCTGTCGTTACGTTTTTCTGATGAGTCCAAGTTGGATTAGCGTGGTTCTCTGTAGGAAGATGCGGCTGATCACGGATTAACCTGGAGGAAGAAACTCACAAACCAAGCATGTGTCAGTTCATGCAGTATGAGATTTGCTAGAAAGAGCTGTGTTCGCATGTATGCACTCGTGTCTGAGGCTTTTGGGTAGTAGAGAGAAGCCTGTACTTAAAAGTCAGCCAAAAGTCAGAAGCATCAATGTAGAAAGTCACTTTACATTTAACTGTGTTCCGCCAGAGATGATGTAGAGAAGATGGCTGTCGAACTCTACATTACAAGCATGGCTGATACCGAAGTGTCAGCAGCTACCTTGAATATGGTACAACTTCTTGGTATTCGCTTACCGATGGTTGCCTGGACGAAGCCCTGTCTTGGTAATATCTGCCATCGTTGAACCATGCACGTCGTCATAGGTCCAACTGAACCTGACGTAATCCTGAAGCCCCCTCATCTCACTCTCGGTATAAATCCTTTGACCCACTGTAGATCTGCCTGTATAGTATACTCGATGTTTTTGCTTCTGATCTTTCAGCATCTGGGTCTGTGGCAACTTTTTCATCGGCTGTCCCAAAGCAAACCAGAGATCCAAGACACTGCCCATACCCATCATCTCTGTCACAATTCGCAACACAGGTTTGAGGTATTCGTACTCGGCATCCGAAGTCTCTTTCCAATTGCTTCTTCGAAAGCAGGGATGTATATCGTTGTTGTTGCCGATTACATTCATGACGCTTTTGTCCGTACTTGCGGTCGCTAATGTTGCTTCATCAACTTTGAAGCGAGGTGAAATCTCTATCTCGGGATAGTCGTCAGTTTCCAGGTTGATACATCCTAAGCGCATCAGCTCGTCGGGTGCTAGAGAGTGACAACAAATGTCAGCATCTTATTCTTGTACTACATGATCAGACAACTGACTTGTATGCCGCAAGATCATGCTTTCTCCCATCCAGGGGTCGTCGATCCTGTATTCAGGTGTATATTTTTGCAATTCTGGGATAAGTCTCTTGATGTGCAACCCAGGGTATGGGTTCTTTCCAAGAGCAAAGACTGCAGGAGAAACATATGTTGTGGTTTTGATCCGAAACCATTCCTTCGCAAATGTCGCGTTTTCTAGAAGTGGCTCGGTACCGTCGCATATTGCTATAGGTGGATCGCGGCGCCACTCGGAGCGTAGGTTTTCAGGTATGTTGCTCGTTTTGAAGGTCAGAGGGTCGAATGGAGGTGGTAGTTGTGATGGGGAGGCCTGACCAGTACCAGAAGGTGATGCCTGATCAACGTCCATGGGCGAGGTACTTGACATCTCGGTACGTCGGATTCGATTTCAATATAAGTCAGGAGATACGATGGTATAAGTTCACATCGTATCGCAGTATATCATGGGAAGAGCCCGGTAAGCGGGCGAAAATGCATTTGGTATGCCTCCAGCCACAAATTCTTGAAGCCTTTGTGTTCCGGATTGGAAGCCCACCACAAAGAGAGTGATGGCTTCTTTCTGCATTGGGAATGTAAGAACCGAGACTCGATTTCTTTGTCGCCGAACTCTTCTTGCGCATGTCGACAGACTAACGAAGAGACAAGAAATTCGAAAGCTATAGATGCTGCGTTGTGGGTACAAAAGTGGTCAGCCTCCCACGCAACAAGCAGGATCTATTACTTGCCATCACATGGAGGCTTCAAGCAAAAGCTTCGACAGGTAAAAATCTGGCATGAAGCTCTGAGTTGTTGCCAATGGGATAGACCAGCAAAACGACAAAAGAATGTGCTCTCCATCAGGGAATCGAACCCTGGTCTCCCGCGCTTGACGAGATGTTACTCTTGACAAGCGGAAATCATGACCACTAGACCAATGAAGATGAGCCAGCTGTGCTGGTATTGGTTGATGGAGAAAATTCCGCCAATGTAGTATACATCGTTCTGTTTGTGAATAGAATGGATGGTGGAGGTTGCGTTCTTGTGCTCGTTGAACCTCATTCCTGTCTGCGTCCGAGTGACATGAGAGCATCGGGACCGGTGCGATCTGGGGAGGCTTCAAATGGCTTCAAGATCCTTAAGATTTTGCGATACCGCTGCCATAATATTGATGGATGAGGTTCATTTGTTGCTGCACGTCGACAGATTGTGCGTGGCGATTCACGTCGCGACGACCGCAGACGGCAGAAGGCTATGCGACCAGAACAATCTTGTTAACTCTGTATTTCCCCCTTGGGCTACTCAGTGGATAGAGAAAATGTCGAGCGCATGCGATGTGGAACCAGCAGAAGCAAGACTGACGTTAGGAATCAGGTTGTGGGATTAGCACTGCACACTCGAGCGTGAAACCTAGACCAGAAATTCTGCCAAGTTCTTTCTGCTGATGGTCAAAACCTGCTTTCCTGGAAAATCGGCCGTCGCAGCACAACAACCAAGAAGGAGCACTGGGTGCTCTGATGAGCAGCAATTCACATACACAGATACTTGAATCTATAGTAGTTTCTCAGCCTATATGCCATGTAGCATGGAAGGGCACCGAACGCAGAGCATGTATAAAAGGTCGATGTATACCATTAACATTTGCCGAGGGTTTCTGAAGACTTGGGACAGAAAATACAAAGACACTATCCTGGAGAGTCACAGGCTCAATCTCCTTTCTGTTGATCGCACCGAGTCCAGGATAATTCTTAAGAAGTGCAACTGAATCTCGTCTTCCTCATCATCGCTTCCTCGCTTCCTCGCTAGAATCTTCAAGATTCAAGGTGATATATTCAGCCCCGGCTACACTTTCCTCATCTGAGGATTGGGTTTCTTCCACATCCGGTAATCTTAACCTGGCGCTTTGGCTCAGTGGTTATAGCGATAGACTAGAAATCTATTTCCTTCGGGAGCGCAGGTTCGAGTCCTGCAGGCGTCGACCTTTTTGCCATCCGGACCATCGACAGAGCTATACTTTTGGCTCCTGAGTGCATGGGAAAGAAGAATTGGCGAAAAAGGGCAGGAGTTGGGAGAGTTTTGGTGCTTAGGCGTCGTATCTTTTGTCTTTCCATATCGAAACGACTTTTCTTTTGCTCTCTGGATGCGATGATAGAGATTTGGTTGCGGATCTCGGCGCGGGAATGCATAATTCGCTGTGATGATGCGATTCTGGTAAATCTCGACAGGCGATCTGATGTTTTGAAAAAAATCGTCAAGGAGAGGGAAGACAGGCAAGTCTCGCTCGGCAATGTTGGTAAATGATACTGTAGGAAGATTGGCTTCAGAGGACCTCTTCGTGAGCGGATGACATTCGATCGTTATGTTAGGCAGCCCGTGTTGACATCCCTCGATTGCCTTTCTGGACAAGCAAATGTTCCTATGCATACAAACTCGACAGTCCACTCAGACCTCTTTTCGGATCTTGTCGACTCGCTTGAACAACAGATCACTCCGCATGGTGTACTTCACCCCTTGTACGACATCATCACCCGAATGCCAGAGGTTTCTATGCTGAAAGATGAGGACCCGGCCTGTCTTGGGCAAAACGTCATATCTCCTCTTCATGTTGTGTGAGTGAAAGGTAGTCGCACCCCCCTGTGGCTTGTCACCTTCAAGAGATGGACTATCTTCAGTCCCACAGTGGCCGTTTAGATATAGATGAACTGTGAAGAACGATCTTTCGGTTCCATCGGGAGTTTGGTAAACGCCATCTTCATGTACTGTACATTTATCAGTCACCAAAAATATGGCATCAGTCGTCGAAGAAAACAAACCTCGAAAGTATTCCCCACCCTCATATCTCAGGAATCTCATCCTCTCATTCAGCCTACTTGCCTCCCACACTTCGCCTCTCATGACAACACTCCCACCTGTGAGCTCCGCCTGCTTGTCTAATCTTGTGATCTCCGGAACAAAGACTTTCACCCTGTCCCATATTCTCTGAGCGACTTCTGGAGAGTCCCAAATGAGGCGTCCGCATTTGCGTTGATCATCTTCTTGTCTTTGATGTCCACCTCCGACTTGTATCATAGCTCTGTGCCAAGGACCGGTTGCTTCTGCTGCGGAGAGAAGAGCAGCGCATTCGCATGGGCTGAGGGCATTGTCGATAACATAGGCTTGTAAGCCGGCGTATTCTGGTAACGGGGTGTCGGCAAAGTCGATGCGTGTCACTGTGGCGCCGCATACTGGCGTGGAAAGGAAGTCTTTAGGAAGGGACGCCATTCTGTCGTCGATCTTTGGCCATAATGTCGAGAAGGAGTTCAAGTCTCTTTGTAGCCATGGCTCGAATGCTGCTGCCTGGTCTACCCAAATGGTTGCCTTGTGTATATTGCTTCCCTACCCGATTTCATCAGTAGTCTTGTGAACTCGACTGCATGCAGGAAACCATTTCGTGCTCCCATATATTGAAATGTACAGTTCAAGGCTACGCAATCTCAGGGCCGACCTCTCCCCGCTCTGGCATCAGACACTTGGCTTGGTTACAATTGTGCCAACAAGCAGATACCATCTGTTTGAGCGGCTTTCGACATCGATCTACAACAGGCATCTTTGTCTTGCTGGGACCATTTGGACTTGCAGACAGATGATCCGACCGCAGTGCAGAAGTTGATGCGTTATTGTCGAAGAAATGCGAAAAGATACATAAACTCCTAAGCGAACAAGAATGTTCATACTGCGAGTGGCGGACGAACAGAAACTGATAATTCCTGACTTGTCTTTGCAATCCAGGAGCTGTGGTTGTTGTTCAAGCCACCTGCCAAGTATGGTGCGCGCCGAGGTTCTTATCGCGTGACCTGGTTCCAAGAGTTCGTGTCGGATTGCAAAGCCCCTTGGAGCGGCATGTTCGAGTGGAAACAGATTCTCAGGAGCACTTCAACCATCAAGAATCAACATGTGTCCCGGAGCACATCAGATGGTGAGGGTTCCAATTCAGTTCAGCGCTCGACGCCGGGACGGATTGTTGAATCCATCAGCCGCTAACCTGCCACGACCCGTCGCGTCGCCGTAGAGTCGGGTCCGAATGACTCTCATCTTGGTCCAGGTGTCCTTTGCTGTGTGAGATAGGAATGAGATGCTACCGGAGCTGACGCAGGTACGCGCTAGACTGCGAGATGCTAGCAAGCTACAGACTTGACAGACTTGGTGACTGTCAAGACGAGTGTGCTCATACATGCCTACCACGACCGACCACATTCAGCCAGTGCGACAATATTCAGAGGGCAACCAGACCCATCCAGAGCGACTATACCCATCCAGAGCGACTACACCCATCCAGAGCGACCATACCTACCCAGCGCGACCAATCTTCTCCTCGAGTCAAACACTCAATTCATCATGCCCTGCTCCGAAGCGTCAAGTCTACTTGGCATTGCTCTCAAGCATAAAATCAACATGGTCGATTTGAGTCGCCAGGTTAAACAAAAGAGTCGGACATAATCTCGGTCTACAACTCAGCCGATTTCGACCGTCTGCTCAGTATGCAGGTGCAGCATTTATGCCGATAGTACACTGTATCTGGCAGCGCACAAGACCATTGAAACACCCCTCCCTTGAGCTCCATCATGACTCTTCAGGTTCCTGCGACACACCGTCTTTGCTCTGATAAGCCCCGCGCAAGCACCAATCCATTGTGTCTCTGCTTTGCCGGACGAACGGTTTGATCATGCTTCCCCAGCTTGCAATCGTGTACCATACGCGACACCTCCCAGCCGCTGAACATGCGCTCTGCACAGGATTCCTTTCCCTCCTTCTGCCATGTTCTCCAGCATTGTTGATCATGGGAGATTGGCCAAGCACGTTGGAACCTTCCTATCTCCGACGATCCCTAGCGCGGAGACATGCTGTAATAATCTACTGTCAACATTGAAGCTTCAGCTCGCGCACACCTCGCTATCCTGGAAGTCGTTTGAACTACTACGTAACAATTATTTTGGTGCTCGGAAATCTGGAGGAGGCTTGAAGTAGGGCGCGCGACAGGCAGGTATGACACAGTGGTGGCACTCTTCGGAGTCTGAGCTGCAGCCTGCTTGGTACGGCATTGACCAGCTTCCGAGAAGGTAGAGCGCGCGCAGAACGGCATCGCGTATTATGGATCCTACCACTTAGTACTCCCTGGAGTTCGAATCCTACTCCGCGGCAGGCTCTATCCGCATGTTACTTCTTCGACATCTTCGGACTCCCGGTCACTGGCACATCAATCGAAGATTGTGTATCTCGGGTTCATCACCAATACTCGACCGCTCTACCCTTGGATAAATTAATATCATAGCCAAAACACGTGAGGCGCAATTAACATCACGGTTCCGTTGCTTAGCAGAAGCCAGCCGCTCAGTCAATCGGTTCGGCAAAATTTTCATGTCGGTCAGTAGCTTTATTCCCTGTTCCCACAGATCTCGGCCCAACACCGTCTGCCTCTCGACAGTCTATCGCTGTTGCAGCTCTTGGACAATCTTGCATCTACGCAAGGAGCGGAGTTCCATGCAAGCTGATCTTTCCTATCACTAGTATATCAGCCCCAGATATTGCCCCAGGCAATTGATGTGTCAAGATATCGAAGCACCGAGGGAAGGAGTTGCCGTGAAAGGTAAAGAACATGAATCGTGCCTGGATGACGAACGCCAAGACCACCAAAGGAAGAATTCTAAACCACGCCGCCGTCACGCGACGTCCTCCGATATGCTTGATCCGCTCGGACGCTTGTGTCACTCGGCCTGGTATTGGTCAAACGATTGGTTGTACTCCATCAAAATCCTGACTTCTTGGCGATCCACACCATCAGTTGCTAGTTAGGAGAGGTCGTCCTCAACGACGTCGTCGTATTGCCGCATGGGCGAAAAAAAGGCCGTCGCCCTCGATTCGCCGCATAAGAACTTCGTTGCACCCATTTTCATCCGATATTCCCTTCTTCCTTTTTCCAACCAACTTTACCTCTATTCCGACTACTTTCGAAGAGTGTCTTGGATATAATCAAGAAGACTCATACTCCAACAACATCCAAGCATCGTCCACTGTTGCTACGTGGTGACAAGACTCGTCTTCGCCTCTGTACGACCTATACCCAAGCGACTTTTGAAGAGTCATACTCTTCTCCCGAGCAACCTCAACAACATCTATTCTTCCCCGCACCTTTCTCGACTCGAAGTCACAATCCCTCGCGACTCGACAGCTTTTCTCAAGCCTGAAACTCATCCCTTGCGACATCACATCTCGAAGTGAAACATTTAACACAGCTTTCGCCCGTGCATTGCTTGCAACTGACTCTCTGAGTGCCAAAGCGACTTGTTACATAATTCGAAGATCCCAAGCGACTCCAACCACTGCAGCAACCATCTACCCTCAGCACCAAAACATCGCGTAGGCTTGTATCTACTTACAACCAGCCAAAATGGATTACATCAAGCGAACGTTCTTCAACAAGGATGAGAGAGACTTCTCGCATGTCGTTGTACCACTACACCCAGAGCGACACATGTCCGAAGCCAAGACAGAAGACATCAAGCCCGAGGGCGAAGACACAAAGACCGACCGTGCTTCTATTGGAGAGAAGTCCACACACAGCCAGAACTCGGGCAAGTCATCAACGTCTCTCGAATCTCTTAGAGCCGAGGTAGACTCGGACGTCGAATCCGGAGGCCACAACACCGCCTATGATCGTATGTATATGATGCCGAAGCAGTTGCTCTAACACCATGAGCAAAGCCTCTTCCGCTTATCTCCTCTCAAGTGTCCTGTCAACTAACAGCTGGTAGGCAAATCAAAAGTTATCAACAGGGCTATCCAAGACATGGGCATGGGCAGATACCAATGGGAGCTGTTCATTCTCTGTGGTTTCGGCTGGATGGCTGATAACCTTTGGCTACAAGGTATCGCCCTGACCCTGGATCCTATCGCTGCCGAGTTCAGTGTCGACACCAACAAGGTTCGCTACACCACTCTCGCCCTCTTCGTCGGTCTCTGTATCGGTGCCAGTTTCTGGGGTGTTATTTCAGACGTCATCGGTCGTCGCTACGCGTTCAACACGACTCTCTTCCTCGCTGGTTCCTTCGGTCTCGCCGCTGGTGGTGCCAACAGCTGGATTGCTGTATGCGCCCTGTACTCCTGTATCGGTCTTGGTGTTGGTGGCAACCTTCCTGTCGACGGTGCCTTGTTCCTGGAATTTTTGCCTGGCGAGTCCAACTTCCTCCTCACTCTTTTGTCTATCTGGTGGCCTGTTGGTCAGCTGATCTCCTCTCTTCTGGCCTGGGCCTTCATCCCTAACTTCTCCTGCGCTGCCGACGCTCCCGTCTGCACCAAGGCCGACAACTGGGGCTGGCGTTACTTCATCCTTACTTTGGGAGCTATCACCTTCTGCATGTTCATGTTGAGATTCTTCGTCTTCAACCTGTTCGAGTCTCCCAAATTCCTGCTCTCTCGCGGTCGTCAGGCCGAGGCCATCCGCGTCGTTCAGGGTATTGCTGCTCACAACAAGACTACCACTTGGTTGACCGAGGAGATTCTTAATCAGATTGGTGGTGATCCCGATGTCACCGAGGACGCCAAACTCAGCACTATCGACATTGTCAAACGTGCTGCCGGTAAATTCTCTACTCAACGCATCGCTCCTCTCTTCTATGGTTGGAAACTTGGTGCCACCACCGTTCTCATTTGGTTTGCATGGACTGCCATCGGTATGGGTTACCCTCTCTTCAACGCCTTCCTTCCCCAGTATCTCGCAAACAGCGGCGGTGGTGCTGCCAACTCTGTCTCGACAACCTACCGCAACTACGCCATTACCTCGATTGTCGGTGTTCCTGGATCTTTCCTCGGCTGCTACACTGTCAACCTGAAGTACATCGGTCGCAAGGGAACGATGGCTATTGCCACTGCTATCTCGGGCATGTTCTTGTTCCTCTTCACTACCAGCACCAATTCCGGCACTCAACTCGCATTCTCCTCTCTTGAGGCATTCTTCCAAAACATCATGTACGGCGTGCTCTATGCCTACACTCCAGAAGTGTTCCCTGCACCCAACCGTGGAACTGGAACTGGCATTTCTAGTTTCTTCAACCGTCTTGCCGGACTTTGCGCACCCATCGTTGCCGTCAACGCAGCCGGTGCCAATCCCAATGCACCCATTTACGCATCAGGCGGCTTGTTCTTTGCTGCATTCGTCGCCATTGTCTTGCTACCAATCGAGACAAGAGGAAAGGCAACTTTGTAAACAAAACAGAAAAGTTTGTTTTTGCCTAGCATGGCTGTTGGGAGCGATCGGCAGCCCAGTTTTTCACGAAGAAAGGCCCTGGAGGCCAATCATGGCATTGTTATACCCCCTCAATGTTGACATAGACAATGATAAAGATTTTTACGTTTCAAATCATTTGGATGTGTAGATTTGATGTGTTGTGATTTGCATCGTGAGATTGCCTGACTGGTCGAGGTAGGAGCGGACTGTCGACCCTACATCAGACACAGCTTCAATCCGTACTGCAGTGACCACAAGTGCAAGTATGTTGTTTTGCACGCGTTCGGTTCGCTGATTCCTGAATATAACTAACAAATGGCTTTTGTACTACAACACCTCCATGATGGGAACAGGAAGGAGCACGAAGGTTACCCCGTCAAGAGCTTGGCCCCACAAACGGCATGACGTTCTCGATGCCCTCTTCCAACGACTATCCCATTGCCATCTTGTCTTGCCCTTGCATCTCTCATCATCTCACTTTTCCCGTCCAGCCCAATTGATCATCTTCAAATCCGTGTCAAAAACAAGTTGCAAGACAACTCGATACCTCTGCTTCAAAATCTGCTGGACAATCAACCACCCAACCTTTCTTCAACATCAACAAACTTATCCCAATCTCTCGAGCATCCTCAAAAAAAAAAAAACCATGGACAACTCCTGGCAAGAAACAGCATTTTCCTCTCGCCACATGCACAACCGCGTAAACCGCAACAACACCAGAGGCCAAGCCAACCCCACCAGCGGCAAATCAAAACGAAGCACCTTTGACGTGCGCAAAACCTTTGGAAGTTACATTGTCAAATGTCCCGCGTGGCATAAACTCCAGACCTCTGGTGATGGGGTACCAGGAGAGGGGAATGCGGTACTGGAACTGTATAGATTGACGGAATGTGGGAGGGGTGTTGTGGGTGAGATGGCGCTGGGGGGAGTGTTGAGGGCTGCGGTCTTGTTGGCGGCGAGTAGGAAGAGTTTGCAGGGGATTTTGGAGAGGTTGGAGGCTGTTGAGGAGACAGGAGAAGAGCAAGTCAAGGAAGAGACTGAGGATGGAGAACAGAAGAGCGACGAGGACAGCGAGGAAGAGGAACAAGAGGAAGAATCAGAAGAAGAGCCCGGGTCCGAGCCCGATCGTTTCGAGACGTTCGAAAAGAACAGTTTCAGAGAGCCAAAGTTTTGGCTGAGATGGAATGGTGTGCTCGAGTCTCCAGCAGTGGGAGAGGAAAAGGCAGAGTCGGGGCTTGGCTACATCATCTTCCCGAGCAACGATTGTCGCAAGTTCAAGGGGACGTTGAATTGTGCTTCTCTGAAGTGGAAGGATGTTGCTTTCTCTGGTCACAAGATTGCTCCGAGGTCCGAGTCTGATGTACCAGTCGCATGGGGCTTGAATGAGGTGCCCATGTGAGCGTCTCTTGATCATCTTGGTGGACAGAGAAATGGGCTGCAACCGCGGCTGAAGTTAGTCATGAAAGATTCAAGGAGAATTCAATGATTCTTCTGCCAAGATGAGAGTGCCAACTCTGCTTCATTATTTGTATTCGTGTCTATGTATGCTCGCTTCAGATGGAATGTCCTCACAGACATTTCATGGGCCCATGACCGAACGATCTCTTGATCCAAATCCTGCAAGACTCTGTGTGAAGTACTCCTCCGCCCCATGGCCCTCAGAACTCTGCCCATGCCATACTGGGCTGCGTGTATATCGCTACTACCGGAAGCTGTTTCCCCAGGGCCTCAATAAAACATAACAGCAAGCCACCCCACTCCAATGATAGGGTCGTCTTCCCCTCCAAATACTTCGTACGGCAAGCGATTTGTCGAAGTCAGACCAACCATACCAAAGATGTCTGATACCAATTGAGGAACTCTGCCCTAGAAGGTGACTAACTTCTGGCTGCCTCCAGTCATGAAGCCACGAACGTTCTTCTGCACGTCGGCAAACTTGGCATAACCACAGCTCTCGCTCTCCAGGTGCTAAAGTTGAAAACTCAGTCAGCATGTGCATCAAGTATGAGCGGTACACGCAGCAGTCAGAAGATCATCAGCTGACTGTTGGCGTGTGTTATCCGTAATGTACTTACGTTGAACAAAGCTGCAAGAGTAGGAAAGCGCTTGCCGCATCTGCCAGTTCTGTTGGGGCAGTGGTAGAGAGGGGCCTGATGGGTTGGGCTACGGATATGCCGCGAAAGATCGATAGGTGCTTTGAACTCGCGGTTGCAAAGGTAACACTGGTACCCGTGGCCATTGTAGGCAGAACTGGGGTTCCAAGTCGAGTCGATGGTGGTTTCGTCGTGCCATTCGAGCAAGCGTTCAGTGATGACGCCGTTGGGGTCGCGTTGGCGAAGAGCACGATGGATGACGGTGCTGGAAAGGTTCTTGGCCTTGGGGCAGGACGAGGTCTCGAGATGATGACAGACTCCTGAGGCTGTGACGAAGGCAGCAGCCTGGCAGAACGGACATCTGATCGAGGTACCTTGGTGGACACGGCTTCTCATGTGCTGGATTTTTGAGTTTGTGTTCTGAAAGTAACGGTCGCAATCTGAACAATGGAGGTGCTTGTAGTGGCCTTCGTCGTCCTGGTGTTCATCACGATCCCCTTCGGCACGGAAGGCAAGATCGCACGTCTCGCAGGAATAGGGATAGGACCAGTGGTCTTCTTCCTCCATATGGTCTTCTGCGAGACGCATGTCGCTGAAACGCATGTTGCAAGTTTCGCACTCATGCGGCCAAATCCAGTGGTCCAGCGCGTCCATATGCTGCTTGCAAGAAACCCAGGTATTGAAATGGCGATTGCATGTGTCACAGCGGTACTTGCCCATGATTTCCAGACGTCCGAGGGGGAAGAGATTGTGTAAGTCTGAGGGGCAGGGAGGGAAAGGTGTGAAGATGGACTAAAAAGATAAGAGGAAAGAATGGAAGTAGAGCTATCAAGCTGTCAAAGGACCTGTCACAAACGGAGGCAGGAGCTTGATCATCGGCAAACGGAAGGTATCATAGCTTCGAGCTCCGCTTTCATTTATGGATCTTGGCAGATCCATATTGCATTTGTTTCAGCATCACTAGAATGGCCAGGACAGTGTTTGCAGAAAGCTGGATATTGTCGCCCAAGATCTGCTTCAAGACTTTCGATGGTTAAACTTGCATTGACTGAATCGTTTTTTTCGTCTAGGTTCTGGAGGTTGGTCTCGCGGCCCTCAATGACAGTCGTTCGCTCTGTGGAACAGTCGTCCAGCATGCCGGAAACCGCATTACAAATGAAGCGTTCCAAGCATTGAAAGCAAGAAGTCACCGGCTGCTTAATCGGCGTCTGACTGGAGGACATGCAGCAGTGATTGTAACATGCATATATAACAGTGTCGATATGGTATCTTCGTTTCTTTATCTGCCCACAGTTTGAGCGACTTCGTGGTCCTTATTCCTTGTAGACGTGAGTCCGCGGTACAGCAGAGAGGCACGGAAACGTGCAGCTGTGGCTCGCCTTTTCGGACAACCTATATGTGCATGTTGTGATCAGTCACGGGATGCTTCAGGAGCTCTTGCAAGTCCATTCTCAGGCGACAACGCGGATTTGAATATCTTGCAATCATATCCGAGGTTAGATTTGGGGAAAGATGCGCTTTTCGGAGAGCCGTCAGGCTGGCAAGTCAAGAGAGTGAGTCGGATCAAGCTTTGACCAGGATGCAGTGTCGTCTCCATCATGCGTTCGAAGTCCGACCAGCCTAAATATGCATCAGACAATTGTTGGTGGTTGCTTATAGCATTATCCCTTGACTGCTAGTGATCGAGTGGGAAGCAAGACTTCGGTGGATTTTGCGTGTTTTTTTGTCGATTCTATAAACAATGACTGTCAATACAAGCTGAGCAAGGAAAAGCGCCGAAAACGCGATATACAATGAGAAAAAACAAGACCAAAAGCAGAAAACCACCAACGCCTCCATATTTTTTTTGGTTCACAATCCTCCTCGGGGTTTGGTCGTAAAGATACCATGACTCTTACGGTGCCTTTCTTTGATTCTCTCACCAACAGTAATGTTGTAGTTCGAACCAGCACTCGTAGCGACTTGGGGCGATGGGGTAACAACCTTCTAAGCGTCACCGCCAACGCTCTTACGACCCTTTCTCTTCTCCTTCTTGTCCTTCTTTGCGCTGGCGGGGACCTCGGCGGGGGTAGAGGCGGGAGCCTCCTCTTCCTTGGCCTTGCGACCGCGCTTCTTCTTGGGCTCCTCGGCGACGGCCTCGGCATCGGTGGTCTTACTCTTGCGCTTGTTAGAGCCGTTGACTGCTGTGAAAGCACCCTTCTTGGTGGGGCTGGAGGTGGGAAGGGGAGGAGATGAGGCAGGGGCAGCAGCCTTCTTGCGACCACCCTTCAAGGCGGACTTGGGAGTCTTGACCGGGGGAGGAGTGGGCTCCTTCTCGTCGTCCGAGGTGCTGTCATCCTCAGAGTCGTCAGACTCGGCGGGGGCAGCGACTTGAACGTGGTCCTCGGCCTCAGCATCCTCGTCGTCCTCATCATCATCAGCATCGGGGCTGGTAGCAGCGATGGGAGCGCCGTTGGCTTTGTAGTCTGCGAGCTCCTTGTTGTAGACGTCACGCGAGGCTACGTAGGCGTCCTTGTATTTCTGGTGCTGAAGTTAGCGATTGCACAAGCATGGACTGTCTCAAGCGAACACACCTGCTTGACCTCCTCGGGCAGCAGCTTCCATCTCTTGGTACCCTCTGACGAAATCTCGCCTCTCTTCTGGTCGGGGCCGAGTTCGGAGTGAATCTTCTCGCGGTTCTCGCCCAACCACAAGAGGTAGGCGGTGAGGGGACGCTTGGGCTGGTTGGGATCTCTGGGCTCAGCCTTCTTCCTCTGCTTCTTCTCGGGAGCTGCAGGAGGGCCTCCACCGATAGTGACGAGTGCACCGGACTGGAGGAATGCGCCGAGGTCCATCATGCTGGGGTCGAGGTCGACGGTGCCTCCGAGCCAAGCATTGGAGTGGTCAATGTAGGCGGAGGTGGCATTCTTGAGGGCGTTTGCGAGGGCGACCCATGAGGTGACGAGCTGTTGTTGCTGTCAGCGTCGAGTCCTGGAGCTTGGGGTAGGTAGACGCGTTCGAGGTGGGTCGAGACGCGTCTGTCGCAACATGACACAATTGCGCACAACATGCGACACGCTCAATGTCTGGATAGATCGAGTCGCGGACATGGGCGCATCATGAAGGACACGCGACATTTAGGAAAAACGTACCGCGTCGCGAGTGCGAGTGAATTCGGCCTTTTCGACCATAACTTGCTTGACATCGGGCTCAGGCTTGGGCGCCGCCTCGGGTTTGACTGACTTTGCGCGAGGCATGGTCGCGTCGATGTCAATGAGGTTGATGGAATAAAAAAAAAGTTGAACCAAAAAGTTGGAAGAGGAAGGAAGAAAGAAAGAGGAGGAAAGCTGGATAGCGCGTGCGCAGGGCGATCAAGCGTGATTTTTGCTTGGGATTAACCGTCTTCTGACCAGCATTGACCAACTTTGCTTAAACCCAACCCTGCTTGCACTCTGCACCCCTGTCCATTTTATCATTACCAAAGTCACCCTGCTCGCCCAAACAAAATCATAGTGGTATCATCGCTACTGTACCTGGCCCTTTGCCGAACGCCAGTCAACCTTCCAGCATCTTTGACCGCAAAGTCGAAGACTCCTCGCTCAGACATATTGAGGAGGTCCTTGCGGTGTCTTGTATTGCTGAGGTGGAGCTCCGTAAGGCTGCTGCGGTTGCATCGGAATTGATTGTGGATTGTTCATCATTTGTTGCACGTCTGGTCGATGCCTGCATATCATCAGCATTCTGTCTTGTAGCATTGCGATAGAAACATACATGACGTCTTGGTAGAAATGGCAGATGTGGCAACCGACTTCATGGTGCGGCTTGAGTGAGAAGGGGATGATAGGCTGTCAAGTCGTGTCAGTGGTAAAAACGCCAGATATTTCATCGAGAACACTCACAACAAAGCAGAAGGTGAACCATTCCCATCTCTTGTACACTTTGGCACTAAAATTGCCACAGTTCTGTATCATCGTCAGTCGTTGCTAATAGTGTTTGTTGTCAAGACTTCAACATGCCTGGCATTGCGCCGTAATGTTCTCGTAACCTTGTAGCAGAGAGTTGAAAGTGTGAGTTCCGCAGGTGAAGATGAATGCCATTTTGCGCCGTGTATAGTCGCAAGTCTGTCGATATAGAATGAGAGAATAGAGAAGGTCGTTGTCGCTCGTGTTACATAGGATATTGGATTGCGTCGCGCGCTTGTTTCGTCGTCATCACATGCTCGCTCAGCCATTCTTGGTGGCCAAGCGCCCAGACTCGATCAGAGGGTAATCATGTCTGACATCTCATATATATCTATCAGAACATACCATTAGAACGCTGAAGAACGCACATTGCTCTATCAGATGTTTTCAGATGCTCAGAGTCATGAAGCACCCAAATGGTCCGGCAACCCTCGGCCGGTCAAACAAAAGACGCTTTGACTTTGACCAAAATGCGGCTTGCAGCGGTCTCCCAAGATCCCTCTCCACACAAGCCATTGCCGCCGACCGAGACCACAATATTTTTTTGAAGCCGCGTCTTGTGCAATCATTCGCATACACACAATGTCGGCCTCGCTTCCTGGTAACCGCGCCTTGCCGGCTTCGCAGTATGACTTGACCACGTACTGGGGTCGTGTTAGACATGCTGCAGACTTGTCTGATCCGAGGTAAGGGAATCGACGTGCACTTTTGTTATCATGATTGCTTTTTTATCTCCTTTATCACGATTGTACCACGGATCATCATACAACTGTGTGATCTTATTCGAGAAGCAACATGTTGTTGTCAAAACACATCGAACGAATGCAATTGGCTAATCATCTTTATCTGACAGAACCTTGTTCACCTCTCCTGCCAGTCTCGAACATGCAAAGGATTTGGTCACTTCATACAAGCAGGGCAAGAGTCAATCCATGACTCCCGATTTGTGGTCAGCAAAGAAGGTCATTGATGCCACTCTCCACCCTGGTATGTTAAAAACACATTCGACTCGCTGGCCATGGCTAATGTGAGAATTATCAGACACCGGCGAGAAGGTCCTCCTTCCCTTCCGCATGTCCGCCTACATCTTCTCCAACTTGGTCGTCACAGCCGGCATGCTCACTCCCGGCCTCAGCACAGCCGGCACCTTGGGCTGGCAAGTCGCCAATCAATCTCTCAACGTGGCCATCAACTCCTCAAACGCCAACAAGTCAATCCCTCTGTCTACCTCCACAATGGTGCAATCTTACTTCCTCGCTGTTGGCGCGAGTTGCGGTGTTGCTCTTGGTCTCAACTCAATCGTCCCTCGTCTGAAGCGTGTGAGCCCAAACACCAAGATGTTGTTGGGACGATTGGTGCCTTTTGCCGCCGTGGCCAGTGCAGGTGTGTTGAACGTATTCCTCATGCGCGGAGAGGAAATTCGCAAGGGCATCGACGTTTTCCCCACCGAGACCGAAGCCCAAAAGCTCAAGCGTGAGGAAGCCGGTCAACCTCTGCAGTCGCTCGGAAAATCAAAGAAGGCTGCCACTCTTGCTGTGGGCGAGACTGCCATTTCCAGAGTCATCAACGCTACACCTATTATGGTGTTGCCTCCTCTTTTGTTGGTTCGTCTGCAAAAGACACAGTGGCTGCAGCAGAGACCGAGAATGGTTACGCCTGTCAATTTGGGCTTGATCTTTGCGACTAGCATTTTCGCATTGCCTTTGGCTCTGGCTATCTTCCCTCAGAGACAGGCTGTCAAGGTTGATACTTTGGAGGCTGAATTCCACGGCCGCGCTGGTGATGACGGATGTGTTGAGTTCAACAGAGGTATTTGAGGAAAGAGAGTGCGATATTTCTTGATTTGGGATATAGAGAAGATTGGTGTTCGGGACACCTTCAAAATCATTTGGATCAGGTAACCAATGATAAATCCGTCCGAGTTTGTATAATCTTCATCAGCTTTACCTCAGGCTCGTAACAGACACGTCCTAAAGTTCATATCATCCGTTAGTGCAAAATAATGCAGCACTGTAGTCTCCACTAATCGTTTTACGTGATGGCGCTTTCGGCTCGCATTGAATATCCGTCTTGCATAGTGAACTCATGTAGGCGTTTGTCATGACCGGAGAAGAGTAAAGGGTTGGGGTTGTGACTAGAGCGAGAAGCTGTTACAAGAACGTGCACGTCGCAACACATACATACTTTGAGGCGGTGTTGCAAGAGAATGTGTTGTAAATATCTAAAAAGAGAATGGGTTGCAAGAAGATGTGTTGCTGGAGAATGTGTTGTGAGGAGATGTGTTGCTACAGACGCAGCCGATCGCCAGACTGTGTTGCTTTGAGAGCGTGTTGGACGAACACTGGAGGTATGCGTCAAATACCAACTCAAGCTACTTATCAGCTACTCGCTCTCCCAACACGCCGACAGCCAACCCCAAGATACGTAATACGAACATAGATGTCTCTGCGTGCTGTATAGGCAAGAGCGGGCCAAGCTTGGTTTGTGCAAAGAGAGAAAATACACATCAACCTCAACCTCAATATCTCTCCCATCTCCTATTCGATTTACTCGATAAATACATCAAAATACGCGTCGCAGTCGTGGCTTGCTTATCATGTGGTCCACGTGCGCAATGATCGAGCCTTTATGCGCAGAGATCGACCTTTCGTCAGCGCAAAAAGAGAAATCGTCCCCCCAGCCTTAGCAAATCATACCAGAGGCTATATCAGACGCCCTGAACATTCCTACGGTGTCAAAAAGTGCAAAAAGAATCGATGAACGAGGGACTCGAACCCTCAACCTTCAGTGTTGGGTGTGAGAGTGAAACTCTACAACACCGTGTTATCGGTGGACCGAAAACTGGTATGGAATTAGTGAAAGTTCTGGAACGTGTTGGGGTGTTGGCCAAGAAGACCCCCTTGACGTGTTGGAGTGTTGGGAACACTTCACCACGGAGGGGAGAAGTCTGTGACGTGCTGGAGTGTTGTACTAACCTGACGCGCTGCCATTGCGCCAGCTCACCGACGGGTGGATGGGCATTCAAACTTCTAAAATATATACCTACATCAACAGCATAACCAACACGGTGTTGCAACAATACTTTCACACCCAACACCAGCCCTTCACAACACGTTCTAATGTGCCTTGACCCCTAAAGGTGTTGTTACAATAGTGTTGGTGTCAAATTCCAACACTTTTGTGTGAAACGCACAGGGCAACGCGGATCCGGCTCGTTAGGCATACGACAACACGGCAACACATAGAGGCGAGTCTAACTCGAGATGAAATTGCCTATTGGTCATACTGGCACCGTGTTGGCAGTGTTGGGATACTGGACGCGTTGGGAGTATCAATTGTGTTGTAAGACCCGATCGTAACAGAGAACCTTTAATTTCTTCTTCTTCTTCTACCAACACGGTGTTACAAGACTCTTACAGGCCACGCGGTCTAGCAGTAGCCAACACGTACTAGCTCCTATGTTAGAGAGCTCGTACTACACTTGCTATGAAGCTACAAAGGTAACGACACGAAGGTCTATAACTCTAGACAATCTGTTGGCCAGATAGCTGGAGCATGTGACGCGACGCGATCCACATTCACTACAGAGGGACATGGCTTGGATAGTACAATATTTAACATGATCCATACTGTTTTTAATCGCATTTGCTAGCGTATCATTCTTTTTCTGTGTGTGACAAAGTAGCGCTGCACGTGAACGAAAATATCAAATCCAAAACAGCGGAAGCTGCTGCTTTTGTAGGATTGGTGGACCTTTTTGTGAAGAATTCGCGTTGAAAAAGAAACTCAACTCGTGGGACAACAGCAACACCCGTTGACGAGGAACTCGCAGGGATGATAACACAGGAGCTTCGGATCACATTGTCACCAAACGATCATCGCTCTCAGGTTGCTGTTTTCTGATGAGGGCATATTTCGGCGGAAGGACAGGGTCGTACTAACATCAGAGGGGTGACCCTGTCTGCAACGGGAATTCCAGCAGCAATCGAGCTGTCAACTATCACTTGCACATCAATTAGGCAGACAATCAAGTAAGATGACGGAGGGGCACTATGTGCTGTTTGTTGTGTTGAATTGCGACAAAGTTAGCCCAGCAATGCCAGTAAGTGGTCGTTGCTGCCTTCGTATGAGTATCCCGAGACTGCCCTCTTGTTTTGTTCTTCAGATCTTTCAAGGTCGAGATAGCCCGCCCCTCTTTCAGCATGTTTAGGGTCCCAAGCTTAGGACCGATAAGTAGTGTGAACAGTGTCTGTCGGTGGATTGTTCGAACGGCCATACTCTATCCACACTCGGAGAACACAGCACTCTTTGGAGTAGAAGCCTTGCTTCTGTACCTCAACTCCTCGACCATCCTCGACCAGTCGTAACCGAAGTCTGGATTGGCCTGCACTGGTGTGGGTGCCGGCGAGCCACAGCTTGGACTCGTCACGCAGCGCACTTGCTTGCGTTGGTTGTATTTCTAGACTCGAAGACCCTGCAGCCTCACTTCTTTGACGATTTCTTGTCCTTCTTGTTCTTCTTCTCTTTCTTCTTGTCGTCCTTTGCGGAGTCTTCGGAGGCGGGTTCGGTGGCAGGCGTCGTAGTGCCACTTCGTCGGGCTTCCTTGGCTTCGAGGTTCTTCGCTAGTCGTTGGGAGAAGTATTGTTCTAGTGTGACGCCCTTCGCTGCGGCGCGTTCTTCATATTGCTTGCGCTTGTCTTCGGGTAGACCGTCTAAAGACTTGTCCTTCCTGCTCTTGCTCTTCTCGGAGGCCACTGCGTCGGAAGTATTGTCGTCGGTGTTGCTTGACTTCTTCGCTTTCTTTGCAGCACGTCGGGCCTTCTTTTCGTCATCTGACGACGAGTCGGATGTGGACTTTGAGGACTTCTTCTCCTTCTTTTCCTTCTTCGCCTTCTTCTTTTCCGTCTTGTCTTGTTCCTCGTCATCCTCAGCCTTCCTCTTCACACCCACAGCCGGACCAACAGCAGATGCCAGCGCGGCAACTTTTGGATCGACGACACCTATCGTCCCAGCGACACCCTCTCCTTGCACAAAACGTCCATACAAGCCGCCCCTCTTGATTCCGTGATCCTTGACGTTTGCCAAAATGCTCCTCTTGCCGGTTCCAAAGTCCTTCAAACTGCTGTCGAACGCTTTCAGCCACCATTGACCCTGAATGACATCTGCCTTGTTGATTCCAACACCCAGTACGTCGACCTTTTTGCTGACGAGGAGCGGTTTTCGGAGGCCCTTGTTCTTGTCGTCGAGCGAGTGGCCGAGGCCGCGCCAGCCTTGTTTTTTGAGGAGTCCGGCGGCGTCCATGATATGCTGACTTCTTTCGTCCGGCAGAAAGCGAGAGTTTCGTACGTCTGGAAAAGATATGCTTGTATGTTTGCGTGTAGAGATGGACAGTAGAGAAAAGCGTCGGGATTATTTTTCTGCCGCGCGCGACTGGGGCTTTGGGCTTGACCGCCTGAGCAGCGGGCCGAGCCCTGCCTGACCAAGCGGACGCGTTTTCCTTTCGCGTGCTTTGCATGTGAACGACCTTTTGCTTTCCTTCCACATCAACGATCTGTTCAAATGTCGATGATACCCTCCAATCTATCGCGATCGTTCAGATCTGGAAATTTCCGCAAGTCTGATATACATTAATAGCATGAAATTCGCTACGAAGCACAACTCCTCGAGGACCAGTAGTTGTTGTGCCTTGAGGACATGGTATACTGGCGGCTCAGACAAGAACCTCTCCTGCGTCGCACACGCAGAGACAGACCTCTTTCTCTGATCATCCGAATGCAACACACACATGTCGCTTTCTTGATCGGTCCATGTAGTTCTTGACATTTTCTTACAACGAACGTATTCTTTTCCAAGACGGCATTGCTAGCTCGTATTTCCCTCCTTTACTGACATTCATCACCATGTCCCTCACCATACTTTTCTTCAGCTTTCAAACTCAACAACTATGCCTGCCAAGTATTGCTGACCGATGCAGTCGTCACACCACCGCTCGCAGGAACTGTATAACTATGGTTGCTTGACAATCAAAGTATGTCAGTACACGATGAACGAATACGAAGGGTTGCCATCACTTACGGATCAGATTCCCAAGTCACGCTTCCATCGGTGTCCACCTTGATGAATTTGTAGCTGAAAGCCTGGCCCGCCGGAAGATTGACGGTGCCAGACCTGTCCCATCGTTAGCAACCTTGAGCGGATCATTCTTCATGCAAGTCATCTTACCAGACGGGATTGCTCGCGGTATACCCAGCAGAAGACAACGTGACCGCATTTGCAGTATTCCATGATCCGAGCTGCGGGATTGAACCTGCGAGTTTGATGGTTTGACCGTATTGAGTAGTCACTTTATCGGTGAATGTAACAGCGACTGCGGTGAGTGTGCTGCAGCCGCCAGCGATTGTCGACGTCTTGATCGTGGTCGGCGTGCCCGATGTAGAGCTCGAGCCACTACAGAGCCCACTGCCAGTGAGTTTTGCTGTAGGATAGAGGACTCTGGGTGCACCAGCATTGATACTGATGTCAATGTTGCCGCTAGAGTCTGCAGTGTAGGAAGTACAAGACAAGACGTCAGTAACAGCTTGGCCAGCCGTAAAACCACTCGCCGAAGATGAAAGCGTGAAGGAACTGCTTCCTGAAGAACCCTTGTTGGTGAACACACCAATGACCTGGGAACCGGTTGTGCCTTTTCTCATGACTATTGTGGATGCATCAGAGTAGACACCATAAGCTTTATATGTAACGTATCCTGAGTCTTGCTTGATGGCTTGCTTTCTAATCTTGTTGAGAGTGGCGATGAATGGGTACAGCTGCGAGGAAGTCAAGTAGCCTGATTGCCAGAGTGCTTCTCTGTTGTTTGGCACGCCGGAACCAGAGAAGTGCTGTTCTTGGCCTTGATAGATGATCGGTACACCGTCTGCTAGCATTGTGAAGGCTATGGCGTTCTTGACAAGTGCATAGTCGGAAGTCAACGACGGAAAGCGTGCGACATCATGATTCTCCATGAATGAGCCTAGGAGTGTTGTGTCTTTGCATGTCGACTTTAAAGTGTTGATACCGTTGTAGAGATTACTGATGCTGCCAGAAGTGGATTGGAATGCTTGCGTGATCCAGTAGTATCTGCGGAACGGTCAGTACCGGGCCCATCTCCCAGGAGAAAGCATATGTCTTACGAAGGGAAGTTGAGCATGCCATCCAGATAGTTCTGGTAGTCGCAGAAAGTGGTTGGGTTACCATCGTAGACTTCACCCACCGCATACACTCCAGCGGCCTGATCAAACGGAGGGTAGAACGCCTTATCAACAGACTTGGCAGAGTCGATCCGAAGACCATCAACTAGAGAGCATCAGTGAGAGGTCTTACTTTAGGTGTTCTAGTGACATACTGGTGTAGTTTGAAACAAGCTGCTTGATCCAGGTGTTCCACATAGAAAGCACATTAGAATCTTCGGTCCTCAAGTCTGGTAGAGAGACAGTGTTGTCACCAGCCCAGCACTAGCAAGCGCATAAGTAACTTCTATCATGTATCAACAGTAAGACAACGTACCTGCTCGACACTAGTCTGATTGTTGTAGTCAATCAGACAGAACGGATGATAATATGATTGTTGGTTGAAAGGATTGTATATCGAGTAGTCGACACAATTACCACAGCCATCATATCCCATATGATTAGTGACAATATCAACCATCAGATACTAGAATTTATCAGTCCAATCATGAAGGCCAAATATTGTCTCAAGCCTTATCTCACCATGCCACGATTATGAAGAGCCTTCGACAGCGACACTAGATCGGCAGCAGAGCCAAAGTTGGTGTTGACTTGGTAGATATCCTGAGCCCAGTAGCCATGGTACGAGTCGCCATCTGAGCCTGAACTGCGTATGTTCTTTACTACAGGACTAATCCAGATCTGTAACATGAATTAGAGCTGGTGTGACGTTGAATTAGTTATGTGAATACAGACCGCAGTGAAGCCCATGTTCTGGATATAGTCCAACTGCTTGATGATACCCTGGAATGTACCCCCACAGTACTTGTTGACATCGCAAGAAGCAGTTGTCGACCCATCAGTCCTTGCGAAACGATCGGTAAAGACTTGATAAATTGACTGGCTTCTCCATTGTGCCGGGGTAAGGCATTGAACCAGTCCTGTTAGGTACAAGAGAGCGAACAACAGTCGAGGCACGTAGTTGGCTACCATGTTTCCGGACTGTGACATTGCTCTCCAAATTGCTGAATAGAGTATAATATCGCTAGGAAATGGCGTGTGTTATGACCATGTTCTTATGTTGGATCCCTTGACCACGGCACAATGCTCTTTGCAACGAGGATGAGGAGATCTTGCCTCGAAAAGTGATGTATACTTTGATACCATTGACCGGTGAGGCTAGCATTTTGAAGCGGCCTTTGGTAGTTTCCTGTTCGTCGTAGCTGGTCTCTCAACCTCATTGTTCAAAGTGCCCACCTACGTTGCTCGGCTGCCGAAACAGGAAGTTGGACGTGGTCTCTGACCAGAAGACTGTGACAAGGAACAAGCCATGAGCGCGTAGTGTATGCTGTGTTTACCCACCGGTAGCATATGTGGCTTGCTTTGCCGATCAGTCTATTCGAGTACAGAGGCTCAGGCACAGAACATCTCGCTTCAAAAAACAGGCTGTCTAGCGTGAGACGGAAAAGCCTCCACCATGCAGCATTCGGCGCGATTGCCATGTGGCATAAGGGGAAACAAGCATATTTTAGGAACTGATTGGCAGGTCGTTGAACAACTGAGTTTTGATCCCCTCCTTTCTCCAGCTTTTAGTTGTCTTGTGCTTGGTCATGGTGGATGGTGATGAGATATAACGGCGGCAGCACAGACGTGACAGGTCAAACTGCTCGGTTGCTATCCGTATAAAGTAGGTCGCGGACCTTAGCTCTTTGGCGAGGTCGCAAATCGTGCATTGATGGAGGCTTTTAGAGTTCGGCGATATTCAGTCTAGACATGTGACACTCTCCTGCACAACACACTTCGGTGTCGTCCTTGACCATGAAGTTCGGCTGAATAACAAGGCTGATATACTCGGTCAGTTCTTTGCGAACATGCAGATCGCGAATATACTCAGCGCACGATGGAATGCTATAAGCGAGAATGATCGCACCTTCCTCAAAGAGCTCAGAGTTGTTCGATGCTTATACTGTACCACTGTGAATTACGCCGTGACTTCTGGTCGGACCAGAACTTACGCACGAGAGCCCGGTTCGAGCTTGAACCGTCGAGTAAAAATGTAAATACTTGATTTTTGACAAAAGTAGAGCGAAAAACAGGAGTAAGCGTGATTTCGTCGCATGACAAGCTCTTGGTGTCAGTGGTGGTCATAAGATGACCTCCGTGCCATGTGGTCTATATTGGCTAGCCTGCACTGCATAAAAACTCCGCTGATTGGCAATGTGCGTTGTTGATCGCCATATGAAGTGCAGGGAGAAAGGGCAGAGTCTGCGAGGTGCAGCTTCCCGAGATTTCCGTGCGGGAGACGCCAGTGGGGTGTGGGGTTCGTGACGGGCACGCCCTTTCTCCCTGCCTCGGCACAAAACCTTGTTCCTTCATGTGCCAACGACCTCATCACATCTGACAAGCGAGCTCAGAAAGGCGCTGGTCTCCGCTTCACGTAATTTCCACTGTTCGGACAATGGTCAGAGCAGATCGACCTGATGAGAGTCGATGCTTGCCTGCAGCCTTACTGCAGCACGCCACTGTGAATATGCACAGACGGATAGCTCGAGCAGAAGCGAACGTGCTTTGAGAAGCTCCAACAGGGTGTAAGTCTATTGTTTACTGCCTGGCTACTGTTCTAGTCTGCAGGAACGGCATAATCGGACCGTTCCTGCAGAAGTTGAACTTCATTCTTGACAAGCAGTTTTGGTGAAGATATATAAATCGTCTTTCTACCTGAACAATATCCTCATCGACAGCACTACTTTCTTCATCATGCGTTTCCTTTCAACTCTACCCGTACTACTCGGAGCTGCTTTTGCTCTCCCCTCGTCCGAGAGCATCCAAGAGCGTGCAACTGGCTCTCTCGCTTCTTGGCTCTCGTCTGAGAACACTGTTGCTCTGCAGGGAGTTCTTGCCAACATTGGTGCCAGTGGGTCCAAGGCATCTGGCGCTGCTGCTGGTGTCGTGGTCGCTTCTCCCTCCAAGTCGAACCCTGACTGTGAGTAACTCGCATCATCCGAAATGACATATTATCTCTGACACCAATCAAGACTTCTACACCTGGACCCGTGACTCGGCTCTCGTTTTCAAGGCACTTGTGGATCGACTCATCGCTGGTGACAAGTCTCTGGAGCCTCTGATTCAGCAGTACATCAGTGCCCAGGCCAAGCTTCAGACCGTCAACAACCCCAGCGGTGGTCTTTGTTCCGGAGGTCTTGCTGAGCCCAAGTTCGAAGTCGACCTTACACCATTTACCGGTGCATGGGGTAGACCTCAACGTGATGGACCTGCTCTGCGTGCCACTGCCATGGTCGCTTACTCTCGTTACCTTATCGTAAGTCGATTATCTGCATCTCCATTTCTACATACTCATCCTCTCTGCAGGCCAACGGCAATACCACGACCGTCAACAACATCATCTGGCCCATTTTACAGAACGACCTGTCTTATGTCACCCAATACTGGAACCAGACTGGCTTTGACTTGTGGGAGGAGATTAACAGCTCTTCCTTCTTCACAACTGCCGTTCAGTACCGTGCTCTTGTTGAGGGTACCAACCTCGCTACCCAGCTTGGAAAGTCCTGCCCCAACTGCGTCTCTCAAGCGCCTCTTGTTCTGTGCTTCCTTCAATCTTACTGGACCGGATCGTACGCCCTTTCTAACACTGGAGGTGGCAGATCTGGTAAGGATGCAAATTCGATCCTGACTAGCATTCACGTCTTTGACCCTGCTGCTTCTTGCGATTCGACCACTTTCCAACCGTGCAGCGATAAAGCTCTTGCCAACCACAAGGTCGTTACCGATTCTTTCCGCTCCATTTACAACATCAATAAGGGCATTGCTCAAGGCTCTGGTGTTGCTGTTGGCAGATACCCCGAGGACTCTTACTACAACGGCAATCCCTGGTAAGTCTGATCATTGAAGCAAAGCATACAGCCAGCTAATTTGATAGGTACCTCAACACTTTTGCTGCAGCTGAACAACTTTATGATGCTGTTTACCAGTGGAAGAAGATTGGTTCGATTTCGATTACTTCAATCTCTCTTCCTTTCTTCAAGGATGTCTACTCCTCTGCTGCTGTCGGCACTTACGCATCCTCGACTACCACTTTTACTTCTATTATCAACGCTGTTCAGACCTACGCCGACAGCTACATGTCTATCGCTGTATGTGTTTCTTGAATCATCTTGTGTCTGCACACTCACTGACATGCCCTAAAGCAAAAATACACTCCATCGAACGGAGCTCTTGCTGAGCAGTACAACCGCGCCGATGGTACTCCCCTCTCAGCAGTCGACTTGACCTGGTCCTACGCCGCTTTCCTGACCGCTTACAACGCCCGCGCCAATGTCCTCCCTGCGTCTTGGGGGGCCGCATCTGTAAGTTTTGTTACTTTTACCATATCTCACGTATCCACTGACACGCCTCTCCAGGCCAAGCTGCCCAACTCTTGCTCCAGCGGCTCTGCCACAGGCCCTTGTGCCGCAGCCACAAACACCAACTGGGGCAACCCCGGCTCTCCATCCACGGGAACACCCACCACAACCGGCGGCAGCGGCTCCTGCACGACCCCCTCCTCCATCGCCGTAACCTTCAACGAGCAAAAGATAACTGCTTATGGCGAAACCATCTACATTGTCGGCAGCATCCCCGCACTCGGAAACTGGAACACTGCGAATGCGGTCGCGCTGTCTGCTTCTGGATACACTAGCTCTAATCCTCTGTGGAGTGTTACTATTAGCTTTGCTGCTGGGACGAGCTTCAATTACAAGTATATTAAGAAGGCGCAGGATGGGAGTGTCACTTGGGAGAGCGATCCTAACCGTAGCTATACTGTTGGTGGAAGCTGTGCTGGTACCGCTACTGAGAACGATAGTTGGAGGTAGAGTATTGCTCTTCTTGGGTGGTGGGAGACTGTTGTCGTGGACACCTTGCAGCTGAATGATTGATGGGTTTCCTACGTCTGAGTCTCGTGACTATGTTCATCACAATGTTGCCACGGTATGCAAGACAGATGGATATAGGGAAGGACAAGACGAAAGACAAACAGAACAAGTCTTTGCAAATGCATTAATATTCCACCGCTGATTACAAATTAATCTTCAACTCTATCCATCTCATGTCCTCTGGACTTCCAAATAAACCACACGCGTGATGAACAACCGCATCTCGCAGATCCTTCTCAACCTCCAGCAGTCATCTCAAGATTCAGCTTCTCCCTCTTCATGAGCAGTCCACTGACAAGAGCAACTGCACCTGCCACAATAGTCAAGACCCAAACATCCCTCAGCGTCGCAGCGATAGCCCCCAGAACCAAACGCTGCAACACCAAGTCCCCACTAGCCAAAACAGCAGAATGCGCACCACCAAGTGCAGCCCTGATCTCCGTATCCGAAAACTGATATCCCGAAAGAGCAGTCTTGATATTGTCAAAACCAAGGTTTTGGTACAAGCACCCAGCGATACTGAGACCAATGGTCAGACTGCCGATTTGGGCTACATTGAGGAAGCCAACTGCGTTTAGAGTGTCGAGTTTGTCGGCGATAGCGACGGCGACAGAGTAGGCTACTTGCATGCTTGTTCCTGCTCCAAAGGCCATCAAGACCTCGTAGCCGTAGATGCTCGTCGTAGAGGTGTTGAGATGGACAGTGTGCATCAAGGCGCCGCCAATGACCAAAAGTACACCGCTGATCATGTAGCAAATCTGGTAGCGACCAAAGAGTGGCAGGAGACCGCCACTAAGCATCACTGCTGTGACAAAGACGCAGATATAAGGGAGCAGTCGGACGGCAGCCTTGATTGGAGAGTCGCCTTTGGTGAATTGGAAGAAGATTGGGATGTAGTAGACGCCGAGAGCGAGTCCAGTTGACGATGCCGCGGTTCCGGTGTAGAGCAGTATCATGGTTCTGCTTTTGAGAAAGTGAACCGGGAACAGACGACGCGATGGTGTGGTGGCGATACTAAAGCCCTGTTGCACCATGAAGGCGAGAAGAAAGACGGCAAAAACAACCCAAAGCGCGATCGGACCAGCTTCGTCCCACTTCCACAGCGAACCGCTGAACGTGAGGGCAACCTGCAAGATGGCGAACATGCCAGCAAACAAGAAAGCTCCTAGCCAGTCAATTGTAGCGAGCTTTTGCATAGTACCGACGTCCGGCTTGGGGTTGTGAGTCGGCAAGAGGAAGAGGTAGACTGGAGAGATGAGCCCGGCCAAGGGTAGGTTGATATAGAAGGCCCATCTCCAAGTTGCAGAACTAACGGCAAACCCTCCACCGATGACAGGACCCAAAATGCAGCCTGTACCCCAGCACAAACCGATCAGGGCGTTGTAGATGGGCTGCTCTTTCTTACTCGTGAAGGTCGTGATGTATGTCAATGCTCTAAAGAAATGTGAGCACATGATCTCCACAAGCAGAATGTCAGACTCGAAACTTACCCTAGGTACATACCAGCTCCGCCCATACCAGCTATGACCCTACCAACGATCAGGGCGTTCATGTCGGGTGCGGCTCCGCAGAGAGCGGAGCCAACTTCAAACAACACGAGACTGCTGATGAACATCCACTTGATTTCGAATAGTGCATAGAGAGCTCCAACCAGCAGAACGATCGACACGGATGCCATAGGAAAGCCGATACCGACCCAAGAAAGCTTTTCGATGTCACCGAATGCCTCAAGAATTGGTCCTTGGACGTCTGCCGCAATGGTTGTATCGAGGCCTTTCGAAGGATTGTCAGCATTTGTGTAGAAGCACAGGAGAGGAAGCTAATCTATCTCATACCGTATAACAGAGCACCAGTATAGATGCCAACGCAGACCAGATACCATTTCCAATCGGGTATGCCCCTGTCAAATTTGACTTCTTGTCGATCCGAGATACTCGAGTTTTGATCTTCGAGATCTCTGTCGCGAGACACGGGTTTGTCAGTCATCGTAGACATGATTGAAGTTGCTTGTTCTGATAACAGCCTGCTAGGTAGAATATGCTGATTGATTTGATTCGATTTGATCTACCGAGATTTCACGGACTTTCTCATTGATTAAGTATCAAATGCCTCTGCAGGCAGCTGCGATGTTGTATTCATAATCACAACGACATGTTCATCCGTTGGATTGGCACGGGATAACCAAGCAAGCAAGCAAGATAGGACGTCGGGCGTAAGTTTGTGGTTGTGAGTGGTATAGACTTTTTCCCGGCATGATATTGTCCCCGAGTCGGATAGAAGTCAGATCAGGTATGTAGCAGTAAAGAGCATCCCACGACAAATTTTCTTGTATAGGGTCATCATCATGGATGTGATGATCAGTCAACAAACGCTCTGCATGTCAAAAACGTCTGTGCGGAGCTCGAGAGCAGTCTGCGAAAGGACCGTTCGAGAACCGGGGGATCCAATCCATGCGATTCTGATGAGTCAACGGCCGTAGTCGACAACACAGGTCAGCTTCTCAGATACACCGAAGCGATACATGTGCCTATGTAGGTGAACGAAGGAGAAATGTGCTGGAGAATGGCAGGGCAGATGCGGGAGAGCATTCCACCGATCGGCTTCGCGTCATGCCGAAGGCTTCAACACCCATTGGATTTTTGCAGTGACTTCTTCTTTTGGAAACACACCGAGATGCTTTGGATTGCGCTTACCCTTGCGCCCATTATGTTGACAAAGCAAGCTTTGCAGGTAACTGTGAGGGGCGAAAAGGGTTCGTTCTTCTAGCGCCGTCATGACAGTTATCGATTCGAGGTAGATATATAGGTAAGGTCGACTGCATGCTGAAGTAGCTTGGTATCACACCAACATAATCTCAACAGCACTCGACAACTCCCCTCGGACTCACTTCTATACCCGCCTGGACTTCGGCTGTGCCCTGATAAGAAATTCATCAAGCACACCACCTTCGACATGCTCTTCAACCCTTCAAAAGACATTCCCGACCTCTCGGGAAAAGTCATTGTCGTGACTGGCGGCAGCAGCGGTCTCGGCAAAGAAAGCGTCCACCAACTCGCCAAACACAACCCAGACAAAATCTACCTCGCCGCGCGAACAAGTCAGCGAGGCAACGCCGCAATCGAAGAGATTGTAAAACACGTCCCATCAGCGAAAGGAAAAATCCATTATCTTGAAGTCGACATGGCTTCTTTTGCATCAGTCAATCGAGCCGCCACCCGCATCATTGCCGAAAACGAGCGTCTGGATATCTTGATGAATAATGCTGGGTTGGCAGATGCGCCGTCGAGTTTGAGCACCGAGGGCTATGAGATTCAATTCGGGACTAATTACATGGGTCCTGCACTGTTCAGCCAACTCTTGCTGCCTCTGCTCCAAAAGACAGCAGGGCAACCCAACAGCGACGTCCGCATCATCAACCTCAGCTCCGAACTCTTCAAACAAGCCCCCAAACAAGGCATTCTTTTCGCAGACCTAAAGTCGCCAATGCAAAAGACTGGCTCCATAACCAAATACGGACAATCCAAACTCGCTAATTACTTGTTCACAAAGGTGTGGGCGGAAAAGTACCCGGACATCAAGTCTGTTGCTCTTCATCCTGGTGTGGTCAACACTGGTGTTTGGGACAACATGTTTAGTAGGCCGTATGTGGGTCGGGTGATGGGGATGGTTATGAGGCCTTTTCTGACCAATGTACACGACGGTGCAAAGAGGCAGCTATGGGCAAGCACGGCAAAGAAGAGCGAGGTCAAGAGTGGTGCTTTTTATACGCCCAATGGCGGCGAGTATACCCAGACGATACTCAAGAATGACAAGCTCGCGAAAGAGCTGTGGGCGTGGACTGAGAAGGAGTTTGCAAAGCACGGGTATTGAGATGACTATTGTCGGTTGTAGACTGAGGTTCGTTTTGCTGTAATTTTTTCTAATGTATAATGTCATGTTGCCATTTCCTGGTATTAAAGCAAGACAAGATGTCAGAAACGATGATTGATCGAATAAATTGATTGTGGAGGTTGTTGACTTGGAAAAGTTGAGCAGTCAAACAAATATGCATAATCGGGTGCGTATACACATTATTCAAGATGTCGTCTAGCTAGAGGCAACTCGTCTGGACCAGTCTTCGCCCATACGTCCTATATCAACAACTTCGACGTCTTTTCCAAGGCCGACGAGATCTGACGTCTCCCACCACTTGTCGGATCTATGCTCGCTCGCCTTGGCAGTTCGCGAGCCTTCATCCTCGGTCTCTGTTTCGGTGTCGAGCAAGCCGCCTGCGCCATCATCGCCGACTACGAGGATTGTTTGGCCAACCCAGCCTTTGAGCTGTTGGACGTGTTCGCCGTTGTGACCGGAAAGAGAGGGATTGTCGGGCAGGTAGACTAGCGAGGGAGAAAGGTGGCGCAGGATGTGAATGTAGCCCGTAGGAGTTGAAAAGGGCATGACTTGCGAAGGCCTGTCTACCAGAGACAGGGACTTTTGCCAGAGGGAGTCGAAAAGTGTCTTGGGAGATGATGCAGGATATGATACGGATGCATATGAGGATGAGAGGGTGGTTGATGCGGATGTGAACGTAGGAAGGTCAGGAAGAGAAGATTGGTCGGGAGCGTAGATCAGTACGAAAAGGTTCGTGAGTGCTGGGTCGATGTAATCAGGGAGGTGAGACAGGATGGACTGGGTCATGTTAGCTACGACTGTTGCGGTTGGGTTGGTTGTACTCACAGCATGGTCGGTGTAGTGCGTAGACTCGTAGCCCTGGTCCTGGCCGTTCAGGACGACAACGACAGATCTCTTGGGCTTGTTAGTTGGCGGATGCGACGAGGAAGGTCTCTTCGAGCGCTTGGTCTCTGCTTCTTCGTTCCAGTGTTCGTTGTCGGAAAAGGCAGGGTCGGCACTTTCTTGCTGTCTGTTTGCAGTATTGGGACCAGAGAGTCCGACAGCAGAACGTATACGTTGTCCGGCACTGTCGAAGAATTGCTGGGGTGAAGGAGTGCGGCCGGTCATGCGTGCTAGGAAGCCTGGATCCTGGGATTCATTCTGATCCCTCCCATGTGGTATGTCGTCTGGGTAGTCCAAAGGATGGTCATATTTGTCGTCGTCTGGAACATCGTGTCGCTCGTTGTCATCATCGTCATCGTCGTCTTGTTGACGCTCGCTCCAGATCCAGGCGGCTAGACCAGCTGTCGCAATAGTCACAGTGACGACCAGGGGCAGCCAGTATCCCAAGGCCGATCTGCCAGGACGGGCCTGCCTTCGCCGGGCAGCATCATATCGATCCATTGCATCGAGAGTCGCATCAAACGGTCCAGTGTCACATGAAAGAGTCGCGGGCGCGTCAAAGTGGTATAGACCTACCCCACGTTGCTTGGCGCGTTCGAGGTGCGGGAGCCTTCGACTCGTTCACGAATTTCTGTTTGCGATGCGTCACATTCGTTCCAAAAACAAGAGCCATGCCGCACGCCACCAACATGCCCTACGCCGGCTTCCAGGCCTTCATTCTGTGCGGGCCCGGCCTGTCGCTCAACACGTTTACCTCGAATGTCGCAGACTACCCCAAGGCTCTCGTGCCCATCGCCAATCGGCCCATGGTGTGGTACCCTCTGGACTGGTGCTACCGCATGGGCGTCACAAACATCACCCTGATCACCCCACCCGAAAGCGCTGCTCCTCTGGAATCCGCCCTCGCCCAAAATCCTCACCTCACCAGCCTCCCTGTTCCCAGGCCCGAATTGCTCTGCCCCAAAGACTTGACCCAGACCACTGGAACCGCTGAGATCTTCCGCACTCCCGAAGTCCAAAAGGCCATCATCTCCGACTTTATTGTTCTGCCCTGTGACTTGATCTGCGACTTGGAAGGTTCTGCTCTGCTGCAGTCATGGATGGTGCTCGAGGCTGGTCTTGGAGGTGCTACAGGCGGTATGATTGATGGTCAGCCTGTTCCCATGACCATGGGCGGCGAAAAGAGCGGTCGTAGAGGAGGTTTGGCTGTGTGGTACCCTACAAAAGGTCTCGAAGGTGTCAGCCAGAAGGGCGACGAGACCGACTTGGTCGCAACAACCCCCCTCCCACGTCCCGCTGTCCCTGCCCCCGAAGGCCACCTCCGTCCTCATGTCGAGAAGCTCGTCTTGAGTATCCCTACCAGTACCGTCAAAGACATCACAGAAGAGCAAAAGAGCTTCCCTCTGCGCCACGCCCTACTACGCCAGCACGGAAAGGTCAAGATCAAGACTTCACACAGAGATGCTCACGTCTACTTCCTGCCTTTCTGGGTCAAGGACATGATCAAGGAGAATGAGGCCTTCGATTCGTTATCCGAGGATGTCATTGGCTGGTGGGCAAAGGCTGGCTGGCAACAGGGCTTGGCCGACAAGTTGAACCTGCGCAAAGTATTGAGCGACGCTCCCTCTACACAAGACACCGACGACATGATGATGGCGAGCAGCATGCAACTCGACGAAGACGTCGATTTGGCTGCCATGAGCACAACCTCCATGACTCAGCCCACTTCGTCTGCCTTCAAACGCGTGCCAGACACTTTCGCATCGCGCGTGCCTGGAAACCTCCAAACAGACAACGAGCCCCAAGCTCCGTTAATAGTCCCTCCCATCTTGGCCTACGTCCAGCCTCCTCTTACCGACCCTACCAACCAACCCCTCATTCGTCGCGTCGACACTTCCTCGCTCCTCCTTAGTATCTCTCTTCGTCTCGCCAAACTACCCTCCGTCGCAGAAGCCACAGCCACTGGCGTTACACCGTCACCCTTCTCACACGCCGCAAAGGTCGCACATCCAGACATGATCCAGCAACAAACACGAGTCAGCGAAGTTGATTCATTGGTGGCCGAGAACGTCACAATCGGTAGCAGAGTCAATATCAAAGAGTCTGTCATTGGTGTGGGTTGCAGTATTGGCAATGGCGCAAGATTGACGAGGTGTCTGCTGATGGAAGGATGTACTGTTGGCGAGAACGTCACACTGACCGGCTGTATTGTGGGCAAGAGGTGTAAGATTGAGGGAGGTGGTCCCAAGGACGAGGACAAGACTCGTCTGACGGATTGCGAAGTACAGCCTGGCTATGTTGTCAAGTGGGGAAGTGAGTTTACAGCCTTTTGTCCTTCTCTGCCTGAATTTTTGCTGACGCTACTATCACAGCCGAAATCAAGAACGAAAAGTTCATGGTCTTCGAGGGCCTTGGTGAAGACGATGGAGACTTGGATATGGATGATGATGATATGGCCTCGGGAGACGACGACGCTACCTTTGCATAAAAGCATCGATCGATGCAACTTGAATGAAAACGAACATGAACACTTCCTCTCTTCCGCTATAGTCGTAGATGTTGATGCCTCATTGCCTGATCGGCATTATCTCGGGAATCTCCATTCATGGCGGAGCTGGCCAAGTCGGCAACCACGAAGGCTGTGCCTTGGCTGCGCCTGCTGCGCTTGCTGCGCCTTCGACACCAGTAGACATCGCATTGTGTGCTCAAGCCTCAACGCTTCTACCAGTCCATCGCTCCTTCTCTTGTGTATAACAATAATCAAAACGAAGGGCTGAGGATTGTCTGGATGCGGTGTGCAATGTAAGAAGGCGCGCGGCTATGCTGAAGTCAGGCGGGTAGCTTTGCTGCGGAGAGCGAGGTGAGCAAGAACCAAGATATAATGCCAACGGTGCAGCGTAAACCAAGACCAAGAACTACCTCAGAGTGAACAACCTCATTCCGCATAGCCGTCTTATTACCTGAGCCTTCTAGACCTGCTCTCAGCTGAATCACTACATCACAAGACCAAGCTTGCTCAAGCTCTTGGATCTTCTCCTGCATAAGGCCTTGCCTCTTCTTCTGGTTCACACACTTTTGCAATTCTTGCAATAGCTTTAAACCGGTCACCCATCCATCAACAATCACATATCATCATAACAGACGAAATGCGCAATCTTCTAGGCAGCATCAAGCGCAAGGTCTCGACCAGCAGTGGAGGAGGCGCCCAGCAAAACTCACGTGCCTATCCCACCATCCAAGATCCCTATGGCACACCCTCGAGAACGGGCACAATGAAGAGCCAATACTCTGCGCCAGCTTCAGCTCCCTTGGACCCAGGCGCCGCACCACCCGCCTACTCACCAGTCTCCAACGCCGCACCCGTCCCCTCGATCGCGATATCATCACCACAAGGACAAACAGCCGATGACCCATACGCTTTCCTGAGTACTTTTGACACCATCTTCTTGATCGACGACTCTGGCTCCATGGCCGGCAGCCGCTGGCGCGAGACCCAAGAAGCCCTCGAATCCATAACACCCATCTGTGTCTCCCACGACGCAGACGGAATCGACATTCTCTTCCTCAACAACCGCGAGAGTCCTTACCACAAAAACGTCACCTCGCCAGCCACCGTCCGCGAAATCTTTTCTAGCGTGAGGCCCGGCGGCGGCACACCGACTGGCCAACGTCTGGACTCTATCCTTCGACCGTACATCCGACAGTGTGAGCAAAGAGGCCCAGAAGCCGTCAAACCGCTAAATTTGATCGTCATCACCGACGGCGAGCCCAGCGATGACGTGGAAGCCCCGCTCATCAGCTGTGCAAAGAAACTCGACAAGATGGATGCTCCAGCCTGGCAAATCGGTATCCAGTTCTTCCAGGTCGGCAGAGACGAAGGTGCACGCGCACATTTGCGCGCCTTGGACGACGAGTTGGCAGAGATTGCGGGTGTAGAATTGAGGGATATGGTCGATACGGTGCCGTTCAAGGGTGGCGATGGAGAAAAGTTGACTGCTGAAGGGGTGCTCAAAGTTGTGCTCGGAGCGGTGAACAGAAGGCTTGACAGGAAGAGAAGTAGGGATCTCCACCGTTGAGTGGCTTGAAGGGAGGCTGAAAGAGATTCTATTGTACTCGAGAGTGTGGGAAACGAGCGGAGGACGTGATTAGCTGAGAGCGCGAACATTGATACCCAGTCCTGCGTGACAACCACTAGTGAGATGCTTATAATAGAAACATTCGTCCTTAAGAGCGATTGTCAGGAAGGCCTTGAGGCAGTGAAGTCAATATAAAGTACCGTTGCCTCTATCTTCAGCGTTCCCTTTCTACATCGGATGCTGACTTTACGTGCTGAACAGAAGGTATCTCAATACCACGATTCTCCTCATGATCCACCTCAACGCATGATACACTCCCTTGATCTGCTAGATCTAGGACAGTGCTTGCTCTCGCAACCCATCGCAACTCGTGCAGTCACAATTTGTATCGTCGGATGCCTTTACACCTTCAAAGATTTCTGTGACAGTCTCGACAATTTGCTAACAGATCCATCCTTTTCTTACTCGAAATTCTGACTCCTTTTGCTGATTTCATTATACGGCGGTCTATATCGTAGCTCTGCATGTACATGGCAGGACTGGGATTTTGCTGATTCCTCGATGGAGTATGAGTCTCTGTCTACTTCAACTTCCTCGCGACATTCATTACATTACAGGAGGAGGCAGTAAGTGCACAGCAAGCAGGAGCAACACTCAAGATTCCTTGATTCGGGTATGAGCGACACCAACGAACAAAAGCAAAACAATCATCTCTTAGCCACCCTTTCCTCGTATCTTGTTCTTTGCAGACGCACATCTTCCATCTTGATCTCCTCTCGTCCCCCTTCACTGACCGAAACGCTTTGCGACGGTTTCCAACACAGCCTCTACCTCAGACTCTGTAGCGACATCCTTGTGCTTGTCCTCGTGCTCTGATTTCTTGTGACCATGGTTGCTGACCTTGGTTTCCTCGTTGTCGTTTTCCGTGGAGGGTTCGTTGTTGAGAGCTCTGGAATCAGAGGTATAGTCGACAGTGCCAGGGAAACGGATAGACTCGGGTGCCTTGGTCTTGTCCTGAGCTTGCTTTGCCTTCTTGAGCAAAGTCTTCTTCTGGCGCTTCGACAACTTTGGTTGAGTAGGAGTAAGAGTTGCAGTGTTGGCATCGACACTGCTGTCCTTGCACTCCTCAATCAAAGCAGGAGTAGGATCATGAACAGCCAGACCAGCAACACCAGCCTCAACATCCTCGACTCCATCCTTCTGCTCACCAGCAACTCTCGCAGCTTGAACCCTCTCCTTCTTGCGCAAATACTTTTTCCTATTCTTGTTTTTCTTCTTCTGCTTTTCTTCTTCGGTGGGGGAGGACTCTTCGTCACTGTCGTTGAGTTCCCAGATACGTGGTTCGTGCTGCTGCTGCTCAGACGAGGGGCTTTGGGTGTGGAAGAGGATGCCAGAGTGGCCGTCAAGGACATCGGTGATCATGGAGGAGAACATTTCGTTTCTGTGGTTTTCTTGCATCTGTGGATTTTTGGTTAGTGGGTGGGATTGGGAGGGGTGTGTTGGGTGGGACTTGCGTAGTGTTCGCGAAGGATTGAGATGGGGATGCCGCGGAAGGAAGCCATGGTGATGGATTTGATGGGCGGCGATGAGTTTTGGTGATGGAAGAAAGGGAGAAAGTGATTTTGAGAGTGGTGGGTTGGTGGATGTGATAAGTGAGGGTCGGGGCATGCAAACGACAACACAAACGAGCAACGCGCCGAGAAAACACAACGCGACCGAATCACGGTATTCGATGGCCAGATGATGAAGTTTCTGGAAACACTTTGTAGTTGATGTCAAAAGTCTACCATAGATGCGCTATTTGGGCGCGTCGTATTGCTGGTGTTATACCAAGTGAAATTGATGGAGTAATCCGCAACACTACCAAGCTGATCGTCACCAGTTCATTCCTCCCTTGTATGTTTTTCATCAGCTTTCTTGTTACTTCAGTGGACCTTCAACAAGGCCTTGAAGGTTTTGTGAAAAGGGATGGGCCTTTGTTTACTGTCTGCAGACTGCTGAGAGATGCTTGTAGGGCTTCATCATCCTAGGGTGCCTCGTTGTTTTCCTGAACCTCGTTGTCTCGGGCCTTGTTGTCTTCTCGAACCTCGTTGTCTTGTATCTCCTTGTCTTGTACCTCCTTGTCGTTCTATGCCTTGTGGTCCTGTGCCTCGTTGTCGTCCTGTACCTCGTTGTCTTGTGCCTCGTTGTCGTCCTATGCTTCATTGCTTCCATGGGCCTTGTTGTCGTCCTATGCTCGTCCTGTGCCCCGTTGTCGCATTAAGCTCGTCCTGTACCTGGCTATCGTGCCCTCGAGGACCAACCTTGCAGCTTCGTACGAGCCAATGGAATAAGTGAACCAAGGCACAAACCTTCGCCTGGCTACCGATGGCGAAGCACAGAAGGACGGCAAAGTAAAGAAGAATGTGAGGCACAAGACGACAACGAGGCTAAGGGAAACAACGAGGTACTAACGAACGAGGCATAGGTATAAGTGGTAAGATCGTTGGATTTCCCGCTACAGGTCTACATCATGGCTCTATTGCGTATCTGCAGTATCTCCATTGTTGTCCGGCTGCGCAGTCTGAGCGGCACTCTGCTGCATCTTCTTCTTGAGAGCCCGGTTCCTGTTCTTGTTCTTGTTGTTGGGCTTCTTCTTGATGCCCAGCACCTTGCCCAGACGTGCTGTGGTGACGAGATTGGCCCGTCTCTCGTCGTCGAGACGGCGCCAGATCTCCACGTCGGCTTTTGTACCGGCTTCTGCGACTCGAATGAAGTGAAGGGCGAGTTCGAGATCTTCAATTTTATAGAGAACGGTGTCTCCATGAGTGAAGGAATCGATGGCGTCGTTGATCTTGTTGCGGTAAGCATCAATGTCCTCTTTTCTTTCCTTGATTCTTGCGCCGAAGTTGATCAGAGCACATTGCAAAACGGCGTCTTCTTGTTCGAGTTGTTGGAAATGCAGCATTGTTTCAAGCGCAATGGACTTTGCCATATCCGTCTAATGACAAGTCAGAAGTAGTTCATGCAATTCATTTGGATCGTACTCACCTGCGCGGATGGAGCTGAGAGACCTACTATTTGTGGCATCGAGCGTGGTAGGGTTTCCCAAGGCCTTGATATTATGCGCAGGAGATTGTGGTCGTCAAGGCCAGATTGGTACCAACTCTCATGAGCCTTTACCCTGGCAAGTAGGTCGAGATACACACGCTCCGGTGTTCGCTTTGCAGTGCTTCTGCACAAGACATCCAACCAGAGGAAAGTGTTAGGATCAGAACTCCCGCCGAAAGCTATATGCAGTATGTATTCGTGGTAGGCCAGCCATTTGAGGATCTGTGATTGTATTAGCAAGAATGGCGCTCTTCTGTAAGCGCGAGCTTGTACCTCTGCCTCTTCCCATTGGGGCGTAAGGACCCCCAGCCAGATGATCAAGCAGATCCTCTCAAGTGGGTGTGTTTTCTTGCTGTTCGCGAGCATAGTCCGGATCTTCGCGGTGACTACGCTGATGGGGAAGTCGGGCTCGTCATTCTGCTGTGGAGGGCGTTGAAGTCGTTCAATCCAGTCGTGTGGCAGTTCTTCTTCTCTAAGGGTGTAGTTCGAGTGTATGACTAGGTCAACGTATCGAAACCATCGTCGATAGTCCTCCGTCTCCACTACTGGCATGATGCTAGCCACAAAACAGGGGTGTATAACAGGGCAAGGGGTGTAGTAAGCAACGATAGCAGAGAAGGTGTAATCAATCGAGGTTAGGAGAAAACCAGGTGGAAGATCAGCGATTGTTTTTGAGCAACAAAGCGCAAGACGGCGTCGTTTGTGGGTAGAGATTTCGTAGAGGGTTCCAAGCAACCCCGGACGAGATCCCAGAGCAAATCAAAAGCCGGAGGACAACAGAGTCATTACTTTCGAAAGCCGCAAGCAAGCTTGTAGGCTTTTGTATATCGCCAATCAAGTTCATACATGCTGGGCTCCTATGACTGACCTTCTCAAAAGAAGAAGACACGATACTGTACATCTGGTTAATCTTTGTGATAGCACCTATCAATCCTACTGTACGCTGTGTCCAAACACTGCTTGGGTAACTGAAACCGTCGATCTTCTGGATATGTGGTATACGGGTGTGTCCCAGTCTTTCTTTTTGACAAAGTCGATGGCAGCAGGTGCAGTTGGTCATTGATAAGGCTTACGAATTAGCCGATGATCAGCCGACGGCTAGAGAGCCCGAGCTCTAGATGCCTGAAGGTGACCTGACAAGCTACAAAACGTGACATGGCCTGACAGGCAGCATGAGTAGAAGTCATCGATATATAATCTAGCCAACACTATGGAGCTTCTCTGTCTTCAATCCAAGCAGATTGAATGTCTCGTCTGTTTATGTTCACGATTTCAGCTCTGGCAATATCTCTGTTATTTGCCAACAAGTCGTCACACGAGATGAACATCATCAAAACACGACAACAGTGGGCTGACGGCCCTTGTGGGCTCGTCCATACGCCTATCTGGACAAAAGGTGCGACACACATGGCACTGCTGCATAATGCCATCCTCCGCGGCTTCAACAGTATTTATCTCCAGGCGCCCTATGTCAGAACCGAGGACTATGCTGCTTTTGTGGGATATAGTCTGACCTGGTATCGATTCGTCAAGAGCCACCACGATGACGAAGAAGCGGAGCTGTTTCCGAAGGTTGACGATATCTTGAAAGAGAAGGGCATATGGGACGAGACACATCAAGAACATGGTACGAATCCTCCAGCATCAGGAAGGGCAGTGCTGATAATTTACCAAAGAATCATTCCTCGAGGGCCTTGCAAATTTCCAAAATTATCTGAATACCCTTCCCACAACCTCCTCATTCAACGGCGTCAAGCTTGTTGCTATCATGGATACGTTCCGAGAACCCTTCGTACATCATTTCCACCATGAGATCTCCACAATCGCATCCTTTGCGAGCCTCCCCAACGCCCCATCTGCGGACTCTCCAGAAGCCTCTGCTGCCGCTGCGACGTTCAAAGCTTGGGGAAAGAAGACTCTCACCAAAGCCGGCATGACCGATGTCGTACCATTTGCTCTCCTTAACCTGGACAGAACATTTGAAGACGGCATGTGGGCTGCTTGGCCTCCTATGCCTGGTCCCGTCAGATGGATGATGGTCAACATGTTTGGCAGTTGGAATTGGTCTTGGTGGGAATTTGCAAGCTGCGATGCTCAAGGCAACCCCAGACCGCTTTATGCACGTGGAGGTCAGAAGACATCGTAAAATCTTCGATTCGTTCTCGGCTTTGTGGCAACACAGCAACCCTCATAGAATAGTAATGAGCCGTTCTTCAAGACCCATCGCATCCATGTGCGAGGTATATGCTTCCTCCGCAAAAGCCTTGCAACCGCCGCAAGCTCGTCCAGACGGGCACCGTCGACCATGGCAATTGAGCCAAATCCTAAGCAAAGCTCCTCTATGATTCTCTTGAGAATTAAACTCTGCCAGTTTCTTTGCAAGTACCCAGTGGCAGATACTAGCACGAGGTGTTGTGATGCTGTGCCGGTCACACGGATGGTATGGCCCTCCAATCTTGATCTCTGCCGTGATTGTGCAGAATTGATAGATTTCGCGAGTGATTTGTGGGTGGGTACGTAGTATTGGTCGCAAGATTTCGTGCTCAAGGAGGTTCTGGTTGACTGTGTAGCAAGCGTTGTCTGTCGTGACTTCCTTGTATATCATGATTCGGAGCTCCAGTGGTAAGTCCAGAAAACTTGTTGGACGCGAGCGGATCGACCATGAATTTGGCGTTGGTGCCATTTGAGAAGCCATCGTATGCTTTGGGTTTCTAACTCGGTGTTCGTTTTGAGGCATGTATCACGAACGTGGAAATTTCAAACTGAAGTGGAGAACAAAAGGGAAAGAGCAGACTTCTCAAAAAAATGAGAAAAATGTGAGTGGTTGCTGCCTATCTCTTGGTAACTCCACAAGTTGGCTTTATTTCACGTTCTGCCACGTTTTGATGGCCTCAAACTTGCTCAGACACGACTCAGCAAAATTGCAACCAGGATAACCTGTTTTCGCTCTATATGATCTGCCGTTCAGTGAGCTTCTCTGTCTCAGCGTCAAGCTCACTGACCTGCTCAAGATCTGAGCGCTGTTGTTTCGGCCATCTTGACGGTGCGTTACTTGTGGATATGGCAGATACTGTAGGACGTTCTCCCGGAATTCTTCCGCCTTCAATTTTGTCAAACTATAGTGTGTGCTTTCGTAAGACGACACGGAAAAGTGTTTGTTCAGAGAAGCGGTGACGCACAGGAAGTTTAGATAGCATGGCAGAGCGATTACCTGGAAACAGCTCGTTTGCACATCAACTTATGTCATCTTTGATAATCACCATGGACACTCAACTTGTCAGGTTTGCTCAACAAGATGTTGGCTATATTGATTCTGCAGACTACCTAATAACGACCAGTTTGAAGCGCTTTCTCCATCTCTCATGGCCTCATCATCAGATCATGAAACAGCAAGATAACTTTCCTCAATCGAGCATCACAGATAAGCGTGACCACCGCCTCCCATTTCCTCAACACCTCGCCCTCAGAACATCTTTTGTGGAAGAAACCGTCTTTTCTAGCTCTCAATCGTGACCAGTGAGAGCGTTCATAGCCGTGCTCATGATTTGCTCAGAGTTCTCCTGGGTCAGAAGCCACTCCGAACTCTTGTCGGCAACCATCTCCCACAGGTCGCTGTACTGAGCTGCCGATATCTTCAACCAAGCCAGCACCAACGCGGTGGCGAGCATCGAATCCTTTTGAAGACCTGGGTGTCTCATCTTGACGATTGCAGAGGCAAAGAAGGTGTCAAGAGCCTCGTTCCAGTCCCAGTGACCATCGAACGACTGAAATTCGACAAGAGATCGGACTGCTGCCAAGGTATCGTTGGTCGGAATGACGAGGGAGTCTTCAGAACGAGAAGGAGCGCCACCAGGAAGAGAAGGGGCAACTGAAGATGGCATACCAGAAGTCTTGAACAAGGTCGCACCTGAAGACGCGATGGAAGGACCGCCGTATGAGTAAGAAGGAGCTACCGACGCAAATCCGCGCGAAGCAGGAAGAGCAGCTGCGCAGGGAACAGAAGCCATCATCTGAGGAGGAACAGCAGACATCCTCTGAGGAGGAACAGCAGACATCATCTGAGGAGCAGCCATCATCTGAGACTGCTGGAACTGAGGTAGTGATTGAGCCATCAAGGCCATACCACCGCGACCTCTGTCTCGATTACGGCTTCCACCACCGCCACGACCTCTACCGAAGCAGTGTTCTCTATCATGCGGTGAAGAGCGCTTACGGTGGCGGTAGGATGGACCGTCTGACATTGCGTCAGGAGCACCAAATTCCTGAACAATATCTGCTCGAACTCTGGGTTCGATGGTGCTCTTGCCCTTCTGATTGGGCTCGACGGCAACAAACGAGCACCATTTGTTGGCAACTTGATAGTCAATGCCAAGGCGGACGACTTCCTTTTCGACCAGTTCGTCGAAGCGTGAGGAGTGCTTAACCTTGATAGGCTCGGTACCCTCCTGTGCGGTCGTCAACCAGCCTCTGCCTTCTTCAAGCTCTTGAATAACTCTCTTGGCTGCCATAGTGTTGATGGTGCAGTTGGGATTGTCGATCTTCTTGATGGGTATCTCCAATGTCAAGGGGCCGTCTGGACAGGTACCGTGCAGAACGACAGACTTGGGAGTCTTGTTCGTCTCCTGTAAGAGAAGGCATACAGTGGTGCGGTTGAACGGTAACAGAGCAGGAATGACATTGGGTGCTTGGATAGACTCTGGTACAGCAACGTCAGGAAGATGAGCATAGCGATCAGGATTCTCATCAGGAGCATCAGTGAGGTCAACGGACTGATCGAACAGCGATATAGACGTCTTGGGCTGGTTTGTGGGAACAGATGCATCTACCACCTGCGTGGGAACTACACCCTCGACCATCTCAAAGTCTTCGGTCTCATCATACTTGACCTCCAAGCGGTAGTCCTTGACATGAGGATACAAAGCAGCTTTGAGCATGCGGACGACCTTGAAGTCCATGACTTCGCCGTCAGTAATAAACTGGGCGATACCGTTACCAGCGCGAGCAAACCCTTCGACCAAAGTGTGAGAGACATCACGACCGACACCGAGCACAAAGCAACGTGCATCGACTTTCTTGTCGTGGATCTGACTGTTGACGTAATCAAACAGCTGAGATTCTGCGTAGATCTCGCCATCGGTCAGAACAACGAGCTCGAGGGGAATATCGTGGAGGTGCGATTCGAAGGCAGCCTTGACAGGTCGCAAGAGTTCTGTGCCACCATAGCTGGCGCCAAAGCCTTGCACGAAATTGAGAGCATGAGTGAAGTTTTCCTGGTTGTATGGAACGCTCTTCTCCCACAGGAACTCGTGACGTGAGCCAAAAGCGCAGATATTGAAGCGAACTCCGGCTGGCAAAGACTTGAGGAACGTTTTCAGAGCAGCAATAAGAGCAGTGTTCTTGGCGCCTGACATGCTGCCACTCTGGTCCGCGATAAAGATGATCTCTGGTCTGATGGGCTTGAGGTTGAAGCGTGGCACGAACGTTGTCATGAGAGCTTGACGGCCAGGCAGGGAGTGCTTCTCAAGGATGGCCTTTGGAGAACCAATGTCGTCAATCAGGATTTGCAAGACGAAATCTGAACCGAGCTCGGTTGTGTTGTGAGTCAAGGAAACAGATGCTTTTGACATGTCGAAGGTAGACTCAGAAGCAGTCGACAGGGTTCCGAGATCCAGAGCGATGGAGTGATCAGAGGGACATTTGACCTTGCGGATGGTAGAATCCGCCATATCGATATCGACAGTGATCTTCAAGTTCTTTGGGATGGCTGAATCAGGTTTGAGGAGTTCTCCAGGGTAGTTGCCGTAACGTGGAGCGATTGCGGTTGGTAGAATGTAGCGCAAGCCATCGACCTGAGCGTCATGCTTGAGCTCGCCTCCATAGGTGATGTCGACTTGAATCGAAGTGTTGGCAGGGATGTTTCCAAGAGTGACTCCAAAGACGCCGGTAGGAAGGGACTCGAGAAGACCAGCAGTCTCACCTCTGCTGACGGCGGTATCAAAGGTCTTGCGGGCTTGCTCTTTCTGCTCAACATGGCCTTTGATGACTTTGTCACCGATAGTACAGGCGAAGGCAGTGACGGCGACACCATCGTAAAGGGGAAATGTGTAGCGAGTCTCGGGGAGTTGGCTTCCAGAGGGATTCTGAAAAGTCTGCGAGAGTTTGGTGGTGAAGGAAAGAGGGGTGATGGTGGTGTGAGAGTCCAGGTGGACCTGAGGGAGGTAACTGCGATTGTAGTAGGAGGACGTGTAGTAGCAGCCACAGATGTGATTGCCGAAGAAAGACATGATGATCAAGTCTCGGTGGAAGATGAGATGAGATGGAAAGATTTGGGATTTTGGATAGGTATTTAAGGGGAGGGAGGAGTTGGGAGATGAAGTGTGAGGTGTTTGCTATCTGAGCCTGCCAAGGGTAGATACAAAGCTACGTGAGAAGTGTCTGGAAGCTGGACAAAAAGAAACAAAGAGGTGGAAGGAAAGAGCTAGACCTACGCTGCGGGTGGACGCTTTTATATGCAGGCAGTCGCATTTATGTCTGAGCATGTCACGGGGTGCTGCCTAGATTGTGAATACGATTGCGCCTGTTTCCAATAACCTCGTTCCACTTAGAATCCTTTGCGAGGGTCGAACTGGCACAATACATGATGACGGCAATACTGAAAGGAGAGTATATTCTTAAAGACATGGATTGAGCAACCACAAAAGGCGTGCAGGGACAGGTCCAGAGGCGACTGCAGAAGACTGACAGCGACAAAGCAGGCAACCACGGTGTCTCGGAACGAGAGGTTGGCAGCAGATGAGTCAGCAGCATGTGCCAAGAGACATCTCCGCAAGCCCAAGCAGGCCCGAGCTCGGGACCTTCACATGCGAGTGACGAGCCGGGGACAGCGACGCGAGGCCCAGCACAAAGTCACAGCAACATGGCGCCGGCAGCCGTCAAGGATGAGGCTGCGTCCACAGCCAAGCGCAAAGCCGAGTCGCCCGACGACGAGGCCGACAGCAAGCGCTTCAAGTCATCGACCTCACCCACCCCCACCCTCGCACACGACACGGGCGACGCCATCAAGTCGACAGCACCGCGCGTCGTGCCTTTTCCCGAGAAGCCCGCCGTCATCGAGGAGCGCAATGGCGAGATTGAATTCCGAGCAGTCAACAACGATGGCGACCACGAGAGCTACATCATCCTGACAGGGCTCAAGTGTATCTTCCAGAAACAACTGCCTAAGATGCCCAAGGACTACATTGCCCGCCTCGTCTACGACCGCACCCACCTGTCCATGGCAATTGTCAAGAAGCCGCTCGAAGTCGTCGGTGGCATCACCTACCGCCCCTTCAAGGGCCGCCAGTTCGCCGAAATCGTCTTCTGCGCTATAAGCAGCGATCAGCAAGTCAAGGGTTACGGCGCCCACCTCATGTCGCATCTGAAAGACTACGTCAAGGCCACCTCGGACGTCATGCACTTTCTGACCTATGCCGACAACTACGCCATCGGCTACTTCAAGAAGCAAGGCTTCACAAAGGAGATTACCCTCGAGCGTCCGCGCTGGATGGGCTACATCAAAGACTACGAGGGAGGAACCATCATGCAGTGCAGCATGCTCCCCAAGATCCGCTATCTCGAGTCGGGGCGTCTGCTTCTCAAACAAAAGGCCGCCGTGCATGCAAAGATCAAGGCCGTCTCAAAGTCCTTTGAAGTCCATCCTCCGCCAGCCCAGTGGAAGGGTCTGAAGAAAGGCGACGCCCTCCCTTCCATCGACCCTCTTACCATAGCTGCCATCAAGGAAACTGGCTGGAGTCTGGACATGGACGCCCTCGCCCGCCAACCACGCCACAACCCCAACCACTCTCAACTCATGCACCTCCTGTCCGCCCTCCAGAACAGCACTCACGCATGGCCATTCCTCCAGCCCGTCAACAAAGACGAAGTCCTCGACTATTACGAAGTCATCAAACAGCCCATGGACCTCAGCACCATGGAACAGAAACTCGAAAACGACGCCTACGAAACTCCCGAAGACTTTATTAGAGACGCCACCCTCATCTGCGTCAACTGCAGACGCTACAATGCCGAGCAAACCCCATACCACAAAGCTGCCATCAAGCTGGAAAAGGAGCTGTGGAAGAAGGTCAAGGATGTACCTGAATGGAGTTATATCGAGCAAGAACACTTTGCTGAGGTTGGCAAGTAGAAAGCACAGCTTTTGAACTGTTTCTTGTGTACTTCCACGAGTGTTGCTCTGGACTGGCGTTGTGGCTTTGTTGGTGTTTTCTCTCTTTCTTGGCTATGGCTCTTTCTCCCATTCTTGCGATACCCCCTCATTGTTTTCTTCTGTCCTTATATCATGACCATAAATTCATCGGTACGAAATAGAAATACTTCTCTCAAAGTGCTTCTCGTCTGTGTTGGTAGTCTTGACTTGCTGTCCCGGGGTTCTGTCAGAAAAGAAACTAATTGTCCGTCCCGTTGTACCTGGATTCTTTGCACTGCAGGCTGTTTGGATGCATAGTGTTATTGAGAAACGAAGCAACGTCCATAGGAAGCCACCATCCTACATGGCTTTCTCCGGACACATCCTCTATCCTGGCTAATGACTATGCATGGCGATAGCTTACTCGTCACTCTGCTGTTGCCGTAGGAAGTACGCAGGGGGTTATCATGATTCAACAGGTAGGTTGGACCCATCTACGTACTTTCATGTGTCTTTCACATAATCACCATATAAGAGACTGCAGCAATGCACAATGCTACACAGCCGAAGGCGGACTCAACAACAAACATCCTTGCTTGCACATTTGAAGTTAATGGGTTCAGCAAGAGATGGATTCTTTCCCGTGTCCAGATATTCCACTGGATCCCTCACAATCTGGAATACTCTTTCGTCAGCTCGACGACAATAAACGTAATCTTTCAGTGAACCATGATACGCATGACTGAGGGGACGACTAAACGGGCGACCTCAACTCGGCCGAAAAGTTTGTCAAGCATCTCAGGTAACTGGCCGAGGGACGGATGGACGGCTGTGATTGCCCTCCTTGCAAGGGCCAGCGTTGATGACGGTCATGAGAGATCAAAAGGGAACAATTCTGCGCAGTCAAAGGCATGGAGCGTCAGGTGGCGAGAGAAGGGAGCATTACATGACGAACAACATTACAGTACACGGAATCACAGCAGATTCATACAGTCTGAACAAGCAAAGAAAAGACATTAACCAAATTTTCATTTTTGCTAGAAGGACTAAGAAGAAAGAGAATTCGAACTTGGGAAATCCCTGTCCTTGTTACAGACCCAGATCAACAGAAAACGCCACGCCTGTAGGGAATTGAAACAAAGAAGAAAAGAGGTATCGAGGAAGAAGGGGTATGAAGAAGAAGAGACAGAAGAATAATGACATGAAGAAGAGTGATAAGTGTCGGGGGCATAACAATGGTCAGTAACAGTGAGAGAATAGAAAGTAGATGGGATCGTCCAGCACTTCAAGCGATGGGCTCCTGGTCGTTCGTTGAATCACAGTCTCTTGCCAGGGACGAAGATGAAGAGACAACAGACGGCAGCATCGATGATGGCAATCCACATAAGACACATCAGAGTACGACGCGTAAGTAGGCGGTGGACAAAGTTTTCCTTGACCTTGAAGTAGTTGGCAAAGGTGTACTCCGAGTAGCCCAGAAGCGCCTGGATGGGATCGAGCATGTACTGGTGTGAGACGAGGAAATATATGGCGACGGTGAATGGCAAGATGACCTGAGATTTAATTAGCAAGGGGACGTTGAGGTTAGAAGGGAAATCGACATACCCAGCATCTTGTGCTTCTGCTCATATTGAGGAAAATCAGGACAAAAGCGGTCCAGATGGCAGCAAACAAAGCGACCAGACCAATAACCAATCTCAACATCATGCTGGGCTGTACAATGTTGCCCAGGGCCTTTGCGCGGAGGAAGCCCGGGAAGGCGTCACGCTCCATGGCCTGGAAGACATAGTCCTTTGCGTTGTCAAAGACTTCGGGGTCGTCACGGCCTTGGTTTTCGATCGAGTCGGTGACCTCCTCAAGGATGCCGACGGGGATGATAATCTCGCGTTCCGAGCCTTGCAGCAGGTACGTGTACAAGATCTTCTCAGCACTGGCACGGATGTCTTGTCTGGAAACGGTAGTACCGGTAGGAGACTGATCCTGGGTGTAGGGGCTGGTGTCTTGAGTGCTGTCGACCATGCTACGGCGATTGTTCTGTTGATCGAAGTTGTTGCTACCAAGAGATTGGTTCGGCGAGTGCATGCTGCCGTTATCGCCGCGCAAAAAAGCAGACACACGAGTGTCCTTGTCAGCGCTGGGGCCGGCCATGACGCTATCATCGTAGTGGTCCAGGACTTGCGAACTACGCTTGCTGCCACTCTTCTCCAGTTCGGGTGTTTCTGCTAGCACACTACGGTGAAGACCGCGGACATAGTGTCGGCATAGCGACATGTGTTGCGATACGTCAAGCCTGTGAGTTTAGGTTAGTGCTGTTGTGTGAGTTCAGGCGACCAGGGAGTCTGCGTGTACCAGAAATCGAGGTAGTCGACGCTGCGTTGGGCATCGCGCATGTAAATGTAGAAGCTGAACAGATCGACTGGCGGTTTTGTCTGGCGACTCAGAACTTCGTATAGATTGGGCAAGCGGTTGCGCTGGATAGTAATGTCGGGCGTGGGCGTTCGGTGCGCCATTGTTGTGTTTTAGTGATGCTGACTTGACGTGTCGCACGCCTGAGTATCGCTGGCGACGAGTCTTTTCGCGCCTGGGTGATTGAATTGGATATAGCGGAATGATGTTGTTGAGATGTGATGAGATTGAGCGAATGTTGCGGTCGGAGAGAAAATAGCGGCGTCGAAAAGGAAGGTGCAGAGTGTCGGAGAGTGAAATGAATTGTCGTTTGTTCGTTGGCCGCCTTCACTCGTTCCTTCCCTGTCAAGGGAGTTCGCGCCCTCCCCAGCCTTGGTCCGAGCGCTCGTGACCTGCATGACATACACACGCACATCATCCCCTGACTGTGGAGACGCATAAACAAACATGAGCAATTGGTACAACTTTGTTCAGCATTATTACTCGTCTGATCTAAACATTACTAAAGTCCGCCTGGAGTATATACACTATCACGTCTCTTCACCTTTGAACCATCTACGGGCTACCGGCCAGCTTGGCAGTCAGCGGCGGCAGAGGGCAAGTCTCTCCGTCCTCCTCGGTACCGTACACGACGTAATTCTGCTGCATACCAAACAGGTTGTGACTGCTGACATGGCACAACAACTGCCACACACCAGGAAGCTGAGCGTTCATGTTGAAGGTAAACATCTCACCAGCATTGATGCTCTGACTAGCTTGCCAGATGTCGTTGTACTGGAAGTTGTTTCCGTGCAAGTGGAATACGTGAGAAGCTCCACCGAACGCCATCACGTACCAGATGACAGGATCGTTGCGGCACATCTCATAGGGCGCGCCGTTACCAAACACATAACCATTCATCGTGTAGAAGTTGGGTCCTTGAGCATCGCTGAGCTGAACAGCAGGAAAGTTGGTCAACTGCGGAACCCAGAAAGACTCATTGCCGATATAAGGTTGGACGAGCTGGTTGGTAGCACGTAGTTTGCTGGTGTCGACACCGGCATTCTTTGCGTTGGTGCCGGCCATGAAGGAACGGGCCTCGTAGTGAGTGTTGGTTGTCACGACAAACTCACGATGAGCCGACATCGTGCTGTTCATCTCACCACTGTTGTACACAATAAGAGGTCCCGAAAGTCCAGCAGACAGATCGGCAGGCATGTTGACAAAGCTGTGGTAAGACCAGAGACGACTGCTCTGACCAGGTGCCGGTGCTTGCGAGTCTGAGATGATCCACTTGTAAACTGCACAGCCACCAGGAGGCACGGCATCCTGCTCTTGCACGGGGGGCGAACCGCCATCAGTCGTGTTGGGGTACAGAGATCCCTCATACTGCTTGCCGTAGTAGAGACCCATGCTGTGCATCGATGCGTAGTGGTTGGAGAGATTGTTGACGAACATGATCTGAATCATGTCGCCGACCTCACCTCTCAGAACAGGACCATTGATACCGTTGTGGGCAGGCTGTTCGGTCTGGTTGGTGAAGCTGTTATCCGTGTAGCCCTTGTATACAGCCTTCTGGAATTCCATACCCCAGCTTGCACCGATGGATCCAGTAAGGTTGAGGTAACCAGCTGCTGCGGCGTGGGGAGAGTTCTGCACAGGCACGCCGAGCCAATTGTCCCAACCACTGGGTGCATAGTTCCAAGCTACTTCCTCGGCGGCAACATAGTAGGTTCTGACATTGCCAGAGAACTTGAAGTCGGTAGGAACGCTGCTCTTTCCAGGTAGTTGGCTATCCATGAGAGCCTCACACTCGTTTCGTGCCGCTAGCTTGGATTGATCTGGTGTGGTGCTGTTCGGTGCGATATACAGAATGCCTCCATCAGGGCTGACAGAGGCTGCAGCGGCATCGACGGTAGATGTTGCGTTGGAAGATACGATGCCGGGTGTAGCACTCAAGGTACCGTTTGGCAAAGCAGTCGAGAGAGCCGGCGACTGAATCTGGCCATCGGAGATTTGAGTAACAGGCTGAGCTGCATTCGAAGTGGGAGATCCCGATGAAGCAGGACTAGCACTGACAATGATCGAAGTGGTAGCAGAAGCAACCGTGACTTCTGCGTTGACATTGTCAGACAAGGACTGAGCGAAAGAACGAGTGACAAGACCACCTAGGGTGGTCAAGATGAGTGTAGAAGAAACCATCTCTGGGAAACGAGTGAAGAGATACTATGAAGGAGCTCAGTGGAACAAGCACAGATTCAGGCAGAGATGCGCGCTACTGATATAGACACTGCAACTCCTAGCCATCACCAGATATCTCTCGCATGGGTTACATCTATGGGTCGCGTGGGAAGGCAGGGACTACGATGAATCCGCATGGTTGGGAAAAGGAAGCATACCCACCTTAGCACACACAACCCACAAACAGTTGACACGAGATCAGGGAACCTAGGGACGGGATGATGTACCCACGACCATGTCCACACGCTTCTGACGCATTTAGTGGGCTGGGAAAGAGGTCTTAACAGCAAGCGACGTGCGAGTAGTGGTGTAGCAATGCTCGACACGGCACGCGACTCTGCGATTAGGCCAACCCGTGGGGGGAGCCGAAGAAGTTTGTGCCAGCCTGGCGTTTCTTGATCTGGATAGAGTTGTAGATCCAGGGGAGAGTGGGCAGAAGATATGCAGTGGTCATGCTCTTTGTGGCTGGTGGAAAGCTGGGAATATTGGGTGGTTGCTTGGGCGGGAATAATAGAGTTTGATGCATGCATATGCACTGTGGCTGGCGACAGTGGCAGCCAGGCACAACAAAGGTGCCGTGCAACCTTGTCAAAACTCAGGCCAAAATTCAGGCTTACCATTGATCGCTGTGCACGTCATGTTGTCGTATGTGGTCGACCTGTGATGAACCTCCTTCTCACCGTGAGAGAGGAGAAGGAGTATCGTCGCCCATTCTCTGGGGGTGTGAGTCGTGGAAAGAACGGAACGCTATCCATGTCGATGATGCTCTCTTCGGCGGGGCACGGTCAAGCAGTCATTCGGCATGCCCATCCGAGCAGGAAGAAAGTGGGAACGTGGAGGGCAAGTTCAGTGGAGACTCGACAGTCAAGACTCAAGAGGCAGGAAGCATGGACTCTTTTGGTAGAGCGTTTCGTTCTTGGCGTTTGCTCCAACTTCATGTCATGAATCGATCCTGCTTCTTCCCGTCATCACACACTCCGCTTCCTATCATACCCGCTTGCAGCTTTTCGTTGAGCGACTCTGTTGTGCTTACCAAAAGAGATAGACCCACCGACTAAGAGCCAGTAACTCCTCAAGGCAAGATCTCACTAAACAAATGGAGAGGTAGTGAGATGGAGCGAACAACCTCATCTTGAAGACACTCTGTGCCCCTGTTCTCGCCTAAGCATCGGCAACATTCACATCTTCCACTCTTCGATACTGCGCATGAATCTGAGATTGGCCCACCAAGCGTTTCACACCATTAACACTTCTCTCGAGTGTGTTGACCTCATGCTCGACGGAGTTCTCAGAATGCTCCGATTATGGGCAAGCATAGCACTTGAAAGCAGCTCATGCCAATTTGTCAACTATAGCTTGCACAGCACACCGTCACTCTTCAGCACTGCAAGATGCCCTCGATTGATTTCCTTCACAGTTCGACATCTAACAAACTGTCAGCATTGTCGCAACTCGATATCCAAACGTACACTCACCCAGCCAATGCCATGGTCATACGCAATTCAGCCATCAAGATCTTGACCGCAAGTTCAACACCATGCTGTCCCCTGTACTGTCCTGATAGTCAGTCCCTTTGCACCCATTTCTTTCTCTTGTAACAACTTACAGCAAGCCCCCATATCGGCACTCTTCCCATGAACACAAAATCTGCACCCAAAGCTAATGCTTTGAAGATATCACTGCCCCTTCTCACGCCACCATCAAACGCAATCGGGATCTTGCCTTTGGCAACGGAAGCACAGTCTCGAAGGCTGTCAAGCGTTGCAGGGACTCCCTAAACAAACATCATGATCAGTAAGTTCCCAACTGAATATTGCTTATGCATGACATACATCGAGCTGACGGCCACCTAATCAAAGTTGCACAATTAGCTTGGATTCGACACACATTGCATTCTTCCAATCCTATCTTACCATGGTTAGAGATCATGATACCATCGACCTGGTGTTGTATAGCCAGCGCCACATCTTCTGGCGAAGCGACGCCTTTGAGCCATATCTCGAGTTTGGTCTGTGATCGCATCCATGGTATCGCGGTGTGCCACTCGATCGTGGCGTCTAGCACAGTCAGCGAATGGAAAACCAACGAGAAATTCACCCTGCTCACCATATTTCAGCCCTTCACCTACAGCAGTCAGGTTTGGCCATTGGAGTCCTTCAGGTAGCTCGAATTTATTCTTATGCTCGTTCAATCTTTGCCCAAGCACCGGTACATCCACTGATAGAAAGATGGCTTTGTATCCAGCAGCTGTGGAGGCTTCAGCCAAAGATTCAATGGTCAGCCTATTCGCTCACTGACCTTCGGCACGTCTGATAGTATTCGCACACGCCACCTTGTCTCTGATCATCGAGATGTGCATAAAGTATGGATTCCCACTGCTCTGAGCTATCACGTCTTCAAGACCTCGTGTTGCAAAGACTGATAGACCCATGCAAATGTTTGCGTTTGCTGCAGCGCGCGAGGTCGCAAGTTCGCCATCTGGATGGGCTAGTCCATGCATGGCTGCTGGACTGAATCCGAAAGGTGCTGCGGTCTGATCAAGCGTGTCAGCATTGTGTCGGCTTCTCAGATAGAATGGTTTCCTGTACCTTGATACCAAAGATCTCGGTCTCGAGTTCAACTTTGGCCACGTTGACCAATACTCGAGGTCGGATCTTGTAGCGATTGAAGGCTGCCTCATTGTCTTTTAATCTGTTCAAAATGAGATGAGCGAGATTCTTATATATGACTTGAGAAAATCATACGTGATCAAGTCCATAGCTCCTTCATTGTAGTAGTCTTGATTCTTGTTAGTCGAGCAATCCATGAGATTGTTGGTGTCGCTTATCACCTCTATACATTGCCGGCATATCACGGCATGCTGCCTCCTTGAGGTCTGCAATGGTGAGGACATGAGGATCAAGCGTTGGCAAGCGATTCATAGTGTCTTGTGATACGATAGATTTTCAGGTCTTCTTCAGTATAAGGTAGGGAAGAGATACTGGAATATAGGTTGTCGTTCTGCAGCTCCTTATCGCCTAAAGATACAGATAGATACTTTCTCTCGGCCTTCGCTTTCCTCCTTCCGGAGTCACGATAACGAGGCAACTCGATGCCGACAACATCGATCCGTCTTCATCTCTACCACGAACATGCAAGACGTTGGATGCTTTCACTGACTCTGGCTCGCAGTGGTCTATCATCAAATCTCGTTGCTGCCGATTTGTGTCTCGGTCTCTACCTTCCACACATTGACATACAACGACTGGTCGATCTGTTTTTTTCTGCCTGCATTGCATCAAATATGACCGCTCTTAGCCTGGCCAGAATATCATGGGTACATCGACTGTCTACACGACCTAGTATCACCAACCTGCCATACTCCAAAACCGCTTCGAAGACGCATCTTTGGACCTAGCCAACATCAATATTGTTTTGATGCGAGCTTCCACACGGAGTCTACACAACTGCGCGCTATACTTACGAGACTTGCTGTTTCAGCTGTATACATATCAACGACGAGTATCACAGCCTAGTATTCTTGATTCCGTCAACTCTTGCAATACAGACCATCGTTCTTTCCCTGACTTGAACAATCGCGTTCCCAATCGCCAAGCCGGCTAATCTCAACCGACCACATCTGCCAAGCTTTTCTGATCTCTCACCAGACGCCACCAAAAAAAAATTGCTTTTTTCGCAGAATGCATTTCTTTTGTCCCTCCTTTACCTATGGAGTGATGGATATGGTGCAAAAGAAAAAGCTCCACGTGGGGCTCGAACCCACAGCCTCAAGATTTCGGTCCACCAGAGGTGATTAGAAGTCTTGCGCGCTACCATTGCGCCAGCAGAGCTGGTTTGTTGAAGACCGCATGAAAGATGTTGCAATATGAATCTTACAACAGTGGCTGAGCAACGCAGAGTGCTGTTTGCCTCATGGTTGCTATTCGCATGAACACAGACATATATCAAGCAATCGAGCTACGAACTGCACCCAGACATTGGCATACGTACTTGCGAGCAGTAAACTGCCTTTGTGCGGTGCAGTTCATCGCATCGCGCCGCTTGGCATGAGTAAATATCTTCGATGGACAAGTCAGTCCCATTTACGTATGGAAGACTTTACACGCTATGGCTACTCAATCTACGAGGTACTTTTCCATACTCTTGCCGATATCTGCAGAGGACGTGTCTAAGCGAAGAATGAGAGCGCAGCTGATGTGCCTCGAGAAATATATTATGGAACCAATATCGCGCATCGAGGCTTCAAGGATTGCTTCAGTTGAGGATGAAACAGCAGTTAGACATCATGAAGCAGACATACCATTGTATCTAACGGGATCTTGACTTGAAGAGGAAGACAAAATATCTACACTGGATACTGTACTTCTCATGGTTGGAGATGATGACGAGAAGCGGCTGTTACATTACAAAAATGATCAAGAACAAGTGGTTCACGTGGAGACGATGCAAAGACATCACTTAATGCAAAGCACCACAAGGACGTTGTCAGAAGCGATTTCCACAAGGAAGCCACACAATTCTCATTGCTATCTCATCCTCACACTTAAAAAGATCCTGAATAGACATCAAAGAATCCATCAACAAATCCATCATCCATCAGAAACGAAAAAAGCTGCAACTCGACATCAGACCACAACGACCGCTTACTTGAGAGCATTGACAATGGCAGTGTAAGCAGCCTTCTTCTGGAAGCTGCTGTTGAAGAGAAGAGGGCTGTCGCTGCTTCTCCAAGACTGGCTGTCCGAAACACCCCACTCGGTGATACCAACACAGTTGGAAGTCTGCACACAGGCATTGACAACCTTGACATAGCTGTTTGCATCAGCGCCCGCAAGATCAAGCTCCGTCATGGCACACTCGGGAGCAGCACCGCAGACAGCCTTGAAAGCAGCGGGCACATTGTCAGGGTTGTTGAAGGAGCCAGACTTGCCGAGATGGGTCTGGGAGCCGACGCCGTCGATGGGGATGCCGGCGGCGATCCACTTCTTGACGTGCGAGATGAAGCCGGTGGTTTTGGCGTAGGTGGCAGAGTCGAGGTTGTAGTCGTTGATGTAGAGCTTGGCGGCCGGGTCGGCGGCGCGGGCGGTTTCAAAGGCAATGCGGATGTAGTCTTCGCCGAGGACCTTCATGAAGACGTTTTGGCGGAGGGTGCCGTCTTCGTTGAAGGCTTCGTTGACGACGTCCCAGGCGTAGATCTTGCCCTTGAAGTGCGTCATGACTTGGGTGATGTGGTTCTTCATCACGTTGGTGAGGGTGGTCTTGTCGTTGATGTTCTGGACCCATTGGGGAAGCTGCGAGTACCAGACAAGGGTGTGACCACGGACGAGGTCGCCGTTTTGGCTGGCAAAGTTGACGAGGTAGTCACCGCCGGCAAAGTTGAACTTGCCCTGGGTGCTTTCGGTGGCGTCCCACTTCATGCTGTTCTCGGGGGTAACCTGACCGAAGTCGGCCTTGACAATGGCAGCAGTCTGGGCGTTGCTGAGAGTGCCCTGATCAGCAGCAGTACCAAAGTACTTCTTGCCCTTGGCCTGGAAGAGTCTGTTGAGGCTGTCGGAGGGCTGGGAAGAGCTGGCCTTGTTGGTGGTGGAGACGGGGGCCTTGGTAGCAGCAGAGGTGGTCTCAACGGTAGCGGGCTGAGAAGTCACAACAGCGGCAGAGCTGGCAGCACCGGGAACGCACTGAGAGTAGTAGGGGTTGGACTCGGCACAGTGGTAGCCAGCAACGCAGGTAGTAGAGCCGGTGAAGCCTTGGCCACCGCACTGAGCGTAAGCATCAGCTCTCTTGACGTGAGCAGGGCCAGCAGAGGCCAAAGATGCCGCAAGGACAATGGAGGAGAGAGTGGCGGTAGAGATATACATCTTGGAGATATGATTGTGTGGTAAAGAAGGAGAAAGGTCTTAGCGAATGACTTTGTTGCTAGCAGCAATCAAGGATAAAGAACTTGTTGATAAAAAGCGACTGCCAGAGCCTGCTGTAGAGTAGAGAAGGTTGTGGATGAAGGTGATGGGAAAAGAATCGTTTCCATATGCAATGGACCTCACCTCTTATATATGCATCCTCGCAGCTGAGCTCGCCTTCTAGATCTATCGCTTCGCCTGCTATATCCATGCTTGATTGAGTGCACTTACATTGGAGCATGCCCTTGATGGGTTCCGCTATTGGGCAAGTGATGTTTCGTTGCGAGAAGCGATGGCTTGGCTGTGGTTAACATGTTTGAGGTTGACAGAAAAGAGGGTTGCCGAAGCGAACGGGTCTGTGCTGCGCGAGATGAGACATTGAACTTGAGCCTCGCTGGTGATCACCCTGGTCTCTCTGCGTATCTTTACTCCAAGCGGGCGTCCTTAAGCATATTAGCATCTCGCCCGAGTCCGGACGAGATGTCGTTATTGCGACGGAAGCTGTACATCTCCCGTAATGAAATAGCGCCATCAATCGAACACCTGGAGCATCCAGAGCGAACTCCTGTACACGCTTCTGAAACGAGCACTATACTAGCCATCACGAAGCATAAACCAAGCGACACCAAGCATTGCACACAATGAAGCCTAAACAAGTTACTTAGGCAAAATTCGAATGTAGTAAAAGTGCGGAGTCGGAAGAGTAGAGAAGCGAACGAGCATATGCAATTATATTGTGGCTAAATCTCCTCAAGCCTAATTTTCCAGAGTAGCTGGAAAGAAACTCAAGATCCAGAGTTATGAACGTAATGGGGGGTATCGATAAAACAACAAAGAAAAAAAAGTCTCCGTCCTAGTAAGGTCCGCTGTACAAAGGAGAATAGTAAAAGTTAAAGTGGTAGGACAAGCATGTGGATACAGCCGTCAGGAGAGAAGATAAATCAAGAAAGTGCGTGGAGACTTGAAACGTGGAAGCGAGGATCATTCATTCAAGCATTGCCACAGCTCCTCTTCGTTCAGCGTCTTGAGAACTGGCTCGCGAGGAAGCTGTGGCTCTGGCCCGAAGCCAAATATGGGTCCGGTCTGATTGATGCCTGGTGGTCGTAGCATTGACATGCGCTTCTTGTCAACTTTGATTTGATCCAAAGGTGCAGACACGGTGACCGTAGGCGTGGGAGTTGATCCCCACTTGCCAAACACCCACCCGCCAACTCTTTGGCCAAGACCTCTAGGCGGTGTACTAGAAGCCTTATGTTCAGCCGCCACCCCTTCTAATATACTGCGGCTACTGCTCGACGTTCGTGACGTTAATGCAGGCCTAGCAGCATGTGCCAAGGAAAGGGTGGCTGTGACGGAGGCTTGTGATGAGAAGGACCTCGAACTTTGTGCTGTCAACAGCTGTGACGGGCGAGATTGGAGGGTGTGAATGTCCATGCCAGACACGGATATTAAGGATTCATGCGAAGCAGCCCGGCGATGCCGAGGGCGCGTGTAAATGCTCTCGTCCAGGATCGTTGGCCTGGTATAAGCTGAGATCTCAGTGTCGTCAATGAAAGAAGGCATATGAGCACGACCCTCATCAGCTGCTGGCATAGAAGAATCCAGATGAGTCCCTTCGTCTTCTTCAAGAATCGCACCATGGCCTCCTGTAACTGCTTGATCATCAGGCCGTCCTTGACCTTCAGCAGAAAATTCGTAGGATGGCTGATCATAATCTTCATAACGATCTGAAGCGCCATCACGAAAGGCCGGTTGTGGTAAGGCACGAAAATAGGACCCTGATGAGGATCTCTTGGACTGATGGATAAAGTAAGGCGAAGTTGGTGCCTCGCTATCAGGCGTAGTCGGTCGAGATGAGTCCACGAGAGAATCGTCACGGTCCCAGATGGACGATGGCGGATAAATGGATTGGGGTGAACTGAGCATGGAGCTGGCGGTCATGTGGGATTGCATGGACCAACGGTTAACGTTTCGATGTGGGATGCTTGCGGCCGTTTGTGACAGGATGGCGGCAGTCGATGAGGGGTTATACGGACTGGCTGCAGATATTGAAGAACGAGGTGTACGCGAGCCTGTAGAAGGTGTAAAGGCACCAGAAGCGAGAGAGACGCGCTTCTTCCTCGGTCGGCGGAGCGTCAGACTTGCTTTCCGTGAATGTTCCGCAGGAGCGTGGTAGTGATGGTGGACGTGAACTTCTTGCTGCAAGCTAGCCCTGTTGATTTCCTTTTCCAAGTTTGACGGACGTGTCGATGGTGCTGTTGATTCAACGTCCGAAGTCATGTCTGTGGGTGTGTACTGGGCGAGTTGATCTCTCAAGACTTCGACTTGTTCGTTGGAGTTATCGAGCATCTCACGCAGCTCGGCGATTCCAGCCTGCAGATTGACGTTGTCCTGGAGAATGTCCTTGACAAAGTGCGAGACGACAGTACTACCATGCTTTGACGTCTTCGCGGCTGCAGCGCCTCTGAGTCGGCCGGGAGCAGTTTCCAGTTCCTTTTCGACTACTCGTTGCCTTTCCATGCGTCCAACAATCTCAACATGTCTTTCCTTGTCGTCTCTAGCCTCACGCTCTATCCTTTCCAGCTGATGCTCCATGGCTGCCAGCTTTCTCTCTGCATCCTGCCATCGTAAGGTTGCTGTCTTCTCTGACTCTGTCTTGTGTGCGAGGGACGCATGGAGGATGGCCTGTTCTTGTTCGTACTCCTCGACCTCTCGTTCAAGCCTCTCGGTACGGGCAGCCAGTGTATTTAGTCGGTGTAGTTCGGCTTGAGTTTGATGTAGTGTTGCAGTAAGGGACTGGGTATGGGCGTCGGACTCCACGGCAGCATTGTTGAGGCCTTCGAGCTGGTCGAGTAGGTTGCGGTTCTCTTCGATCAGCGTTGAATTGTTGGCTTCGAGCTCCTTCTTTTCCTCGATCATTCGAATGATCTCGGCATCCATCTGAGCCTTTTGCTCTTCGGCCTCGGCCACATAGGCTTCATGGCGGACGAGGAGGGCCTGCAATGACCAGGTCAGCGACATGGTGGCCGTGTTGACGTTGGACAACAATGTTGGTGGTTATGTCAAAACACAGCAAGACAACAGGCATGCAGGGTGGGGAGGAGCCGAGACAGGCTTGGTTATATCTCAGAGCATGTGTGTGTATTTTGGATGACGCGACGGTGTAGAATGGCTTGAACTGCCATAGCAAAGGAGATTGAGTGGGGAAACGGTTTCTGGCTCCAAAGAGGGCCGAAGGAAGATAGGGTAGGGTAGGATGGGCACCGTCGGATCAGAAGACTCGAAAAGCAAACACCCCGAAAAACAGCAGATTGGAGATTGCGAACTGCCTTACGCAGGCGCGACGCAAAACACTGACCTTGCCCAGCCTTCCGGCTTTGCGCAGATTCTCGTCCAATGAAGCAAAGGCGTCGCTATTCTCTCGCTGGAATGCGCAGTCGTCGTTCCCACAGCAGCACATGGTTGGAATGCAAGGGGGAGAGTCGCTCGAATCGTCGTGGTCGCAAGATGTATCCTCCAGCCGCTGATGACCGTTGTCATCCATCATGTGCAATCAAAGAGAGTCCAAGTCTAATATTTCCGCAATGTCCAGTCATGAGATTTGGGCGCAACCCGTCGTGCATGCGCTGGCGTTGTCAATGTGTGAAAGTCGAAGGCTCCCCGACGGAGCGCGCCTTCATTGTTTTGATGTCCTGGTGGCAGAGGGCTTGATCGAGTGAGATGATGATGTGGGGGAGGACGGGCGGCATCGTGCATGCGGCCTTATGTACACGGCCCTCCCTCCAGCCACCCAATCATGTCGTCCAAACCTGCTTTAGCTTCAGGTACAACTCTGCTTCGGGCCCATCCGTTTGCGACAGCATCCGAGGCAGCCCAGTATTTCACAACGGCCAGCACTTTCCGATGCCGTTGTGGGAATCTTGCTCATCTTGCATCTCTTCCAAGCGTGCCGACTATTGAATCCTACTAGCATCCTTCTCGGTCCTCAATGAGCCTCTACAAAGTCGAGTCACTGTGGCAGTGTCAAACATGACAAGAAAATTCTTCGTGTTTCATTATTAACATTGCTAAGAAAGTGACTATTTATTTCGTCTTGGCGTTACATGTCGCGTTCTGCACGCGATTGGGTCGTGTCATGTCTTGCCCTGTCCATATTGGCAATGGGCTTCGTTCAAATCTTGATCTCTGAAGGGATTGAGATTTCGAGAATGTCGACACCCTTCTGGATCTCGCTCTTGCTGGGCATCTTCTTGCGTCTCATCAACTCTGCGCTTTGTGTCATGTAGGGGTCCTTCATCATGCTGGCGACGGCGACAATCTCCTCTCCCTTGTGGAAGTATGCGACGAAGCTGGGGCCCTTTTGTGCGTCAGTCTCGCCTTGGATGATGACGTCGTCGTAGCCATTGGGTGTGTTGCCGCAGTATCTGAGTTGAGCACCGAGGGCAGACCAGAAGACGGGGATGAAGGACTTGGGCTCCGCCGAGGGGTCGTTGATTGTGCCGGCAACCGAGCGACCAGCGTTTTGAGCGACGTCCCAGTGCTCAATGCGAACAGGCTTGCCGTTACCTCCGGGTCCGTGGTAAGGGTATGTGGCAATGTCACCGATAGCAAAGACGTCCTTGAGACCCTCGACCTGGAATGACTCGTTGACGTTGACTGAGCCGTCATCATTGAGCTTGATCTCCTTGACGTCCTGGAGGTAGTCGGTCGAGGGTCTGACACCGACACCCTCAATGACAAGGTCTGCGGGTAGGTTGGTGCCATCCTTGAGTTGTACTGAACCGACCATCTTGGAGTTGGACTCGGAAGGCTTAGCGCCCTCGACCTCTGCGTTGAGCTTGAACTTGACGCCGTTCTTCTCGAGCAGACCTCTAAAGGTCTTGCCGAGTTGCTTGCCCATGACAGTCATCATGGGCTCTTCCTCCATACCGACAATGGTAACGTCGTGCTTCATGCCAGCGAGACAGTTGCCGACCTCCATTCCGATGAAGGAGCTACCGACAACAACAACCTTCTTGCCGCCGTTCTCACCAGCAGCCTTCATGATGCCCTGGGCGTGAGGAAGAGCACGAAGAACAAAGACGTTCTCGAGGTCACCCTTCAAGCCATCCATAGGAAGCCACTTGGGAGTGCCACCGGAAGCCATGATGAGCTTGGTGTAGTTGACCTTCTTGCCGTCATCAGTCTCGACGGAACGGTTGTTGAAGTCGACCTTGGTGACATTGCCCCAGGTAAAGTCGACCGAGGCCTCCTTGTAGAACTCCATTGAGCGCCATTCAATCTTGGACTGGTCTGTGATGAGAGCCTTGGAGAGCTTGGTACGGTCGAGGGGTTGAGCGTTCTCGCGAGAGACGACGGTGATCTTGCCCTGGTAGCCGCCGCCACGGAGCCCTTCGATAGCACCAAGGGCGCCACTTCCGCTTCCGATGACGACGACGTGGTCCTTGTCTTTTACGCTGCGGCACTTGATGTTGAGCTGGCGTCTGTTGGCCTTGATGGTCTTCTCCTCGCCCTTAATGTAGACGGCGCCGTCACGCTCGTAGACTTCGAACTTGGCCAAGGGGTCAAGAGCAGGAGCATCCTCGACGTCGCCAGTAGAAACCTTGAAGCAGGCTGTGAGGTTGTGTCAGTTAAGGAGTGACAGACGAATAGGAGCAGATTGTTAGACGTACCTCCGTGCCACGGACAGGTGATTCTGCCCTCGCCAGTGAGAACACCCTTGACCAGAGGTGCACCGTAGTGGGTGCAGTTCGCACTCATGGCATGGACTTGGTCCTTGACCTTGGCCAGCAAGATCTTGCCGCCCTCAATGCCGTCGACCTCGACCTCCTGCTTCTGGCCATTCTTCAGGTCGATGCTCGTAAGCCCCTTGAGCTTGTATTCGGTAGCCATGGCGCGTAGTGTGGTGGAGAAGGAAGCTGTGCTTGTTGCAAGTGATATTTTCAGAGACGATGGTCGTGAGAAATGACGAAACTGAGCAGATGCGGTCGTCAAGAAAGGTCGTAAAGAAAGCATAGGCTGAGTATGGAGAGGAAAGGGAGAGAAATAGAGAGGAAACACGAAAGCGTGCAGACGCCGAAAGGGCAGCACCCAGTCAATCGAGCAGAAGCGGTCATCATAGCCGTGTTGCTTGATGATTCGCTGCATTTCATCATCGTCTTTGCTCGATCCTGCAAGCTTCGTTGCGATCTGCTCGTCATCACGCCGGCTGCCCCGCTAAACAGAGCTCGACCCGCCGACATACCAGAAGCTATGGCCAGCAGACGGTCCTCGACCTCGGCTCAGTACATCAAGGTCGAGAAACACAACATCGACCCCATACATCGAAACAAATACTGTTGACGGGAACACGAGAACTGTTCTCTAGCTATCATGTCTCGTAAGTCGTGTCCGTGGTGCTTGAATGCCATCAAATGACTGACTCACCTAAGACACAACCTTCCCCTCCGACATTCCCATCCCTACAGATGATGGTGCCTGCAATCATCTCCCAGGCATGACCATACCTCCCCTCTCCCTCCCAGCCACCAACGACACCTCCATAAAAATCTCCTCTCTCCAAGGTCTAGTCATCATCTTCTGCTACCCACGCACCGGCGCTCCCGGCGAAACAATCCCCGACGCCTGGAACTCCATCCCAGGAGCCCGAGGCTGCACACCCCAAGCCTGCTCATTCAGAGACACCCAAAGAGAATTCATGACGGCAGGCGTAAACAAGATTTTTGGTCTGAGCACACAAGCTACACCCTACCAACAAGAAGTAAAGACGAGATTGCACCTGCCGTTTGAATTGCTCAGTGATGAGAAGCTCGAGTTTGTCGAGGCGCTGAGTTTGCCGACTATTGATTGGCAAGGCAAGAAACTTACCAAGAGAATCACTCTGGCCTTGATTGATGGCAAGATTGTCAAGGTCTGGTATCCTGTGTTCCCGCCAGATCAGAGCGCTCAGCAGGTTTTGGAGTGGTTGGCTGAGGAAAAGACTGCTGGACAAAAGTTTGTTGGCAATCGTCGTATGTCGGTTACATAAGATACTCAATGTATATACAACCATCTTCATACTATTCAATAAGCGCTTTGGCATGCTAGGTTTGATCTTGACGCAGTATGGACAACATATGGGGGCAATGTTCACATCGCTCGTCGCAAGACAGAGTCGCCTGCTCGACTTGAGTGGTCACCCTGACCTTCGGCTCAGAAACCCCTGCAACTCCTCTCGCGAAATATGCATGACTTGATACGGAGACATGAAGGGGTTCTTTGATAATCGTCGTTGGAGCCTTCCCCTCATCGAACCCGTTTGATAACTATAGCCTCTAGCTCTCAGATGTAGATAGTGCAGGAGATGGTTGAACATGATATTATGAAGATGATTATTGTTGTACAATGGATAGAATCTAGGCCCGTCTAGATGGTCAAACAAGAAGAAGGTAGTTGTCAAAGCCCAATGTGCAGTTTATGCCTTCGAAGCTCTAGATGTAGACGCTAACCGACGGGGAAGATCTTTGTCATCTAAACCTTCGACCTCATCATCGTCTTGATCGCTTTCTTCGTCATCCTCGTAGATTTCCTCCTCATCGTCGTCTTCGACTCGGTCTCCACCCTCTACAGACTCGAGGACGGAGTGATACATGGCCTCGTCATCGTCTTCGATACTGCGTCGCGAGATGTAACTGTCACCCATGGTGTCACCATCATCATCGCTGAACCGCCGCGTGTTGGCACGAGATCGATTGTTGCCTCGCAGACCTCCGCGTATTGACCCTTCGTCACTGGAGTCGTCGCTCTCGGAAGCAGAAAAATCGGCAAGTTCCAGCGGCTTCTCGCGCCAGTAGTTGAAGTCTGTAAATTCTTCGCCGCCACCTTTGACGAGTAGTCCCACAGGTGGGAAATAGTGGTCCACAATCTCGCGCATGCTTACATAGCCCGTCTTGTATGTGTTCAGTGATAGCAGGTCTAACGAGACTTCTGCGTTTGAGTTGATGGTGAAGATCCTTGTGCTGGGGATATTGACAGAGCGATACGATAGCGCATCCGTCAGACGATTTCCAAAGCCTGCGTAGAACGGAGAGCCGCCCTTCCCGCTTGACTTTCCGACAATTCCGTTGCTGCTCTCGGCCGAGGTTGTAGGCCCTGCTTTGTCTGCATTGTTGCTGCCTCCAGATCCAGTAAACAGGGCCATGATATCGCGCAGACAGGCCATCTTGAAGACCTCTGGCTTCCGAAGATACACTTCTCGTCTCAAAGCGGCAATAGTTCGATCGGGGCTCATGATTGTCGGACCTCTTGGTAGCTTGAACCCTCCATCTTGCACTACGTTGGCGAGGTAATTCCTCGTCGTATCTGCCTGGCCTACTCCGCGCGAGGTGAGATACATTATGTTGTAGCCGTTGGCTGAAATGTCGGAGAACAACTTGGCTACACCAAGATGAGTCCAGTCTCGACCAATCATGTTGAGGACGTGGCCGAGGGCATCGGACTTGGTGATTGTGCCGTCAATGTCTGAAATGACGATAGGCACATCCCAACGCCAGCGGTAGATGACAGCAGTGCAGGTGGCACGATTGACGCTGAAGCTCATGGGGTTGGGCCCTGGCTTTAGATCCAAAGACTTGAGCTGGTCGCTACTCAGACGCAGTGTCTTTGCATAGTTGCGGTTGGGATCGCCAACAGCTTGGGGAGAGGCGGGGCCAGATGACAAACCTACGGCGCTGTCAGAGTCACGTCGCATGTGCGAAGGATTGAATGTAGCGCCAGTCTCGCTGCGAGAATCGTCCGAGTGGTATCCCGGATCTGACAGAGCGTCGGCGGATGTGAAGCCTGCAGGGTTCAGAACGTTCAAGCCCTGTGCGACTTTCCTGTTGGCTTGCTCTTTTGCTTCCTCGCTACTATAGATCCACAGATTGCCCTTCTCGTCTGCTCCTATCAACGAACCAATGTCGTAGTTTCCTTCGAGTTCTTCGGACAGAATCTTTCTTGCCAAAACCTCTGCGCGCAAGCCTTCATCTTCACTGCTCTTGTAGCCCGTCATGTCCAGCATGATGTCGCCTTTGTCAGTGACTTGGGAAGGAATGTTGGAACTCCATAGCTTTTTGGAAAGATTGATGGCTCTCGTAATGGCTTCTTCGCCAGAGACGGGCGGCGGGCTTGTAGATCGTTCGGTCCTTGAGCGTGTAGACTCGGAATGCAGGGGTTGTGTTATAGGGTCGCTTGCGTTGATGGAGGCGTTGATGGCAGCTTTGGCAGCGGGAACGGCATCGTCGGTGGCAGAGCGATGGAGATGGGCGGGCAGAGGTCTAGGGTTTTCGGTAGCGAGGGACTGGTCGGCATGATCGTCTTGAGACACGGCTTGGCCGTTGTCACTCTGTGCGCGTCTTTCGTCAGGATGAAGAGGGTTGAAGTTGATTGCAGCGACGGATCTGGCGTGCTCCCTCCTGTTGTATGTGGGAGTGGCTGGCAAGGTAGCAGACAGGGAGTTGAGGTCGAAGGAGTCGGGTTCGGCCAAGGCAGTCGAGTCGGCGGACGTGAAGTCGGGGCTCTGAGCGGGTGAGACGAGGGGAGATGTCTGCAGGGCTTCGGGCACGCTGGACGATGTCTCGAAGACGAAGAAGGCCTCACCCCCCTCGCCGAGCTTCATGGGAAAGTCGCGACGCTCATTGTTGACCTTGAACTCGACCTTCTTCTCATAGGGCCGTAGCAGAGAAAACTTGCCGAAGCGGACGTGGAAGGGCGAGCAGGCCAGAGAGCCGTCTTCCTGCTCGACGACAATGACGTCGATCGCGCCGCTGAGGGTGGCTGGGTTGATCGAGTTCCACGTCTTGGACACGGAGCCGGACAAGGAGCGCACGTATTGCATGGCGCCGACAGAAGGGCGGGCGGTCAAAGACAGACTAGGGGCATGTGGAGCAGGAAGTGCAGGACGTTTGAGTAAGAAATGAAGTATAAAGAACAAAGCAGCAACTCGGGTCCGAGAGCAGGCAGAGCAGCTGATGCGGGAAACGCGGAGTCAGAAAGCACCACGGTCTTTCGTACTCGTACGACTGCCTCTTATGTACTCGTACGACTGCTTTTTATGAGTACTGTATGCTACATGGGCGCTGGGGTCCCAACAGCGATATTGTGCAGATGCTGCATGTGATAGGGATTACTTTGGTGCCTGTTTGCATGTGACAAGCATCGAGTGCGAAGCTCTCTCTTTCTCGCCAGGACGAGGGACTCGGGCCGCCGGCTGTCAAATCCAGCATCTCTCTGCCAAGCACATGCATGCTCACTCGTAAAGAGCCCACTTTCTTATAGGCCATGCACCCATTATTCTCCATCGAGCACCAAACAGATAGACAGTATCTCTTGAGACGTTACCGCTAGAATATACATGGAAGCGGGCGGGCTGGTCTTGACGCGACCGAGTGGGCTTGGACTTTCTCTTGATCGGGCTTTCTGGGCAGGCGACCGCGACACGGCTTTTGCAAGTCACCAGGTTCCCGCTGCTCCTTCCTCGTTCGCAGCCATGCGCCTGCTCATGTTGCTGGACAACGCATACCTGCTCTTCAGCACCACCTTCAACACGCTGTGTGTCGGTGCCGCTCTTGTCTGGTTAGATCCCCCGCTCGCTCCCTGACGCCCTTCTTGTTCTCCCTGAATCGAGAACAAGTCATCGTCGTCTGCCTGCAAGCACGTGCTGACTGCCGCAGGCTCACATACCGCGCCTACCTTGTTATCCATAAGCCTCTAGACGAACTCGTCGGCCTCCTTGGCTGTGAGATTCCCCAAGACCCTCATGTCGACCTCGCTGGTATCAAAGCCGATGGCTTCGTCCTACACTGGAAGCCTGCCGACGAGCGCAAATCTATGCACCGCTATGAAATTCAACTCAACGGCTCCATAGTCGGCCACGTCTCACACTCCAACACATCCATTGTCATCTCCAATCTGCGTCCGAGCCAACTGTACATTGTGCGCGTCATCACCGTCAACGCCGTCGACTTTCGCGCCGCCAGCAGTCCAATCCGCCTCTGTACAAAGTCGCCCGACTCCCATGATTTTTTCGACACACCCAACACCTCTCTCCCATCTTCGGGCCCCGTCATACGTCCGCTGCACGTTTTCCCGCCAGATGTCTCGACTGTTCCCGCCACACCGCCTCCTCTCGTTCGCGAGACGAGCAACGGTCCTCTTCAAGCCAAGAAAAGTCTTTTCAGCAGACGCCCATCGCCCTTGCCTGGCCTCGACACCCAGCTTTCCTCGTTTGATGACATCAATGATCAGGACGGCCCGGGAGACAACCAACAAGCATTGACTGAGAAGCTCGATGAAATTGGTCGCGAAACGGCCGAGGTTGAGAAGCAGGTTCAGGACGAGGAACAAGAAGCCATAGCTGCGAAAGCCAGTCTGGTCAAGGAGCGTGATGAACTGAGAGGCGAGTTGAAAGAGAAGGACGACACCAGCAGGGATCTCCGCAAACAGGTCAATTCTCTGGAACGAAACAACCAAGCTGCACAGAATAAGAAAAATGCCCAGGAAAGAGCTCTTCAGCAGAAACAGAATGAAAGACAAAAGCTCAAGGACGACGCTGCGAGGTGGCAGAAAGAGATGGCGCAGATGCAGGACGACATGGGCAGCATTGCAGAACAGAAAAAAGCACTGCTTGAAGACACGGAGCGTGAGAAGATCGAATTGATGGAGAAACAGGCACAAGAGCTGCAGACGCTCAAGAGCATGGAAGACGAGAACAAGGAAGTTGGTGGCCAGATCAAAAAACTCGAGAGGGACACGACAAATTCGCCCAGTGGATCCGAGCCCAACGACCACAATGACGCTCTTGCTGCCATGGAGGCCGAGGAAGACCGAGTATGGGCTGACAAGCTCAGAAGGTTGGAAGAGCAGTATGTGATTGCTCACCAAAACATGGACGCCGCGCGCCGCTTCTTCGACACTGCCTACAGCCAACTGGCCATGGTCAAACAACGCCAGTCCGAACTGACCCAGATGGCTTCAGCCGTCCCGCCCATCTTCGACGCTCCCATATCGCGTGCCAGCAGTCTACGCCAGAGACGCCCTCCAAGCGGTCCTTCTGCAAACAACGCTACCGCTTCTCCCTTTGCCCAGTCGACTGCCCCTGCATTCAGCAGTGCCCTGGCGACTTCTGGCCCAACGACCATTTCTCCAAGCTTCACTACCTCGGCCTCTTCTTTCTTCAACATCAACAACGGCATGACCCTGGATCGTCCCATGAGCGACTTTTCTCCTGCCGAAATTGACAAGCTGACCGGAGGTGCTCCCATGAGTCCGAGTGCAGGTGCTGAGCTCTTGCCTGCAGGCTTACTCAGTAATGCTGACGAAGACCCGCCCGATCGCTTCCTTGGCCCGGCCGCCCACATTCATGCGAAGGATGACGACGATACAGGTTCCGAGGGCAGACAAGCTCCAAACCATATGTTGCCTGGTCTTGGTGTTCTCCCAGGCTTGGGTGCTCTTCCTGGTCTAGGTGCTTCGAGGCCTTTCGATCAACCGCAAGGTCCGGCAAGTCCAAACTCTGCCAGCAGTAGATCGCCGAGTCTGTTTGCCAGCCCACGCGCTAGTGCAAGCAATCTTATGTTCAATTCACCCGACGTTGCTCTGGACAGTGACCGCCGCTCCATCAGATCTAGCACATCTGGTCGCGCAGCAAGTGGTAGTGCACCCCACACCAGTGGCAGTCGATTCGGTCAAATTCTTGGCCTTGACAAACTTAATCGTCAGCGCGGTAAGACGCTGTCTGAGCAAGGCCCAGCTCTGGGCTCTTTGAGCAAGTCGCAAAGCCAGTCGTTGCCACGCAATGATGAGGGAGATGAGATCACCGGATCGGGACGCCGTAGGAACAGCAGTCACTCGGGTAACTTCTTTGGCATCAACCTGGGAAGAACGACTGGCCACACCAAGAGCATGGGAGCTGAAAGCATGCCTAGCCAGAAACACATTGCTGTACGCAGAAGGCCTTTTAACATGTTCGGATCCAAGACCGATGGATGGGCCGCGATCTTGGGCCAAGACAGGGCGGCTGTTCTGAACGAGAGAAGCAATGTTTTAAGCAACTTGGGCAAAGATGACGGTAGATCTTCTCCTCGTCCCATCTCTGTTCACTCCAACGAGCTCCCTCGACCTTCTCAAGACAGTTCCTCCTGGGGTCTTTGGTCATCGAACGAGCCTTTTAATCAAAGGAGTAGCCCACTCAGCTCCGATTGGATGGCCGCTCCGGCAGTGACACACAACATGTGGGGTTCCAGACAACCGTCAAGACGTCCTTCGATTCAGCATGGACAGTCTGGTGGTAGTTTGTCTTATGATATGCTTGACGATGGCATCGATAACAACAGCTCCTATGCCTTCAGCCCACCGCAGTCAACAGCCAGTCTAGCCCCGATTGGCACCAAACCTGCCCATATGCTCAAGCGCAACATTCCTGACCCCAAGCTCAACCCAGCAGCCAAAGACTTCCGTTCCCTGTTCTCACGTCCCAGCTCGACTTCTTCAGATGCCGAGGACGAGGAAGACGACAAGATCAACCTGATCGGTGCAACGCCACTTACCTCCCCTTCAAAGGCGCCTCATCAGTCTCTTCCTTTGAATCTGGACCCTGAGTCTTCACCAGAAATTGGCCGCCAGTCTAGAGACGCTCATTCGATCAACACAGCCTCGTCCGTCCTCTCCGACTCCCGCGACAGCCTCGACCGCAGCATCAGCTACACAGCCTCCGACTCTGCACCCTCGACTTCAATCACCTCCAACAAAGGCTCCTCGCTCATGTCGAAACTCACCCGCAAGCACAGCAGCGGCAAGTTCCAGTTCCCAACCTTTTCTCGCTCCACCACCGAGAAGGGCAAGCGCGAGTCAACACAACTCCTGGACGTCGAAGACGAGGAAAGCATGAGCAAGAGTATGGAAAGCGAAAAAGGAAAGGGCAGTGTGAGGTCTTGGAGCAGTGTGTTTGGCGTGGGCAAGAAGAAGGACAAAATCCCACAGACACCCAAGGAGGAGACGCCGAGTTTGTCTGGTGCCAGTTTTGCCAGTACAGACCATGGAGAGGAGGATTAGATGTGTGACACTTTTCATTTTGATAATTTAAAAAATTTCATTCGTTTTTTATTTGTTCTCTCGAATTTCTCTTAATTTCTCGTCGTTGCTTATGCCTGTTGTTGACAAGTTTTGTCCCCTGCTTGGATCCTCATATGCCGAGGACAGCATATCCCTTTTACAACGATCTGCATTGCATGGTTGTGAGTTGCAAAGACGCACCGCTCCTCTCCAAGTCAGTAAGGTCATGTGTTTGTGCTATAGAAATATACCGCTTGGAGGGCGATAGAGTTGTCCATTGAGAGTCAGCGAGATGACCTCTCTCTGTGGACAGCACTATTTTCCAGGCAGCATCGTGCATTCCCATAGCTATGGGTTGAAAGTACCTGCAGAAAAAGGAGAGATGTGGTGGTATGATTGGTAGCGAACACTATTTTCCAAAGAAGAGACCATGAACTCCTCGAGTATAGCAATATCACATACAGGTTGCCCCTATCTCAAATTCCCAGAACAAGTCTATGGCTTTGGCTTCGGCTCAACGATCTCTCGAGGGTGAATCTTGCCCATGGAACAGGATTGTCCATCGGGGTGCTCATGGTAGTGACAGGGGTCCAGAGTCAAGATCTTGTTTGCAAATCCATCATGACCATGGCGCTCAAGAAGAGCAGTTGACAGATCTGAAAGGAAGGTGTTGTGGTGAACAGACGCCTTCAGCCAGTCCTTGTGTCCGTACCAAGCATAGAGGTCAACCAGTAATCTTCGGATAGGTGCTAAGGCTGAGGTTGTCTCGAAGATGAGGGTGGGTAGAGTGAGGTCCAGACTACTCGTGGCAACGACCATTTCGAGAAGAAAGTCGACGACGGCGTTTTTGAAGTTGTGATCAAGTAGCTTCTCACCAAGGATGTATGCTTGACCGACAAAGGCAAGATCCACGTCTTTGGCCGTGGTGGTTGAAGTTCCCTTACAGATACGGCCTGAGTACACCCATTCTGTATAGAGTCCAAACGCGGCTGCATCTGCTTCAAGCGCGATGGAAGTCTCGCAATTTCTCAAGTTGGAATCTTCTGCCGTTGTGTTTGCCTCGGATTTGTTGTTTGCTCTGGAGAGGAACAGGGCCTTGAAGAAGGGACTGCAATGTTCAAGGATGTTTTGATGGATGCCGAATTTTGTAGGGTTGTTTCCTTTGCCAACATGAAGCGTGGCGATTGGAAGCGATGGCCTGATGATGGTTAGATAGGAAGCTGCTGACAGAACGACATTTACTTGCCTGAGGAGATTGGCACTGCCATCCATTGGCGCTTCGGGACGGGTGTAGGCAGCTTTGAGAGACATATGAGCGCTTGTGGTCAGATGTCCGATGTTCCCGGTGACAGTAGGCGGAGGTGGGCCCATATCCCTGAGTCGCTGTTCTTCGAAAGAGATGTTGCGATACTCAAGAAAGAACGAGAATGATTGATGGGCATCTGAAGGGACATCGTCAAGGTCATCAGAGACATAAGGTAGCGCATTGAAGGCTGGTCGGTACTTTAGGTCGATTGGAGGATCTGCACCGGTCGACATGATATGGTAGATGCGATGCCTAAAGTTACAATGGAGTATGTGTTTTAGTGTTGATGGATGATGGAGGATGTCAGAGGTAGTTGGGAAGTTGAAGGTTCTTGACGCGTTGCTCAAGTGAAAGCGCAGTCGGTCGTTCTTGCAGAGTGTATAAGCGTGTTTGATGCTCGTCTCCAGTCAGAAAGTCGTGTTCAGTCGTGCCTGCCAGATTACAGACTACTTGGGTTTCACGAAGATCCTTCACTTCGAGCGAATGCCGATGATGTACTGGGCGGCAACCTAGGCTTGCAGAAGAGAACAAAAGTGGTATTAAGCCTTCATAAGAACACGCAAGCCAGTCCATCAAACGCTATCATGACACAACAGACCCATTATATACAACCTTGACACCCAATACTCCATTTCCTCGCCGATCCCAACGCCTTGTCATGATGCACGGTTCTCAAAGCTCTCTCGGACTTGGGCTCGCAGCACCTTGTCCCTCACCCTTGCTCAAAATGGCAAATCGTAGAATCACTTCTGAGCAGGTGACCAGAATGGAAATGACAATCAGCACAATCACGATCCAGGTAATCTTGGTCATTTTTGTGTCGGCGATGGCATCCGAAAGAATCTCGGCGAGGTCCAAGAAGACCTTGCAGCGCTCGTTCAAGACTTGAATGCGAGGCTTGATTTCGAGATACTCGCGGACGGCAGCATAGAGTGGCAGTAACGTGGGCTCGCTGTCCCAGAAGAAGTTTGGCGTGTCGAGCATGTTTGAGCTGAGATTAACATCGACACGGCCTTGGAAGAGTTTGCCAACAAGACTGACAACCTGACTGCGGCTCATACCGAGCTGTCCTTCGAGGGCTAGTTTGCGAGGGACGTATTGAGCTTCTGACATGGTGCGCTGCATTCGTTCCTCAAAGTAGCTGAGTTTGGTAGATTGTGAAATGGCATGGCTCATGGCCAGCTTGATCATATGGTCGTTGGTGCGTAACGTGATCATATCGTTGAATATGCGCGGCTTGTCGATTTCATCGTTGTACTCGAAATGGAAGTCTTCAGTCTCAAAGTCAGCCTCGCTGAGCGGCCGCGAAACCAGGCCCAGAGTATTCGTCAATGCGGGCGAAGAAGTAGTGCTGAGCTTTGTGGGAATATTCGAGGAGCTGCTGAAAGTCAAATCGGCCAGGATATCCTTCTCTTGATGCGCTGTAAAGTTCCAGAAGACGGCGACACCATAGCTGAAGACGTAGAGTTCGGCGACTGACAAAGCATCGGCAATGGTGCCATGTCCTCCACTTGACAGATCACTCGAGTGGCTGTGACGGCGGAAATTTGGCTCCTCGTGGTCTCTGGCATTACCATGGACTGTGTACTCATCACTCTCCTCCATCCAGCCTTCTCGGTGGTCGCGACGCTCGTTGGCCTCGATTTGTTCGTCCAGGATGCTTCTACCGCCAGGGTTCTTCAAGACAGGACTACTGCGGATACGATAGCCATCGCTACCGCCAAGAAGAGGGAGCTGATAGACAGCATATAGACAGTCATCGTAGAGTTTCGTGCGGGCGCCGTGCTGCTCTCGTACAAAGTCGGCCGTGGCACGTAGACGGTAGCTCTGGGCGGTGCAGTAAGCCGTCACTCTGGCCAGCTTGTCTGCACGACTTGCTTTTGGAAGGCGCTCGGCATAACTCTTGTCGCCAATGCGCGGAGACTTTCGGCGGCGGATTTGTTCGTCTGACGGTGGAGCGTCGTCTTCGTCTTCATCCTCCTCTGACGGAGTCTTTTCGCTGGTTTCGGGCAGCAGAACAAGCTTCTCGCTGACTTTGGAGCTTCGTGCTGGGATGTGAGGACCACCAACAGGGATCGCAAAAGAGCGGCCTGCGAGTTTCGGGTCCAGAGGGTGTCGGCCGCTGGGGGTGCGCGTATGTTGTGCAGGCCTGAGACCGCCGGGAGGACCACGTCTTTGCGCCGAGGGGATGTCCGAGGAGAATTGCAAGACATTGTCGACGGATATGAGCTTGGTGGTGCCGGTGCGAGGCAGAGTGCTAGGCCGCTGAGGCTGCTGTTCGCGCGCATCCGTGACCTGGACGAGCGTGGTTAGTCGGTGTCGGCGGTCAGACAGGACGATTCCAACACACCAGCACGGTCGGGCCTCGCTTCTTCACTGGAGCAGCCATTGTTTGCTTAGATCGAGTCGATGGTCGTCGAGTGTACGAGCGACGAACCTTGAACAATAATCTCGTTTCGGCTTTGCCAAGTGCTTGCACTTGTCGTCCTCTTCTCCACGCACGTCATCACGCATCTGCACATGCAACTTGCACTGCCATTCACCCATTGCTCCATCTCTCTTACAACACAAAACCCGTCGCCTTTACCGTCTGCTCACCGACATCTGTCATAAGCTATACATCAGACACATCCAACGATCCATCAAAAGCTACTAGGTTGAGAGCCTTTAAGCTGCAACCCATGCCTCAAGCCTGACCACGCCTCTCGCACCAGCACCATAATGACCCCCATTTAACCCGCCCACTCCTCGCAAAAACGTCTCTCCAAGCATCAACGACTCTTTCGACCCCGTCATCTGGCAAAAAAAGGACAAAAGAATGTGCTCTCCATCAGGGAATCGAACCCTGGTCTCCCGCGCTTGACGAGATGTAACTCTTGACAAGCGGAAATCATGACCACTAGACCAATGAAGATGAG